>CM067486.1:11686448-11817047 GCA_034552555.1 Semaprochilodus insignis
GGAAACTAAAGAACGCTCGGTAATCCAAAAGGGTTGGCAATACTTTGCAAAGTGAAATGGCAAGAGAACCCATATAAATACAAACATAGCTGATCAAACGCAGGTGTAAGCGATTAGAACTATGGGAACAGTGAACGGAGGACACGATTGGTCTCTGGAGCACACGTGGCCGTGACGTCACGGAGTGGGGTATTTTGGGAATTGGAATCCAGGGGCGCGATAGAGATGGGGAAGAACCCGGAAACGTGACAAGTTTATATATTTTTTTCTGAAACAGGCCCTTTAAGAATGGATAATCTGATGCTTATATTAATTGTTTATATTATGTCATGATATGTTCTAAAGTGCTTTTCTAAACATAATGTTGATATTGTCAGTATATAAACAGATTGTATTATCTTGCAGATGCCAACGTCTTCTAAGATAAAAGATATAGTCACTGGCCTAAAATAAAAATATATACTTTGTTGTCTATTAATAAAACTAATTCAAGAAAATAATACCAAAAAAGACAGGCACAATGATGAAGATCCACTTGAAGTCTTAAAGTTTAAATGATTTCCTCCTTTTCCAGCATCAAATCAGAATCAAGTAGATTTTTTTAGCATCGACTCAGCTGCTCACTAGTTAGCTGCCCTCTCTTCTTGGCACGACTTCAGCGTGGTTTTTCGGCATCTCCGGCTACAGTCCCAGCAGACGCTGAGGGATTAGAGCTGTTGCTGTACAGCCATGCGTCCACGTTTCCACTCCTGGAATGCGGGCAGTTGTCCCAAATCCTTAAGTCTTTGAAGGAGCTCCATGTGATGAGGGGCAAGCCAGACGCACCCCCCACCTTCTCCGCTTCCCTCTGTATGGCACGCCAGGCTATGTTTAGTGAGAAAGAGGCCTGCGTCATGGCGGCTGCAAGCTCTCGTCAGTGTATTATTAGGTCCTGGCCCAAGAACTCTTGCCAAAAGCAAACACGCAAACCATGCCTTTTGTGCCTGGCCCCAAGCAGCTCTCCATTAATACAGAACTTCTGCTGAACCCAAATCCTAAATGCCTAAATCAGGGTTGCTGGATAGTTTTGAAAATCAAATTCAATGCTTTTTAATACCTTTCTACGAGCACAACTACAACAAAAAGATTTCCACCATATAACAACATACAAACTTAAATAAGGCATGCATTATGTCTGTTTTAACATTTTTTCACTTTCTTTTCTTTTTTCCTTCCTTTTTTCACTTTTTTTTATTTGATGACACCAGCTGCCCTTTACATATTATGAACATTTGATGGCAAATAAACAATGAATGTAAAAAATAAAATAAAAAGCTTCCTTTTTTGCTTTGATATTTTACCACAACAAAGGCAATGTGGAGGCTTATCCATCTTACAAGATTAAGAATTCATATATGTTTATTAAAAAAACACACAAGCAGGGTTTTGATGTGATGATAGTGATATGAATAGTTAGGGGGTAAAAGTCAGAGGTATAGCAAAGTGACAGTAACTCTGAACTTGGAAGAGTTAAAGGAGATGTGTGTAATTTGTATCTTCAGCTGCGCTATAATACAAAATGTCAAAATCTCTGTCAGAGTTATGCAGATTTGCCTGCAGCTGGTTGAGAGTGTGAAGTGATGGATCTGTGTTTGCGCACATCAGGTCTGCTCCTGTCCTGCTGGTTGCGCAACTAATGGCAAGGGAGAGGTGGTGTCTAATGTGCGAGCGGCCTGTGTAATCGCTATTTCTCCTGAAGCATTACTAACACATCTGCCTGCTCCCACGCCTCAACTCTGAGCTGAGAGGGTGAGAGACACAGAGAGAGACTTCAGCCTGCATCATGTACTTGTATGTGCATCATAGATGGTTTGACTGACTGAAGAGTGAGAGAGAGAGAAAGAAAGAAAGAAAGAAAGAAAGAGAGAGAGGCAGTGTGGAATGAACAAAAAACTCAGTTTCTTGCAGGAACAGGATAATTTCCTAGGTCCTTATCTCGGATATTGACGCAAATGCCTGCTTGTAAGTCTTCAGTGACCAATCTTTGTGTTTTGACAGCGGACCAGTCGAGTCTCATCCAGACAAGCCACACGCAGACATTAATGAGCACCCTGGTGACACACCATTAAATCAGCCACTGGATCAGCCTCATGGCCTCCAGTCAGCATGTGAAAGGACGGGATGAGTTTGTTCTCGCCCTGTCATTTAGAAACGTAGGATTTCACATCACAGAAGCAGAGCTCTTCTCAGGCTTCCTGCCAGGCACTGTGCTCATGGTGCTAAAAGGATATACTGCGGAGTTGCATGTAGCATTTTAAAATGCAGCAAAAGTTCAGGGGGTTTTCAATGCTACAGTATCATTGTAAAACAAGATTGTATGTTTCAGCTTAAAGTGTGTAACTTGGCTGCATTAACATATTTTCACTCAACTCATGGTAAGTTAAAGGAACAAAAACTGTTGGTTTACTTATTAGTTGTAACTTTAATATTTCACGTAATCATTTTTTTACGCCTATAGGCAAATGAAATGCTTTAAGGATGCTAATTTTGCTAATCAGATGTTATTTGTCTATATGTTTTTTTCATGTTCCCATCCTAAAAGGCAACAAATAGCTGAAAACTGATATTTTAATATTTAATATTTCATTCCTTGTAGTTTGTAGAGTACTATGACGGTGACGGTTCTTATAATCTCCTAAAAACTTTCATGCAAATTAAGTGCAAATTTTAAATGAATAAATTATCAATCTAAGCCATTACACTCATAGTTTGTTTATAGGGAAGCTGTTTCCACTAGAGAGGTGAACAAATATTGTCATTTATTTGTAATTTCTCACATGTTACTGACAGCATGTCCATATTTTTACTGACACTGTATCTCAGAATAAAGAATAATTATCTTATTATAGGTGCTAAAGAGCCTTCAGAGGAAAAATAAGTCCCTTTTAATGCCAAAATAAGCTTTGCGACAGCACTCATAGCTCTGCCTTTAAAGGTATAATGAATTCAAGAAACTATGAAGAAATTCAAAACTTTTAAAACTTTGTTACCTCCAGTCTTTTCTGATGGTCACATTTAACCATCTTCAGTTAAAGCAGAAGCTTAGTTACAGCTGATGCTTGGGGTCATAAGGTAGGTTTAATGGTGTGTATTCAATTGAATTAATAGAGTAACCTATACATAAGAATCATATCTTGACTTCGGACCTGAAACCTGAAAACTGCATCATTATTTCTTTAGCACAGACTCTCCATTAACATCTTAAACATACTGCTATATAGTCGTATTCAGTAATGTAAGTGACTGTATGCTAAAACAAATCAGCATAAGGTTTGACCTTATTTTCTATTTGTTTTCATCATATTATGATTCTGGTATTGCTGTCAAAGTCAATTTGCTTTAGCATGAGGACCCTAATTGCATGTATAAAGGTGCAGATGGGAACTAATGGCTTGCAGCTATAAACTTTACTTTTTCTGCCTTCAGCATATGTCTGTGTTTTTGTGTGCTAGCGCTTTTAAACGCTGTAGATGAAGATATCACATGGTATCACAGTTTTTAACCAAATGACAGTTATATTTTGTCCAGTCCAACCCTGCTCTTTCTGAATTCAGCCTGGTTATGAACCTAAGCTGATATATAGCTGAAGTTATCATTGTATACTTGTAGCTTCCTGATAAGATGATGAGAAAACTGTGATGTCATGGAGAACACTGAGAACAGGTTGTAGTGGTAAGTGATTCAGAACTAGGTTAAACAGACCAGGATACACAAGAACAATGATGAACGTTAAAGCACAGAACATTCCTGGAAGGTTCAGCCTGCAGATCACCGGCTACACTTTGCAAAGGACACATGGAAACATGCTAATACGGACAGTGTCTACAATAAACAAGGAACTGGAGCCAGTATGCTGGTGATGCCTTGTTGTGACATAAACAAGCCTTTGAAAGATAGGTGTCCAGGTTTAGAATGATAGTAATTATGTAATCATTCTAAATTTGTGATATCATTATTATATCATTAAATTGATCAGTTTTTCCGAACTAATATTATTGAGCCTCCTTGCTATCAATTGTTGGCCCATTTTTCAAAATTTTAAACATTTTTATTTTATAAACTATTCAATTTTATATAACTATTGTCCAAGCTAACCACAATGAATTAAAGACATTCCACCTTAAATGGTACAGCAGTTATGTTCAGGCACCTGCACAAGCTGTATAATTTAATGTAGAACAGAATGCTCAACGAAGAAGCCTAGTTTAAAGATGAACATCAGCCATGCCTGCTTACAGTTCCTTAGCAAATGGTATAAAAAGTGCCAATATTGCCTTTGTAACTGTACCGGTAGATTTCTCCACATAGTATGTCATTATCATTCCTGTTGCTTCATGGTCGTTGTTACGCTGGGCAGGAACATGAGCTGGCGTATGTACCTTTTTGCAAATGTGGGAACTGTATTTGAAGGAGGAGACAACAGTGTTTGGGATTCATGACATGTACTGAATTCTCTTCAACTATGCCAATGTAAATACCATTTTGCATTCTATGCCACCTTTAACGTTACTCAAAAGGCCAGGCAAAAACCTGTAGTTTAAACAGAGACAAAATCTTTAGGAACAATAAAATTCAGAAAAACCTCAGTGAAGAACTTTTTCATGGATTGTAATCATTTCATACTCTTACAACCCAAGCAAAATTTTACCGAAATCCACTGACTGAAATTAAATGAAACTCTTAATGAGTTATTGGTTGTACTCATGGGAAACTGTTTTCCGTGCCAGTAAATACAGCTCAGAATGAGGGTGCTGCTCAATTGTATAACACAGGTCAGAACAGGTGACTTGTTAGAATTTGTCAGTCATTCGTAACTGAATTAGGCTTAGAGGAAACTCTAGAGCCTGTATTTGATCTGTACCAAGTAAAAACATGTCTGATATTCTGTAATCTAGAGTTTCTTGGGATGTCAACTGCTTCCAACCCAGTATAAAGTTCAGCAAGTGTTTTCTTGAGTGTAATTATAACTTGGCTTTAGTTGTCTTTGTGAAGCAAGGGGTGTGTCAATCTGTTCTTTATTATAAGGTTAAGAAGTGTGATGGACCAGCTGGCATCTTCATACTGCGGGTAACTGATTGGTATAGCTCTAGTACCATAAGTACCGAATTGGAATCAGGCTTGTTCACACAAACAAGAAATTTAGTCTTTAGTTACACATTAGCTCACAATGGACATTTCACATCATACCTGAATTCTACCGCACACCCACTCTGTCAAACACACATCCAGGTATTTATTTCCAAAAAACATTCACACTCGTGAATGATACAAAATATTTTAAATTCAGAGTACAGCAGCTGCTTGCTAAATAAAATAACATGTAAAATACAAAAAACTAAATTAAGTAATGCTTATTGCTCATGAGTGGATCTGTGGGAAGAAATAAATTCCTCACTGTCCTGTTTCCTGTTTGCATGTGCTAATAAGTAGTGATTACACACATGATATTTCCCATATTTCAACGCATTATTAACTTATTCCAAGTCAGCATGAATCAGACCTCATACGCCTTTTCCTTCTGTACTCTGACGTATTTCTGAGTGAAACATGGTATCAGGGTAGTGTTTGGCTTAATTCTGGGTGGAGGTGGTGGCTGTGGGAGGTGATGATATTGGTTAACTCCTTGAACTCTGGGCTAATGATACAGCAATCAAATAAATCAGAGTAGTGGAGAAGCATTATACTCTCTTTTATAATAACATTTGCAATAGCAGCACTATTTTCCACCATACCTGTATTACTCCTCTGACCCCTGGATGCTAAGTAACAATAATTGCTTTACTCTAAGCTGTTTGGAACTTCTTTTTTGATGAAAGAAATTGCCAATATTTAAACACTTAAAATAATGTTTGCCTAAAAGTACGTTCAAAGTGGTGAGTTATTACATATAACATCATGGCTATGGTACTACACCACCTCGGCATTCTATTATAAGTGCTATAAATTATTTGCTAATTTCTCTGGGACAAACATAATTATGTATTTATTAGAGCATATGAAATGCATAAGAACCCTTTTGTAATAGTTTCCCCTATGGTACTGGATCAAAATGCAAAACAAAAAAAAACCTTTTTGATGGAATTTTGGGATTGTGGGGAAATGCAGAATTCTACCATACCTCCATTTTTACCAAAACATTCTGCATGATTATATCTTCGGTTCTAGAGAAACCATCAGAGTCACAATAATTTGCATTGTCCAGGCATCCAAGGCATAACATGCTTCTAAAGACTCTCTCATAGAAAGTTATTTTTACGAAAATGCACCTGAATCCTGATATTATTAACCCACTGGATGCACCTTTTTGTTACCATTATCAATATAACATAGAAAGATGCCTACATAGACACAAAGACAAAAGCAGGACACAGTCTTTGGCAACATTGATGTGGTGTTAAGGGCAGCCGTCGTAACGGTCTGCGTGCATGTAGTCCTGCATCATGCAGCCGTCTGCCAGTGATGCTGGAACTAACAGGATGGCTCCCGGAGGGCAACACTGCTCGATGAATGTCTGCAATCGTGGCTGTTTGGTCACTCCACGCATGTCAGACAATGGATCAGTTCTCCCTCTTCATGGTTCGTGTAGGTCTACCAGATCCTTCATGTCACTGATTTTGCTGAAAACAGGATAATCTTATATAGTCAGTCAGATACAGCGCTAAAGCCCGCCCTTGGTTACGTTACATGCATGGCCCAGCATGAACCTTAAATCATTCGCATGTTTCACAATGTCAAACAATCTGTGGAATTCCTCTTTAAATGAAGGGATATGATGAGTAGTGCTTAATAAAGCCAGCAGCAACTAACGAGTTAAAACTTTTGTGCACTGAGCCAAATATAGAGAAACTTCACCCAAACGGGAATATTCATACAGCATCACACTGTGTGAGGAGCGCTAAGAATAATGTAAGGTGTAACGTCTTCTCTTCCCACTTAGCACTTCAGAGTCAATGGGAGCGAAGGAGAAACTCATTCTGACAGCTCAGACACACTGCCTTATTTGCAAAAATCATGCTTCAGCTGAGGAATCCCCTTTCTCTCTTAACGATGCAACAAAACTGAAAAGACTATATAAAAGAGTATTAGTGCACATTGCAGAACTGTGAAAGTGCAATTTGTTTATGGACATTTCTAAAGACTTAACAAACAATTAAGTATTTAGACCATATGAGGATATAAGGATGAGGCTATGGTATATTTAAATCTAAGACACTAAGTGAAAAAATTATTAAGCTAAATACATTTTGGTGTATGTTATACTGGAAGGTAGCTGTCATAAACCCTAACCCCCAAATTTCAACTTCTGAAAATAATGCTAAAATAAAAGGTCTTTTTGATTTCTTTTAATGTGAAGTGTAGAGGAAAAGAAAAACAAAAAAACATGCTGTCCCCACTTTTTGCTTATTTCTCAGATATTTACTTCAATTTTCTGCAACAAATGTATTGTGTGTTTAAATGTGTTTAAGCAAAGATGTTAGGATTTCATGAATGTATCCTGTTCAAAGCTGTGTTTGTTTGTCAAAGTCCAACATTTTTCAGTGATGCTCAAAAGTAGCTGCAGTTGTTGTGTTATAAAATAAAATGAAAATATAATGTTTCATCACTTGTTTCAACAAGATACAAACCCAAATCCAAAAAGGTTCGAACACTATGTGAAATGCTAATAAAACAGAAAGCAGTGATCAATTAAAACAGTACAGAATTCTAAATTGAAACATTTGAAATGTATTGTCTGCAACACGTTCCAAAAGAGTTGGGAGAGGAGCGTGTTTAGCCCTGTGTTACAGGGGTAATGATGAGTACTTTTGGTCATTATAATGTATCAAACGTAAAGTCATGTGCGCTTCTTCTCTTGAAAAGAAGATTGATGAAAGGTATCCATAGATGTGCCTGTATCCATTTGCCATAACAACCTTCAGTAAAGAGTGCATCATAATTATGTCTCCAAACTGATTGCCTCAGTGAAAGATGTCACTCAGTGGCTAGAACATATCAGTATGCAGGGCTTGCTAATGGAGTCTTCTTGCCTCCATTTCTGTTCTGTAGGGTGTGTGAGGCACTGATGTGCTCCACTGCCTCATACGTGATAGCTCACGACTAATCAGGCTTATACACCCATAACACTTCATACAGTCTCTGTTTGTAAAGTCATGACAGGGTTGTAACTGACTAGAGATACTTAGACTGATAACTTGTCTGGACATCCTTCCCTGGAAACTGGACTGAAGAATATAACACACATTGCCACAATTGGGAACTGATGGTGTCACTGTCTCTCAGAAACAATGGAGTAAAGATGTACAATATAGTATAAAAGTCAGAGGCCACCCATCTCTGAGATGCTTCTCCACACCAACAAATTTCAGTCCAAAGAAAGTTGGTTGTGTTTTGTGCTTCTTCATATTTTAAGTAATCTAAAACACATGCAGTGATGTTAGGGTCTGGACTGTCTGGAGGTGGTCAGGACATATACAGATAAAATCCTTCCAGACGCATAGTGTTTAGGTGCCTTCTCACTGTAGAAGGATGGACAGAAACACCTGGATTTTTAATCAGATTTGAGGCAGAAGTGGAGCTTGATTTCCTGCACACTAAAACATTAAAGAACAGGATTATCTGATGGTGATGGGTTTGGTGATCTAACAGGTCCTAGAGTATCATTTTCTTTACATAGTAAGATTTTAATCATCTGAGTAGATTTTGAAACTTCACTATGACTTTCCTCTTCCTTTGGAACAGGATTGGATTGTCATATATCTAGTCTTAAATCTAGGAATACAATTTCTTTACATTACCTTATATTGAAAGCTAAAAAATGTAAATGTAAATAAAAACAGAATCCAATGATTTGCAAATCTCATAGACTCATATTTTATTTACAATAGAACGTAGAACACTTGTCTGATACAGGATCCCAGCTGCTCAACGATCCTGGGTCTTCTTTGGCAGATTTTTTGTTTCATGATGCACCAAATGTTTTCCAAATGTTTTCTGGTAAAAGGTCTGGCCTGCATATTGCTGAAATATGAAAGACCTTCCCTGAAAGTGAGATTGTCTGGATAGGAGCATATGTTGTTTTAAATCCTCTATATACTGTTCAGCATTGATAGTGCCTTTCCAGATGTGTAAGCTGCCCATGCCATAGACACTAATGCACCCCCATACTATCAGAGATGCTGGCTTTTAACCTGTCCGCTGATAACAAGCGGGATGGTCCCTGCTCTTGATTCTGCAGGACACATCATCTGTGGTTTACAAAAAGAATTTTAAAATTTGATTAATCTGACCACAGAACAGTTTTCCATTTTGCCTCAGTCCATTTTAAATGAGCTTTGGCCCAGAGAAGATGGCGGCATTTCTGGATTGTGTTAACAAATGGCTTCTTCTTTGCACGATACAACTTTAACGTGCATTATTGCATGGTGAACTGTGTTCACAGACAATGATTTCTGGAAGTGTTCCTGAGTGTATGCAGTAATTTCCAGTACAGAATCATGCCTGTTTTGAATGCAGTGCTGCCCGAGGGTCCAAAGATCACAAGCATTCAGTATTGAACATTGGCCTTGTTCATTGCACAGTTCCCAAGTGAGAGTTTTGATGTCTGAGATATATACTAAAGTTAGCATGCTAACCACCTAGTTTGATGAACTCGCAATGTTTCTTCTACACTGGTAATAACTGAAGGAGGAGGAGGAGGGATTGTGCATTTCCTGGTGATATGTTTCCCACTGTTTTGGAGGGTGAATTTGATGGCTTGCCTCATCTTACAAATTGCTTCTTTAAAAGGCCCAAATTTCCCTTGCTTCTTTTAAATAAAAGCATCACAAAGCCTCACTTTCAAATTCATTCGGTCTCTGTATGGAAATTAAACCACAAAACCAACACCACTGCACATATCTGCCTTATTAGTTTAGCGCCAAGAGTTTTTCAGCTCTGATTGTTTTCTGAATGAAGCCTAACACACTGCAGTAAAGTCACAACATCATCAGATGAGGAATAAAGGCACAGTGACAAAGCATGTTTGATTCTCAGAGAGTTTGGAAAATGGTCAAGTAAAAATTATATACAGTTTTCTTTAGTCAGTAAAGCCATGTAAACATTTGAAGTAAACATCTTGGGCAACAATAAGAATGGTCCTTTGCCTGTAATGTTACCTGTAATGTTGGAGATCCAAGTTTTTGTCAGGCAGTGACAATACATAACTTGAACATCGAGTTATAAACTAGAAAAACTGATCAGGGCTGTTTTAGACCGGATGGTGATTGACAGTGACATAGCCATGGCAGCATTCACATTCAGCATTCATTGGCAGCATAAACAATTCTATGACAGCAGGGTTTTTGTGGCAAAAGTCAGGCTCTGTGTGACATACCGGATTATGGAGCTAAAGTTTCATTCAGCTGGGAGTTGTCAATGTAAGTGGCTGGTAAAGGCAGGATTAAAAGCATCATGCAAACACTGTTACCATTTGCGAAATCATAGTTTATAATTAGTGGCTAGATGGCTATTAAAGGTGACCAAGAATGAAAGCAAAATTAACACCTAGATTTTCATAAAGATGCAGGCATGACACAATAAAGAATAAAAATAAAGAGTAAATAAATCAAACAACATTGAATATAGATATAGATCCAATGATATATTGATATAGTCCTTAAAAGGCTAGCTAGCTATTTCACTGGTGGCTATGGTGGTGATTGTGATTATGTCTGTTGCTTTTTGTGGCAAGGTGAAGATTTTTCAACTTAAAAAAGCAATGTGTAAGATAACACACCTGTCGAAATCATACTCCACACAATAGGGGGCAATATCACCAGATAGTGGTCTCCACCCCTACCGTTAACTTCACCCATTATCTTGCCAATAGCATCTCCAATGGTGGAAGGCAGAGGCAATGTTAACTCTAGTTTTCTTCAGTTAATAATGCTTCTTTTGTTTGTTGCTGAACGTACACTCTTGCAATGAGCAGGTGGTAATGGTCACTAGCCAAGAACCTTGGCCATCTTTGTGTTTATTCTTCCTTTCATTGGCTTCTTGATCTAACAAGGAGTTCTTCATCTTCTCATGTTGGACTTATGAGACCACTGTAGACTCACCCACCTCAAGTCCAGTTGGGGAAACACAATTTGTAAGAATCTCTCAAAAAATGTCCAACAGTGTTCTCTATTAAATACCTGCAGGACCCCATGAGAGCCCGTTTAACATTCTGCTTGTGTGATTTTGTAGAAGATGTGTGGAAGTCTTGCAAAAGGGAACCAGCACCGCGTAGCAGTATAAGCAGGATAGAAGTCTCAGAGACCAGCGGCTTGTCAGTCCAGCTGGGAGAAGCCAAGCGGCAGCAAGGTGTTTTCCCATCACCCCCTTTCAAGCATTTTAATATGTTCCCATGGTAACCTGCGTTCTCAATTAGAGCATGCAGTGTGCAGAAGGAATGTTAGACAGTATTTAAACCTCCACACACCCGTCTGAGGTCAATTTGATTGCAGCTTGAGGTTTATAATTCAAGGTAGCTGGGCCAGACGGGCAGCTAGATGTGCAGAAATAATGGAAATGGTTTCTTTGAGACGTGCACGTCTTGCTGCAGATTGTTCAGGGGGACAACCAAAGGGCTGTTCCCTGTTCTGCTGGGAGTCCTCGTGTGTGTGTGTGCGCATACATGTTCCTCCGTGTGGCTGACAGGACGACGAGCCATGTGTGTCTGCCCTCCGGGGCACCAGAACACCAGCTGAATGGAGAGCAGAACATAACCACCACGTTGCCAAGGTAACGTGGAACAGTACACCGCAGCGAAAGAGAAAAAGGGGAACGAGGGGGTGGGGGAGGAGAGAGGAGGTGGCAGGACAGGTAGGAGTGAAATGGTAGAGCGGTGGTCAGCTTTTGCAGCTTAGCAGCCAGCTACAGTGTGAGAACTGCTGCGAGGATAGAGCTTACAGTTCCTCAAGGAGAAGCAAGGGCAGCTGCATAGCCCAATGTATGACCACATACATACTTGAACTCCTATTCTAGTCTTGGGGACCTCATGCTCTGCACATTTTTATGTTTTCCATCCTCTGAAACGCCTGTTCAGCTAATTGTTGAGCTTTATAAGGAAAAAAATAGATCAAGGTCAAGAAGAACTTTACTGTCATCTTAACTGTATACAAGAATCCAGTGAAATGAAACTACATTCCTGCATGGCCTTGGTGCAACACATAAGACAGAGCCAGTGTTTCCTGGATCACTCAGCACAAGTGTTGAAGGCATAGACTTAACAATGTTACGTTGAAGGCATACTACGGTGGAAAATCACATGTAAACAGATTTCCCTTATTCCAACGGTAGTTAACCAGCCACAAGATGTTGAATGTCAAAAATTAGCTTATACATTAGTTTTTCACCGGAACTACCAGGCTAATACTGACTAAGAAGTAATGCAAGCGTATGTACACCAGTTTGCGCCTAAGTCGACACACCCATCAAGCTCTGTAAAGTTCAGTATTCCCGAATAGAAAACCATCAACTGTGATCACAGTTCATCACTTCATCCATAAACGCAAGTCAAAACTCCACCATGCAATGACAAAACCATATTTAAATAGGATCCAGAAACGCCGCTGCCTTCTCTGGACCCAAGCTCATTTAGGATAGACTGAGGAGAAGTGGAAAAGTATCCACTGGTCAGCTGAATCAAAATGTGAAACACTTTTTGGAAATTATAGATGATGCATCTTCTGGGCTAAGGAGATGAGGAACCATCCAGCTTGTTATCAGCACACAGTTCAAAAGCCAGCACCCGTGATTCACAGATTGCATGTCTGTGAAGGCACCATTAAGGCTGAATGATATAAATGGGTTTTGGTGCAACATATGCTGCCATCCAGACATAAGCTCACCAGACAAATAATTAGTTCCTTGTGACTAAGGCATACCTAACAGCGCATAATACCTTGATGAGCACAAATAACAACTGCGATTCGATTTGGCATTGAATGGATGTAGGCAACATTAATGTTCAGCTACTCTTGCATCAAAGAATTGCACGGGGATTTTTGCCACTGTTGACCCATATAAGGCACGCTCCGATACACCTTCAGATTCAGCTGCATCCTTCAACCTAGGACACGCCCAAATGCCAAAAAGACATTTATAGCCTGATCATCCTCGTGCAACGCCGTCTAAAAGAACCTAAGTTTCTACTACCTTAAACATGCAAGGTGACATCCAGTAAGCTTACATTATTATGTGTATATCATTTTTTTAGTTTCAAAATTTGGTCTTTGTACTATGTTCAGTTAAATATAGGGTTTAAAGGATTTGCATATTATGACTGTTTTTTTTTTTTTTTACTTTTTGCACATTATGATATCACATTGATGATAATATTATGATATTATGATTTTATGATTATCACATTGTGATAATAAAATTATAATAATGATAATAATTCTAAATAGTGAAGCAGGCAATCACATGAACAACACATGAATTGCGTTACTGTGTTACAGAAATGGCGCAGCCCTTAGACAGTCAGTCGGTCTCAGCTGTTTTTAGCGCTTTAATGAAAGGCCAATACACCACAATTAAGCTGACTAAAGGCCGGCCCGATATATGACAGTTATTTTCAGTTGTGATTATTTCAGGAGAAATTATATTTCATTTGTGAATGGAGTTTTCCAAATACTGGATGTCATTTACCCTCATATGGGACTGCAGGTGGGAGTGGGATGAAACGTCTATGTTGCAAACAGGAGCAGGACAAATGTTACCATGAGTGGGACGAATTCTAGTGGGAGCAGGATTAAATATCAGTCTCACATAGACATCTGATAGGTAGCCGAGAAGCAGCAATAACGTATTACACTAGAAGTATCATGAGCAGTCCCTCTAAAGGAACATGGACAGCCCCCATTGTTCACAAATACAGAAATGTCCACAGAATCTCTGAAATACTTTCTGCTTTTTGAGGGACTGTGTTTTCCTTCTCGTCACTCTTGAGCTTGGCTCATCTTATTGGGATGATCTTGCCCGTGAAGAATGCTGAGATTTCCTCAAATTAGTTCCCTTGAACAGTACACAATGTTCATGACCCGACTTCTATGACATGTCCTATTTTTGTGAGCTTTGCACGCCATCAAAGAGTTAGGAAAGCGTTTGGTGTTATGATGAGATGGAGATGGATATATTTCCAGGGCCGGATGACAAAAGAGAATTGCTCTGCATGCTTTTAATTTATCTGTGCTGATTTTTTTGCTTTCTTTTTAAACTGCAACCAAAAAATTCCGGCAGAACTGAAACAGCCAGTTTGATCTTGCTTCATGATTGTTTCAGCTCTTCAGTCTGCTGCTTTTACTTTTGCATTTAATTTAAGTTGCCTTTTGTTCTGTGTAGCACATTAGAGTTCAGTTCTTAAGATGGACATTGCTGGTTGTGCTAAGGCTGCAGAGGGTGATTTGTGAAGTAAAAGAAATTACTGACAAGGCCTTTTTTAGCAGTTCAAAGGCATGACATGATTCCAGCTGCTGTTTTTCAACATGTTAATGATCATGACAGATCTCTCATGGTGGACACTGAAGCTTAATTATGAATAATATGATCTTTCACACAATGTAACACAAAACGAGGACTGCAATTTAGTATGTACAAATGCAAGACAGTTATTGTGAAATGTGGAACTATACAGTGACTGTAATTGTAACAATGTACTGAATTTTAAGATTATGTTTATTACACCATTTTATTTTTTGACACCATGTTTGAATCGTTTTCTTTTGTGATTCTTTGGGCCCGTTTGAAATGTTTGAAATGGCTGTATGTTGAAATGTGTATGGGCACTCAAGATGCGGACTATAGATAGTCCAGTCCTGGGGAGTCCCCCTGAAAGTCATGATATCAAAACTCTGGGCTTCCCTGAAAATAAACAGATTAGGATCATATGTTGTCACTCTTTACCCTGAATTACTCACAATCATCAAACTTCTGTCTTTCTTGACTTGCTAGAGCTGCAACACTGGTCTGCCACAGGGTTAGGCTGTAGCAACTGGATTCACCCAGGTGGTCCTTCAAAGCCTAAGTCTAACTATGCTTGGTATACCTCTGAAAAACTAATGACATCCAATGTAAAACTTACAGTATATGGTAGCAAATCTGACAACATGCTCAGAGATTAGTGGAAAGAGTGAATGGTTCACATTTCTCAAACTGTAAGATCTATGTAAGTTAATGTGTGGAAGAGAACATTACCAAGCTAGAAACAAGCATTTCTAGAAGTAGAACTGTTCAACCAAACACTTGGTTGCCATTAAAGCACCCTTAAGGCAAGTAAGCAGCCAGCCAATGCCCCCTGAAGACCACTGGAGAAGTATTTTCTGTAATTCGACTTAAAGACATTCACAACTTTTTTATGGTGCCTTTAACACAAGATCATTTTGAAGCAGCACATAGCAAAAGCTAGCCAGTCTAAAGTACAGTCTACACATGGTGGGGTTAGTTTTAATATGGTGTTTACAGTAAGTAATGTCCATATTCCCCTCTTGTAAAATCAAAACTGTTTATTTGTTTGATTTTTTTTATTCACAGATTAATTTAAAAAAAATCACTCAAATATCTCAATTTTATCATAGCCTTATTTGTTGATATTTGACACATTTGACACAGCCTGTTTTCGCAGACTATATTTATTCTGAACAATATTTTGTAGTGACCAAAAAATCGATTAACAGTTAACAAGACTATGAGAATATGAGTAGATGACCAAAAGCATGTTCTGCTGGAATCTGCATAGTACCTCGAGTATGTCAAAAATCTGTTTTAAAAATAATCTGTATTTGAACTCATATTAGGCTATATCTCTAACAATAGTACAAAACACTGCAACCTTCCAAATACAAAGTGTACCTCTTAAAACTCGTTGTAATATTCGCCTTTTGCTCTTTGATCAACCTGAAATATTGCTCTGTGATTTGTCCGATCCTGGGAACCTGACCTCAGTGTTGACTCTAGATAGGACACTCCATGCTGATAGTCAGTCATAATTTAGTTTTAACTCCAGGCTCATCAAGTTTTTGGCAACAACTGAAGCACAGCCAACAGTGAGGCCCTTTTTGCAGAAGTTTCATATCACTACAAACGCTCTGACGTTGCTAGGAACTGTTTATTGTGAGGAACATCAGATGGCTCCTTTTGTCCATATTAAGCAAAAGTTCTTTGGTGGTGCTGAACATAAGACACTAAGGACATTTATCTGCAGTAGAGGATTAGGTCAAGAATCTGGGTTCATGCATGAAAGCTTGGCCCACAGAAGAAAATGTGCCTTAATTTTAACTTTATGCGTTTATGCATTGGCTGTGTGGTTTCGGCACTGAAGACTGTTTGATACAGTTACTTCCAAAGAGGCTCTGTGTGTTAAATAGAGTTAAGTGATATTTAATGCCTCAGCCAACCAAGCTGTAGCTGCATTTCCCACAGAGCTCACTGAGACTTCCTAAATGTAATAAAGATGTATTAATTTGCTAGACTGTGCATAGGAATTGTCTTTCCATTCTCCAGGAGGCTCTCTTCAGCACTAGAGCCTATGAGAGTTATAAAGAGGGGTAAAGACAGCAAAGGTTTAAGGAACTAATTTGTTTATGTTGTGTTTTTTCCTGCATCCTCATTGGAACACTTTCAAATTCTGATTAATGTTGGCAGTCATTGAACGCTGAGAAAACAGAAACAAAGGATGAAAGGATCCAAAACAAACAAGCGTCAAAGTTTGAAGGTTATGGATTACATGAGATCTTGTCTGGGACAATCTAGAATGGCATGTGCAGTCCTGCTTAAAGTGGATTTAATGTGAGGTCAGGACTGTGGTGTAGTAGGTTGTGACCATGAGTAATAAGGGGTTAGTTTAAGTAGTCTGATTTTGGGGTTAGGGGTGGGTAGGATGCACATGTGGTTGTATTCTTTGTAATCTTAGAGCTTTACTGAAGCTCAGAACTTCACTGTAAGCTTTCACCTTATTTGTACCTAAATTTGAAAAGATGAAAAAAATGTAGGTATGGTCCATTAAACTTAAAGACTTATGGACATTCAACATGATAAATAATTACTAACAACTGAGAAAACTGCGTTTCTAAACTTTATTCAACTATATTAATTTAAGGTAACAAATTTTTGCAACTGCATAGAGTAAACCTGAACATATTAAGCTATACGTTATTGCTGAATATCTTTATCTTTATTGAAAGAACACAAGCGGTTCTGCACTTACTTTGACAGGGCAACACTTTACATTTTGCCCAGGCTTAGCCCCACAGTTCTGGACAACAAAAGGTCTCGTACTGCTTGACCTCGAGCCCCTGTTTAAGTGGCAGACTTGGTCCATGAATTGAAATAACTGCCTTATGTTTAGCTTCGAAGCATTGTCTTAATGATGAATATGGCTAGCTGGGTAGAGATAACACCACCTTCAAGCAGGGTTCAACCCCGACATCCTCTTTTTAAGATTAGTGAGACTGTTGCGCACACACAGACTGATCATCAGACTGGCTGGTTTGGCTAGGCTTTGTTTAATGAACACAGAGGCCAGCCCAAGACCTTTGACTCTGTAATTACTGACCTGCTCTCTAGTGAGGCCAGCCTGGCTGCCACTGCTAAATGTGATCAATCAGCACTATAACTCAAGCCTGACGTGCATTGGGCTCCTTCCGTGCTGTTGCATTTTTGTAATTACCTAGTTATTAACACAGCTTTGAAACACTCTGAGGGTATTTAAAGTGTTATTTGGGGGATCATTCATGAGACGTCAGGAATAATGGATGTTCTGTAACAAAATTTTTTGCACATTATGAATTCATTAGTTAGCTATTTTTTTCGTGGTTCCTACTCCTGGTTAACCATTTTTTCTCAGGGTGGAAAATGTTTAGACAAACTGTATTTAAGTGAGAATGCCATCATTTCTCTCCGAGTTACTAGGTAAAGCAAAGTTGTGATATAAACAAAGTTTAAGAATAATTTAAGGTAAAAAGATTCATTGTAGAGAACCTTACTAATTCATGTCTTTACATTTATGGTAGTAGGAGCCAGAGGTCTTAAAGTCTATAGTGTAAATATAGTAATTTTATCTGCTATAAAATGCTATTCTGAATGTACCTCTACCCATGAATGCATCTGGGATTTTTAAAAATAAAGGATTACGCCTCAAAACTTCTCTCCAAACCATCATTAAACAGTGTCTCAGGCATTAGGTGCCATGTTCAAAACTATTTAATGCAGTGGTGTCCGATCTCCGCAAAGGGCCGGTGTGGCTACAGGTTTTCATTTCAAACAAGCGCACCTAATTCAACTTGTTTTATCAGCTGGTCTTAGTCTTCAAACAGTTGATCATGTGTGCTCCTGCTTTGTTGAAATGAAAACCTGTTACCACACCAGCTCTCTGCAAATATGATTTGACTGATTTTATGTAAAAGCTTTTTTATGAGATAAAAGTATTGAATATTTTTTAAAGTATTGAATATGTCTGGTTTCTATCACCGTCACTTGGAACAATACTACCTCAGTAAGTTTCTGAAGAATGGAGGATTTCACATCAAACCTCTCTGAATGACATAATTACATTTTAACAATTTACTTATACAGAAATTGTAAAAGACATTTAAGTGAACAAATGTGAAGGGTGTCAGTTTCCTGGAAACATGGATCCCAAAATAGAGGAAGAATACAGGATTGATATTCAAACGTACAGTTGTGTTTAATGTTTTAATAAAAAGCAAGAAAAAAAAAAAAATACTTCAGTAAAGTACAAATTCTTCATTCTTCTATTACTTATGTGTAGAAAGAATTACTCCAATGTTTTCCACCCGTTTTCCTGTTCTTCAGGCAATGCAACACTGTAGCCGTGCAAAATGGCAACAACTGAAAATCAGCATTTTCAATATTGGGGGAGAAAAATACCAGGCCTTCTGTTCTGCGCAAATATCTCATGGCCACTGCCCCCCTAGTCTGCTCTACGCGGTCACTTTGTTGCAATGAATCTGTGAGAGGGAGGTCAGTCTCTTGTGGAGTGGTGTTTGTGCTCATGGAGCGTCTCTCTTGCCCAGGGCCTTGCCCTCTGGAGAGGAGTTCTTGGACACGCCGGACAACAGCACAACTTCTCCTCCGCATTCCAGTCGGCCTACGAGATGCAGCGTGGTCGGAATGTCATTCACTGGCCCCCAAAGACAGCAAGGGACTCACAAAAGAGTGCAGAAAGTGATTCTGTCCCCTCATGGTCATACTTATTAAAGCCTGTACGGAAAAGACAAGGCTTCTTTCTTTTTCTTTCGTTTGGGCGTACACACACAATACTGTTCTTTGGTGGTTTGATGTGGTGAAGGGCACATCTGCAATTTATAATTACAGTCACATAAAGGTTGGCTGTTAATAAAACACAATCAAGGTTATGTTCTTGTAGAGCCAGAAATCATGCAAACATGTTTGTACAGTTTTTGATTATGAAAGGTTGAAGTTACACATTTGACCAGACAAAAGTAACCTCAAATGGAAAATTAAAGAGTGATGTCATAGACATTGTGTTAGGTGCGTTTGTTTCTTTATGTTTTGACCGGATCCTTGTCAGTTTGATGTTGGCTCTGAAAGTTATAATTAAGGAGGTGCTTAAGGTCTAGCGTTGCCTTTTAAAAGGTATTACATAAATCTAAATAAACTTTGAGTAATGATTAGTCTCACCTCTTCTTTCCATTTCTTTTCAATTAATTATTGAAAGCTCAAACCGACAAAAAAATCGTCATCTGTGACTGAAACATACCTAATAGCATGTAATACATCCACGAGCACCAATAACAGCTGTGATTCAATTTTGCATGTACTGGACAAGTTTCTGGATGCAAGCGCATCAGTGCTCAGCCACTCTTGCATCAAAGAATTTGGCAATTCAGCTAGATTTGGTGGATGCCTTCCCTGGCATGACAACAATTTTCTGTAGACTTGAAATTTTGCCACTGCTAGTAGTCTAAATGGCAGACTATAACTATAACTTTGGAATGCTCAAATGCAATCCCTCCTTTTTGCCAGTCATAACATCTGCTTTGCGACCCATTTTTGACACATCGAAGGAGACATTCACTGCACTGTACGACCTCTTCTCAATCTATGAATCCCATTGCACATCCCTGTGCAAGGAACCTGAAGTAACTACCACCTTAAACATGCACTGCAACTAAATTTTTATTCAGTGAGCTTATATTAATTAGTAATTGTTTTATTCCCATATTGCTTTTATTTGTTAATGTCAATGGTTTCTTATCTGCCATTGATCAGAAGAGGATCCCCTTTTGAGTTGTTCCTGCTAAGGTTTATTCCTATTCTTCACTGGGAGTTTTTTCATAGAGAGTTTTGGCTTGCTTGTTTTGTGAGAAAACTTGTGTTGTAAAAAAAACTATTTATAAGTATGTATGTCTCAATTGGACTGAACTGAATCACTGCGACAGTCTTATTGGTGTACTAGTGGAATAGACTTTTATGCTTCTACAAGTATGCTGGGGTATTTACACACATAATATCACTATTAGGTTGAGAGAGGTCTATCACCTAAAAATATGCAAGCCTTTCTGTGGTGAGAAACCGACCACTGGTGAAGTGCTAGAGGATGGCTAATTCAAATTGTGCATGGCAATCATCTCAGGGTTCTAACCATCATGTGAGGAAAAAGAACATAATAAGGTGGACTTGCAGTGTTGCTTTTAGAAATTCTTGGCAATAATTTCTGGTGATTTTCTAAATACAGCTGAAAGAGCAGCGCAACAAAAAGCTGCGATTGCTCCTGCAGATTCCGATTGACCAACAGCTGCCACTACTGAGAAAAGTCACGTCTTTGGCATCAAGTGCCAGGGAAAACAGTGAGGGCCATTCATCAGAAACAGGCCTACTCTATTTGTCTGGGAGATTTTGCTAGCCATGAATCAGTGGCTTCTTGCAAAGTGTCAAATTAGCACAAATAAATCATGATCGCTTAGCTAGGTCTGCTCCAGCACAGAGACAACTCTGTCCTGTGTTTCTCTCCAGACAGCTGCTTGTGTTAGGTTTGTTCCCTTAGATAGCCAGTGCCTGCATCTCATTACAAAGCCTGTTTAAAATGTATCGAAAATGCGAATGTCAAGCATGCCTACAGAGAGACCAGCCTGATGAGAGGATACTCCTTTCTTTTCTTGTACCTGCAATTTGTCATCTATCACTTCGCCCCACCCCCCGTTTTGCGTGTGTATCGATTTAGTTCTGCGATGGCCGTGCTCCTGTTGTGGATCAATGTGAGGCAGAGGGGTGAAGATATGGAGAAATGTGAGAGTGTCAATGCTTTCCTGCAATCAGAAGATAATCAAGGGGAGAGGGAGTCACAATAGGAATAGGGACGCAATAGCAATAAGCCTATCTGGGAGTTCTTGCTTTGTTTGCCAGAGGGTGCTACGTTAGGGCCCTCTTAAATCCATTGCCTTTCTCTGTAGTGACATAGATGCCATAGCACAAGTGAGACATGTTAAATAATAGCTGCTGGGTGTTCTCAGCTTCTTATCTTAAGTGTTTTTGAAATATTCCTTAAACATATCCTTGCAGACTACATATGGTATCCTCAGTCCTCCACAGTGCACCAATGGCTGGAGTGCAGCTGGATATACATGTTGTTCTCAGCTTTTTTGCAGCTGAATGGTCTCCCACTGAACTCTCCTGTGCTGAAGGTGTAGGTGTAGAGATGCGCTGTGCTAATAGGCAGGAAATAAACAACAGTGTCTGTGGGGGAAAAATTCACCATCACATTTGTCAGTGTAATCACTGTGACTACTGTGTCACCAAGTCAGTTAACGCCAGCCACTCAGTTCTTTTTCCACCCCATCGTCACTTGGAACAGACAGTACATGCAGTCTCATGGCCTGAGATGTCATGGGGTACTGTCCTCTGACTCTTTCCTCTATGGCGGTGTTGAATGATTTAAATGGATTTAGACCCAAAAATATATACTCATATATACAACCAAATTGCTCATGTTTTGAGATAAAGATAATTGAGGGAGTGTCCTCCATCTCTTTCTTCTGTGCAGATTATATAAATGATCACCATTCAAACATCTTCATGTATATATATATATGTGTGTGTGTGTGTGTGCATGTACCTGCCACTGCTCATTACTGACTGCATGTAATGGATATGAACGTGCATAGTTCAACAGGACGACACGTCCGGCAGACTCCTGTTTGCAGTCATTTTGCATTGCTGTGCATGCTGACATTGCTTGATTGACATCCAAGGTGCTTTTCGATGTGCTTTACGGTCTGCTGGAGATGCAGCAGCAGCATCAGCTCTGCACTTCTCAGATGGAAGGTGTAAAAGGGGAGTGCCTCCTGCTCCCTCTCCCTAGCCCAACCTTCTTAGGAGCGCAGAGCAATGATGTAATGTTCCTGGCTGCCTCAGAATGAGCAACCCCCCCCCCATTCTGCTTTTGCTACCTTCCTCTCTCTTTTGCTCTCTCTCTCTCTCTCTCTCTCTCTCTCTCTGTCCCTACCCCTCCCATCCCTTGCTACTGCTGCTGCTGCTGCTGCTGCTGCTCGTAGTGGCTGGTGTCTGTGCGAGCACTGGGCTGTGCCGTCTTAGCTGCAGCCCTAAGCATCTCTGGGGGATCCCTGCAGTGCTTGCTGTTCTTCTTCCTCTCATTCGTGGCAGAGCAGAAGGACCCCGCTGTCCATCATCCGCTAAGGTAATTGCTCTTGGTCTAGACAAAAGACATGTGTTGTGGATCGCTAGAGAGAGAGGCAAAAATGGAATGAATGGACTGGTTTGGGGAGGGGTGGAGAAAAAGGGACAGGGCAGGAGTTAGGGTCTGGGGGTCCCGGCACAAAGCTGAAAAGAATAGGGCTGCCCGGGAAAAGCACAAGGCACTGCTGTCACCATAGCGGCAGGTGCCATGGCAATTGATTGAATTCGGGTTCCCTGTGGCTGCTGCTATCCCTCTCTCTCTTTCGCTCTCACTTGCACTCTCCCCCCTCTATCTCTCTCTCTCTCTGGTGCACTGCCTATAGCAAGGTGTTGGTTACCATGGTTAGCGAGGGATGGATTCCTGTGCTGGCTTATAGCTGGTTCAGCAAGTCTCCTGGAAAGAAGATGTTTTAGAAAAAGGGAGATTCCCTGTTCCCTGAGATCATCTGCTTGCCAGTTAGAACTTCCCTTTCTTTTGCTGGACAGTTGAGTGGATAAACTTGTAGTAAGCTTTCTGTGCGTTGTCTGTTACTTACATCCTCATATTTTGTTTCTTCCATTGCTTGTGACATGATGATTAGGCTGGATGCTGAATGTGTAGATGTGTAGATTGATTTTCCTGTCTGATGGGGTTGGAAGCTGGTGAGGATGCATGGACAATGCTCCTCAGTAAGGACAAGCTACCCCTTCATGCATGCATATTCAGGTTTTCTCCCCCTCCGTCTCCACTGTGGTCAGTATTTAAGCTTTGAGCCATTGGTCCACCTTTAATAGCTACATGCACATATTTTAATTTGCAGCTCATAATTGCTCCCACCTCTGCAGTCACCAGCATATTCTCTAATTTAATTCCAGTTCCTCACATAAGAGGCATTGCTCTGCATTTGTCAGCAGAAGTCTTAAAGTCTGTCATAATTTGTCTATTGCAGGGTTAATATTTTATACGTCTGGCCTGCTGAATCTGTGGATGTGGTCATGACTAATTTATCATGAGGATTCCCTCTTCTAGCAAGGGAGGGGAATGCCTGTACCCAGTGCAGCAGTTTTTTGAAGTTAATCACCTCACACTAAATAAAAGTAATTCGTAGACATGGTTTCTGTATGCGTGGAGCTCTGTAATGTGTGCCGTCTCTCAGGTAAGCTTATTTCTGATCTGTTCTTTTGTCATTTTAGAATACTCTCTTGGTAAATGCAAATTGCCACTGAAGAAATGGCTCATGCCTGTAAATTAGCCTAGAAGATTCATAATGGAAAAGGAGACTGGTAGAGCTTTAGGCTCATGTTGCGGAGGATACATTTGTGAGCATCTTTGAAAGCTGTGAACCTTAGAGAACTGTCTTGCTGTGATTGGTGGAGTGAGACCGTGTGGACTTGTCAGAGGTCAATTTATAGTGCCCCAGTGGGGTGGAGGTTATGTTTACTCTGCTTGGATGTCTGTGGTTGGCTCCTGCAGTCTCTATTCTTTGTGTATGTAGGTACCACTACTATTCTGCTCTGTTACCTTGTATGCCAATAGATTGTCTCTAAAACAGCCAAACAAATCACAGTCTGTCTATTTAAGATAAAGAGAGAGCTCTTGCCACGGTGACCTTCAGGAACACAACCCAATAGGCAAGATATTAAATGGGTGTGGACCCAAGGGCCTCAAAACATTTGCTTGCATAGCTCCGTAAAGGAGGGGTGGTTTTCTTTATCAATTCCCCCTCTGTGAGACTTGGACAGACTTGAGTTGAAATAAATTAATGTATTTTATACCAAGCCAAAAGCAATTGTGTTTTATTTATTAATTATTTTTTTTGTTTTACTGTCTTTATTCTACACACTGTTGTGACAGTCCCTAACACTAATACAGATGCAGAGGCAAAAATGGTAACGATACGCAAATTGAAGCATAATCTTTGACAATTAAAACAACCCATGAAACATGCAGTTGTGGTTGTTGTACAACGACATCTTCAATTTGGCCAAGAAACTATAATTAGTTTAGCAAGAAAGAACAGAATTGCGAATGTCACAAAGAATTTACCATTCAAAGCTAGGTCTGCTTAGCCTGAGGTGGGACTGTAGGAGAACATTTTGCCTTATGTCTTAAAATTCACAATGTAGTCTATGGATGTATTGTAGCGTACAACATAGCATAGACAGCTTTTTTGCATAGGCATGATATCTGCCTGTCACAAAGGCATGCAGGGACAAGCACTTTTATCACTGGCTCGCCCAGTATGTTGCTCAAATTCAGTATTATTATTAAATAAACCAAAACATCAATTAAATACCCTCACACACAAAAAACCTGACCTATTTAAATGTGTATTTTTAATCTAAATCAAAATCTCAGTTTAAACATTGCTCCTTCTTGAACACAATCTCATTCACCCAAATATGGTCTTTAGTGCTAAAGCTACTACAGGCCCTAAATCTCATTACTCTGGAAGGAGAAGTATGACATTATGGAGTCCTGTGTTAGCAGTGAAACAGTCAGTATTTTGGATATAAATCTGGGGAGATTGGTTATGTTGATTTAAGGATCTGAAAGGAATTAACACAGTTTGTTATAAGCAGAAAAGTAGCTAAAAAAACAGCATAGCCTACAACATACACATACATACATTAACTACAAATAGTTACCCAAGTTGTCACAGTCATCAACCTACTCATTTTAACACCAAAGGCCTGAATGCTAGAAATCACCAACATACCTAAGTTGTCCTGCGTCCAAAGTACGATATATGATATAAAAGTCTTTTTTATCAGCTTTAAATACTTGTACTTTGGTCTATTAGCACCTGTGTCTCCAGCTGCAGCGTTTTTCCTCTTGCCACGTGTGAACAACGCTTAGCAAATATCTATATCTGTGAAATAGATATGTGAAAAGGTATGTGAAAAAGAAGGAGGGAAGAATGAAAATTTAGTGTGTGAAAGAGGCTACAAGAGAGGTTGAGGTTCATTCCACCCAAATTTGTCATCCTGATGTCAGTGTGGATGCTAGTGGTTTGCATAAAACAAACAAACAAACAAACAAACAAACAATAATATATATCAATACATTAATAAACAGACCTACAAATGAATATTCTTTACACCAGTCTTACTACAGGCTACTGTGAAGCAACAAATCAATAATATGCTCTTAGCAATTTAGATTCCATTCGGAAGAAGAAAGAGCAGTGGCCCACAGAATGATTTAATTCCACATACTGATCCATTTTATTAAGGCAGTCTTGGACATGCATGTGTTATATACAGTCAGGAGGCCAATTTAACCTCCAGGCTTATTACTTCCTAAAGAGGCTAACTGTTTAATAAGTTTTTGGGATACCATGCAAATTGAGTTATTGTTAAGTTGTAAGAGTGAGGAATAGAAACCTGGATCCCACCACCAACAACCCCCACCCCGCTGCCCCCAATCCAGAAACAAATCAAAACTACATTTCAAAGCATTCACAGCATTTGAGGCTTGAGCGGCACGTGTTCGAAATTGCCTGTTACACCTCTCCGGTAAAGCTGTGTGACAGCAGGTGTTTTTCGACCTGTGGTGGTGTTCTTGAAGGACTTAAAATAGGGGCATTCAAGGCAGATCCTTCCAATTAGAGTGCAGGAAGGGAGGCAGTCCCCGGGGAAGGCTACAGTAGGATCCTGTGTCCCCCAACACAGAGCAAGGTCAGGAGAAGACAGTATGCAGAGCCTTGCCAGCATGGAGTTACTGCTTACAAGGCAGACTATATAATGTCAGACTAGTGCACCTGATTGTGAACATTTGTCCCTCCTCACAGACACACACACAACCCTAACCTTAAACTTAGCAAGCATTTTTTCTTTCCAGTTTTAAAAAATATGTATAAAAAGTACATAAAAAGGTTTATATACTCAAGACCTTTTGTTGCAGCATACCCCAGATTTCTCTAGTTATCCTAAAAAAGTTCCTAAAAGTTATTTTCATCTTCCTAATCATTATTTTCCTTTTTACCCAGTTTTTTTCTCCCAATTATTGTCATTTAGTCCCATTTAGTTGGGTCTCCCCCCAACTACCACCCTGGGAGGGTAAAGCCTAGCATGTGCTTTCTCTGAGGCTCATGAATCCAGCCACTACATCCTTCAAACTTTTACTAACTAGGAATGTAGGGATGTTCCAGTATTCTATTAGTATTCATATGCTGAAATCAGTACTCTTCGATTCAGCACAGGAAGAGGTAAAAAATGTACAGACTAATACTTCAATGAAACACCATTTTTCTTCACATTCACAATTATATTTACGACTTTTAGCAGATGCTCTTATCCAGAGCGACTTACAAAAGTGCTTTGTGTTCAGTCAGAGAATGTGTCCTAGCTAGTACAAATAGGTTAGAGTCCAAACTCCCCTTGAACTCAGATGCTGCCAGAACAAGGGCCAGTACTGATACCTAGACAGAAGATTACAGAGCGCAGCATGAGTGCAATACAATACATTTCAATATATACCCAGATTAGTGTTCGCCTAAGTGGTTCACGAAGAGATCAGATTGCGTTCAGTTGCTAACTCACAATTCTGCTTGATGTCGTCTAGGCCAAACATTGGAAATATATTTCTCAAACAGAGTAACATGTTGGCACATCGTCTACTGAGAGAATATGCATCACATAGAAGACAATTACTGTGAGCTCATTTTTGTGTGCTTCCATGAGGCTAACCGGATATCCATTCATTAGCTCTTGTGGATACTCAGATTTCAAAAACAGCCAGAGAGCACATCCCCACAGTGAACACAACATCATTACAGAGCTCCACATACTTGGAGGACAACGCTAACTGCCAACTCTTCATGTCAGCTGACAGAGTCATGTGTTGGTTAGCATTGCACTGAGTGGTTGAGGAAACATAGGGTTGTCTTATCCAGTTAGAGAGAGCAACATCTGTTTTACTGTCTTGGCCTCCCTATCACGAATGACTGTGGCATTGATTAAGATCAAACTTGCAATGACCTGATGACGGGGCCAATGGCAAGCCCCAAGTGATGACATATTTTGTCATCAAAATGTATGGAAGCAAACACGTACTCACACATACACTACAGAAAAAGAGTGGATTTCTTGTTTGCAGGGTGCTGCAAGAGGATGTAGTAATTTCATAGTCATTTCTATCCTTTTTATCACTATTTGTGTGTTTTGCAAAAATATCCAGTCTCAAAAATAAAAGGACTGAGGGATTCCCCTGTTGACAATGTGTTCTACTCAGATATGCAGTATAATGAAGAGAACGAGAGAAGCACTTCAAAACCCAGGCACTGATCCTTGTTTCTGGCATTGCATCTCCTACAATTCAATGTCAGAATTGTAAAAGAGTATAACAAGCGACTTACTGGGATACTGAAATGCCTCAAAAGCTTTTTTTTTTTTTTTTTAAATTTGCACTTGTTTTGCAGGCAGGTATTGACTTACCGCAATTTTTTTAGTTATGGTTCGTGGCCTGTCCAGGTCTATTCCCAGCCAGGGTGAAATAAAACAGATGCTCCTTTTACTAGCTCAGCAGCACTGAAAAAAAGCCTGGCTGCACTTTTTTCCAAGAGATGTCCTAGTAATTGAAGCCTCCGTTTCGGTGGGGGATTTTTTTTTTTTTTGCCAGACTAGCGTCAGAGGAGTTGAGACGACGACGAAGAAAGGAAGCAGTTAGTCATTTTAGTTTCATTAGTCAGAGTTAATTAGTGTTTTATTGGACGGCCCCAGAGGCCTGCCTTGAATGAGCGAATGAGAGACTTCCGTTTGCTCTGGTAGCTACAGACTGCATGCTACTGAATAACTAATTGTTTTTTACTTGTTTGGGAAAAACTGTGGTCCCCACAGCAGGATCTTAGGATTGATTGCTCATTGAAAACTAGCAGGAAACCACAAAACCTCTCATGTGTTGCAAAGGAACTTTTGATTTAACTTGATTAATGGAACTTGATTTATTCAATACTGATCAGGAGACTTAGAAATATGAATAAATATTTTTACAGTACTGTGCAAAAGTCAGAGACCACCCTTCATTTATTTAATTTCCAGTCAAATGACAATTATAGGTGCAGTGGGAAAGATTTAGGAGGGTCTATTAGCAGAAACAGGAGAAACGTCGAGTATATATAAGAGCAGCTTTTCTTCCAAAGGAGGCTGCCATATAGAGTTGCATTATTCAGTTTCTTTTTCACCAGCTTCTTGTTCAACTTTTTTTTGGTCCATCTGGAATGGTGTGGTTGTTATTATAATGCCTCAGGTGCCAAAATGTAATCGCAGCAAAATTTAAGGTGGAATGGGCTACGCACTGCTCCTTTAAGTGCAAATTATTTTTTGTCAAATTCAGGAACAAAGCAGGAAGCATACACTGTATTTTCTATACAACAACACACAGAAACCATAAAACCTAAATATGTAGTCACAATACAGTCACAATCACAGTGACAAAAAAAATCGTTCTTTTTCTGTTTTCTTTTCTCAATAGCATCTTCTTGACACCTACATATCCTTTCAGACTCACAGCATTGAGTTGTCTTCTCGCAGTGAAAAGATGGACAGAAACACCTGTGTGTTTTTCACATCTGATGCAAGAGTGGAACTGGTGATTTTCAACTCTTAAAGTTAACAGTACTTACTGTTTATATGATGGAGACAGTTTGGGCAGTCTACCAGGTCTTGCATGGTTGTTAGGAATTCTGTTTTCTCTGGATCTTTCTTTGTTTGTATCTGTAATCATTTTTGAACCCCAGTTTTGGAAACTTTTTTTCCCACTTTGACGTTCTCCTTCCTGTATTACCTTATTTATTTAATAGTCATTTTACCAGGAAATGAAATAAAATATGAAATAACAGGTGGTCTTTGACATTTGCACATTACTGTAGTTGTGTTCATTTGAACACTTGATAGCTACAAGGATGGGTGGCTAACAGCAAAAATCTGTAGTATCATGTAGCTGATCAAGAGACAAGAAAGACTGAACCTGACACCGGTATTGTCTGCTTAATTATTTTTACCCTTTGTGTCAGTGGACGGGTGTGGGAGGTGGGCAGACGACAAATGATCCGACGCATGCCGTCAGGGGGATTGCCCTAGCACAGACATGAAAGGAAGCCGCAGTGCCTTTGATATGGACATGGGAAGCCACCTGAGGAGCAGGCCATGCTCTCGTCTGCACTCTGGGTGCCAACTGCATGCTAAAAACAGCACATTCATTCTGTACCTAAAACTACAAAGAAGTTTGCAAGTACAGTGGATTATGTTAAATGCTTTGGTTCTGTACTCCAGCACATTGGATTAGAAATGAAGCAATCACTGAGTGTAATGTACAGAATGCCAGCTTTAATTCAAGAGTAATTATAAGCATGTTGGAAGAAATATATATAGGAATTGAAGTCTCTGATTTCAACAGACATAATATCAACAGGATAAACAGAGTATAATCTTTTTCAATAAATGACTTCCTGAAGCCTGTGACCTCCAGACATCTTCAGATGCTGGTGTCGTTCCCTGGTGGCCCTAAACCAGACCTACAATGCATTGTCAGCTCCTGCCAATTTAAGTTCAGGTTTGTTTCAATAGAATTTTGCCTTCAGCAATTGAAATGCTGCAGGATTCCAGTCAGGCAATTGACTTCAGTCAAGAACAGTGTACTTTTTGACCCTGCGATACTCTATAGCCGTGCATTTCAGAATTCATTTCAAAAATGAGGTAGTATTGCTTCCATCACATTTTCTTCACGGTACTACTCACAGTCTTCATCTCTTCTTTCCCTAAGATTTTAACCCAGGACAGATTTTTTTGCAGTTAAACTGAACTTAAAAGTAAAACCTACTTTAGCCTGGACTTTCTGTTCTTGAGGCTTTACTTGTGGTAAATCCTCTGTGGTGATTCTCTTGATGGTATTTTTTGACACATAAGGGCCTGCATTCTACAGTGTTTGTGATCTGCTCAGCAATTTTTCTTTGTGACTGAGAGCATACCGGTGAAAGCTGCGCAATGTAGGGTCTTTCATTGAAAGTGGAAAGAAAGAGCGTTACTGAGTCAGAGGGGAAAAACAATCTAAACTGTGGTGTCTGTCAGATTTTCTTGGACCCTGTCACACTTCTTTTTATATTAACATCACATGTGCAGGTTTGAAAAAGTTTTTTTTATTGCGTTCTCTTTGAATATTTGTTCAACGTGTTTGCAATCATGAAATTCATCCAAAGCATATGTAATTGCATGCTATCACAAATTTATAGAAGACAAGTTACCAAATCCCCAAACTATACACAGTATAGCTTTAAAGCAAAATTGTGAAATCAAAACTTTGTTACCTTCTTACTTGATGTCTGTAGTCTTATTAAGCACAATGTATGATAGTATACTGTTTAAAAGACAACGTCCTCGTATACCTGTTATCTCAGGTCAAATTATAATGATTATTCCCTGCCTCTAAAATGTCTTTGATTTTTGGCCACACCGCTGTGCACCAGCGATAAAAAGAATGTTAACCAAGAATATTATGTTTCATCTGTGTCTGCCACCGACCCCACTCAAATTAAAAACATTCTTGGTTCTTAATGGTTTACTAAGCAGTTGTTTTTTAAACCCCTAGGGCCAGTTTCCAAGATCCACATCGAGCCTTGAACAAAAGAGTTTTTAATGTTTCCAGTGTTGATTTACCGTTGGCACTGCAATTTAGGCCAAATCCACATCCCATGCGTATTAGCTATGTCCTTGTTTGACTCGTAATTTTTTTTCAACCTTATGATGGCCTGCTTTAGTGATATTGACACTTCCTGTTTGCTCTCTTTTGCATAAACTAATGATGCAACAGGACACAACTGGCCAATAAATAACTGCACACTTAAATGTCCAATAATGGATTGTCCTTAGAACCTATTTTTAATATTTGTATTGTGTTTTTCTATATATGGTTCACCCAGTGTAGATGGAAATTCCCTTTGAATCCAACATTCTGCAGTTTAACCGCACAAAGTCATTGTTTCAAATCCAATATGCCACAGAGCTAAACAATCTTAAACAATTGGGTATGGTTAAGCCTTCGGGCATGGATGAAGTTTCAAATGACGTTTCAGTGATCATTATGCTTAGAAAGACAACTCAACACATGACGCACCTAACCAGACAGTAATATAATATGTTCTAGGGGCTCAGATCGTGAAAAAAAACAATCCAGTGTATTTGAGAAAAGTCTCTGCACCCATCTGATTGATGTGACTTTGAATTGTGAACTTATCTGCATATTTATGCTGACAAACAGGACTTGCTAATGAATTGCAATAGCAAATGCTGAGTCTTTCCACAGCTAATTGCCCTTCCTGAGCTTGGGACTTGACAAGATTTTTGCAGACCTGAGTGGAATTTCAAGCAAAAGTATTTGCTTTTCCATGCTTGAAAACAGAAACTCATTCTCCAGCAACGAAGAAAGAAAACTCAGTGACAGAAACATTAAATTCTGTGGTTGGGAGACCAAGAACAAGTTGTGGCTAGACCACAAGAGTGACTTTTAAGGATACATACATAGTAGGTGGATAACATTTTAAAACCAAAACCCTTATGACAGGTATAAAGAGATTCTAAGGTACAGTATATCGATATGGTATACGATATTTTTAGGAGCAGTTATACAGGGGAACCCAAATAAGACCAAATTTTACTTTTTCATTTGTGCCTTCTTTAAATTACACTTATTGATGGAAAAAGGGTTGCACAGATAGTCCCAGAAAGAATCAACAGACAGGAATGAAACTTGGTGGGTAAGTTTGGGATCATGAGACATGCGAATGAGTCAAGTTTCACGCTCGGCCAGGCATGTGATGTAAGCAAGGGCGGGCCTTATTGGTGTACATGACTGACCCAACAGCTAACCAACAGTCGTGGTCATTTAGTGAGCAGTGATGCCCTCCATTGCCAGCACCATTGTCAGATGACTGCATGACACAGGACAAGACTATGACATGCACGCAGACTATTACGATCACTACCTTTAATGTCACGCCAACGTCCCAAATGCCAGTGGGTCATCCTTTGTGACGAGTCCCACTTTTGTCTTGATGGAGATGACCAACGAATCCATGTGTGGAGGCACCGTGGTTGGCGCCATGATGAACAGTTTGCTGTCACGCCTCACATGTCCAGAAGGCCTGGTGTCAGTTCAGCTCTACCCCTACTGCAAAATCTGTAGGAACTGTGTGAGAATATTCAAGCTGCATGGGATGGATTATCGCAAGACACTATTAGGAACCTCTACAACTGGACAACCTAATAATTTAGGGTGGAGGACATTTTGAAGCAGTACTGCTAAGAAGCCAAATTTCTTTTCAGCTGTATAAGTATAGGAAGCATGGATTACTCAAACAGGAATGCCTTGTTAGATGAGGAAGATAAGCCAAAAGCTAAAGTTCTTAAAACCCTTAGTTTTATCTCAGTTCGGCACTGGTTGAAAGGGTAAAAAACTTGTATCTGATGTCTATTTAGTACTGAATAAAGACAGAATCTTTTTTTCTCTGTAAGGTTTTAAGAGTTACACTCATGTAAGATAACCAGATTTTCCCATTTTCTTGGAGCTGGAGCTGTGTTATCCCTGAAATATCCCTGTTTTTAAAAGTAAATGTAAAGTCCTGAGCAAATGAGCAGCAAATGTATAGACATCTTGCTTATTTTGGCCAGCAGGGGGGTGCTGTTATCCACTAACCACTTTTACAGCTTGCTTGCTTAGTTACTACAGAATACTGCTGTGTGAATCTTGACCAGAAGGTAGCAAGTGTTGAGTGAGCCCACAACATCACCTCAAACGTCTTTTCAAGATATGAGGTAACCCAGTGATTAAAAGCAGTGGATTTTTTGGACTACCAGGTGATAGGTAGGCTTTCTAATTTGTATAGCCATATGTAACACAAACACACTTAAAACTTGATACGCAGAGAAGTCTTGCCTATAGAAAAATCTTACAATTAAGTTTAATTCTGTTTATTTATATAATACTTTTTTACAACAATTGTTGTCGAATGCAGTTTATTATTGTTGCCTTTTTTCTGTCAGTACTTTGGGCAACTACTGGAAGTTAATGCTGCTTTTTCCTTTGTTTTGGCCAATGTTAGCCTTTAATGTCTTTTTATGTGTTGTAATCTATGTTTCTACTGACTATTTGTTGACTATATGTTGATACAGGACTGCACAGATATTATTTTTCAAGGACAGAACTGGGATGTGCCCTTATCTAGTTTATTAATTGGGAGAATATTTATGCAGATGATGTGGAGAACTTCATCTGCATAAACATGAAGACGACGTCTCAGAAGTTGCTAATGCTGTGATTTGTGCCAGGTAGATGCAGGCTGATGGCAAGACTTAGTGGGTGCTGGAGATGAGTCACTTAGATTAAAGCAACCTAAGAAGATGACTTTCCACTCTCCAATCGGACAGAATATAATCTACTCCCCTGGATATATGCTCATCAAAGTGCCACAGAAGCAGATTAATGCCACTATTTATGGAACCGACTCAGTCTGTTTACATATAGCCCATGAAAGCTTGTCTCCATTGGAAATGTCACCTCACAAATCTTACTTGTTACAGTTTGGTATTCTACCATGCTCAATACAAAGCACCAGGACAGTATACTAAGGGTAAAGTTTTGTCTATTTGCACTGGTGTAGTTTTTTTTCCCATAAATCTTAAATGTCTTCAGTATGAAGAGAAATAGAATTTGGGACTGTGTCTAAAGTAAATATTGGACAGTAAATTAAGTCTTTAGGATTGGTTTTCTGTGGGTGTTTTGACAAAATACTACATTTACATCATCCAGGAAATGTGTATTATTTTTGTCCCTGAAGGGCCTTTAATATGCATATAATGTGTTACTGGCCACATTTTGTTGTGCCCCCAGTCTCATGAAATTTATAAACTTACTTTATTTTTATTTTGTATTTTGCATTGTACACTGTGTTCTTGCACTACAGTTCCCAGCATGCATTGGGCATATACATCAACAGCCATTGACATCCCCCAAAGGGGTAAAACACTGATGTGCAGGCTAATAAATACAGGCATGATATTCAGCTTCCAAGCTTAGCCAGCTAGCACGTAATATCATTGCTGGACCACTGTGGCACCACTGTAGGAGGTGAATGTGCACTGCAGATGTAGCAATGGTTTAATTTTTCATTAAGGCCAGTGCTCCCCTTCAACCATGTCACATTAAAGATTCAATCAGAAATTTAAATATTTGGATTATTATGTATCGCAGCTCAGCATGCAGCAATATAATTGTGACATGATAGTTTGTCCATATCATGCAGGCCTACCTTCTAGTGGCCTGCCAGCACCATTATGTCTGTGTGTCACTGGCAGTCTACATTTTGTTCTCTTTTCTTTCATAATGTGTTGTTATTATGTGATGTTAGCTTTCTTTAAGGTGGAACTGTCTTATTCCTCGATGCTAATTTTTGTTGTGTTGACTCAATTAAATTGTGCGGTCAATTAAATGTTTATCTTGCTCTGAATAAACAATAGAACATTTGACAGTGGTCTGATTACAATGCCTGTTCTAATCTATAGGGGTCAGAATTATCATTTTGGCAACTGACTCATAGTATTCTACTTATTGACTGCCCTAGACTAATTTCCATTGAGAGTTCGGTTTACCATTGAGTATTTTTCCTATCCAAACCATTGTGCTTATTCACCACTTGAATTTGTGACCATGGGAAAGTGTCTCCTTGCTCAATCTCCAAAAAAGATGACAATTGTGAATAATCCGAGCAACAACTAATCCACGTTTCAATTTAGGGGATTACACGCCCCCCTGTAGTGCAATTTAGAGAGCGACTTTTAAACCAATGCTTCCCTTTGCTGTGTACTTGTGGGGCCCGAGGAATTTATCCCCATTCAGATGACAGATTGACTGAAGGGGGGAGGGTGGGTGGCCCCGAAAAAGCTGTCTGTAAAATGTTCACGCCAAATCAGTCAGCGTCCAAGAGTTAAAAAAGAAAAGAGCGTTCCAAGATTTCTCAAAAGAAGTCACTAGCTGGTTGGAGTGAACAGCGTGGATTGTGTCCCATTGTGTTCTAATTGAGAGGAATCTTTTAGAGGTCAGAACCCAGTGTGTCCTGAGGGGGGTGTTGCTCTGCAGAATCTGGCCAGCAGAGTGCTGAGATTTGTAATGAGACAAGCCAGCTCCCCCGTTTGCCCATTGTGCCGTTTAATGGCATGAGACGTGCAGAGGATTGATGTCTGCTGTTTGCTTGCTTGGCTAATGTGTGATATAAACAGTCTTATCCCTCCATGCTGTCATTTTTAAACAGTGCTGGTAATTAATTTGTGGCAATTGACGCATCAGCTGTTCCTGCAGCATTTAAAGGAACAGAGAATGTCTCAGATTTAAGCTATTCCCAGAAAGGAAACTGGATTTGAAAAATGCTTTGTTTGTGTAGCTGCAGTTTCTCTAATCAGAGAAGTTTCTTTCTCTCTTTGGGACGTATTGACTGTAAGCGAGATAGAGAAGAGCTCTGGACAGATGACAGATGTTCAAAACCAGTGCACTGTTGAACATCAGTGCAGTACAATCAGTATCTATTATAGTAATGAAATTTCTTGCATTTGTAGCTTGAATGACACACATTCTGCATTTTACTGTTAGTTCATGGTTTTTTTTATGAATTTCTCCATTTCCAACCTTTCTTAATTGCTTTGGAATGGTGTTTTAATATATGTAAATGAGCTCTGTCTGATATGTAAATTTGCTATATTTTGATTGTGCCTCATAAAAAAATGAGTTTAGGCTGAAACAGTCCTTGTAAACAGCTGCAAATATGCTAAACAGCTGCAAATATGGACTGTAAGTAAAGGAATAAACAGTAAGTAAGTTTAAATGCTATTTTAAATTCCTTTCTTTAAAAATGTGAAGACAATTGATAAGCTAGTTGACCTCCATGTTATAACAGGTAGTTCCGTTTTATGGCTTTTATTTAATGAGCTGCTGGGAAGAGAAAATTCTGAGGCACATTGTCAGGTCACGTGTCCATTGAACCCTACAATTATCACAAGAGGACCTTATTCCACTTACGATCTTACATTATCACTAACATTATTCCACTTTACAATCAGCTTAACACTTTGAACTGTGGCATTTCCAGTAAACTTGCTCTAATTCAAATTCCCAATTGCTCAGATTAATTGGCTTAGCATGAGCCTTCTCATGCTAACTTTCTTTCTGTGGTGAGGTGAAAAATGAGTGAATCATCTAGATTGCTCTTTGATGCAGGTTTCAGGGTGACTGTGCTGGACTTTTGTGTACAAAGAACAGGATCCAGTTTTGTGGTGACTGGCCCTATTACGTGGATTAGAGATAACTACAATCAATAAAGTCATTGTTTCTAACGACATATTTCTCAACATCTGAAACCTCTGTTCACCAACTATGAATGAGACAAAGGTCTCTCATAAATATGTTTTTGTCCATTTTGCTCTATGAAAAATAGTGTTTTGTGTTAGATATTTGACATAACTTGCTTTGAGGTAAATGGCTTTCATGTCAACAGTGTCAGCTCAATCAGCTCCGCTCACTAATGAGGCACACTTGGACAGGCTAAGAATTATGTAAAACCACCAAGAACAGCACCAGAGGCAAACTAACAGCAAGCAACCCACTTTTTAAGTCAACCCTCAGTGCTCATCTATATAAGCCATCACATTCCTGAACGACCCACCTCTGGTTCAGTAGAGGAGCATCTGGTGGTGTGCAAGTGAGACATTTGCTAAGTGGCCCAACTCTGCTGCCGGAGTCACATGACTTGATGGCATTTCTGACTCGCCCTGGTTTTCCAGCACTGGCTGGAGTGGAATTGCAACCCCTAAGACCCCCATTCCATCTGGCTGCTTAGCATTGCTCCTGAGTACAAACTTAGCCACACTATTTTCAGTGCAGGGATTCCCAACTGTGAGCACTTCTTTCTTCCACCGGGCGCCGTCTTCCTGTGCCTTCGTTTGCCACCACAGTTCCATTTGTCGGGGCGATTTGTTGCCCAGAACTTTCCGCTCTCCTTGCACTCCAGTGAAGAGGGCTCCTTTCGATTCAAATGTGACATCCTGGAAGCTTTTCTCGTTTTTCGTCAGCCCATGCAAAAAGCTGGATGAGAGCTGCCAGCAGGCAAGCGGGGTTTCAGGCATTCAGGCCCACTTCAGGCTCTGACGGAAAGTGGCCCTACAGCTCCGAAAGCGATACGTCAGTCCTGAATTGCATTTCCGATTTGCTGGAAGGTGTTTGTCATTCACCCAGGGCTAACATTCATTAATGCCGCTGCATTATGAGCCAAGTTCAAGCTGTGAGCACAGAGCACTGGGACTATGTGATTTCAGCTGGATACAGAGAGGAGCATTCAGCATGTGAAATGGTGTCTTAGGCCTAATAGGAGAGCCTATGAAGGCTAGTTGGCGTCCACAAAGCAGCAAGAACCTCAGTGTCAAGGACCCAACTCTTGTTCTTGGCAGCTTTTAGGGTTTTTATACAAAAGACATTGCTCTGGAACTATGAGTGGTGTCACCTTATCAAGTGGACATTTAAATGGCTAATTTTTTTTTTGTTGTTTTTTAGTGCAATTTCTTTCCCGGAACCACTGATTTTGTCTTAAATGGGCATGTCAAGGTATTAAATGTCACTTTCTGACCTCGTATTTAACCCTTTTAATTTGCAGATATTGCTGATGATAATGGTGTGTGGTCATTTAGTACTAATTATTTAACCCCTGATTCTAATTTGTCTTGTAAGCAGATCCTAAAGGTGCAGATTCTACTTTTAACCCATGCTATGTTTGTGTTTGTAAGCAGAAGAGCTGATATTTTATGACCTGATGAATATAATGAAAAGTTAATTATTACTGAAACTTCTTAATACCAAATATAATTGATTACCCAAATTAGAATTCTACAGCACACAAAAAAGAATGTTTTAGGCCACAGCCTTATCTCAAAACAACCCTAAATCAACGTCTCAGGTAACAGACAGACTACTTGTACCATGTCTTAGCTTTCTGTGAGGTAACTTATAGTGGCATTATTTCAATGTCTGGTTCCTATCACAAACACTGTGAACCATTTACATTTTAACACTTTAATTATGCAAAACATTCAGTGGAATTCCTCTTTAGCTAACTATACTACACTAATAACTAATAGACTGAGGATTTGATGTTCAAAATGTAAAGATTCCTATTGAATCTAGTGTCGAAATGCAGGTTAAGTCAGCTGAGTTGCTCTTCAGTCTCCGCGTGCTAAGACAAAAAACAAAAGCAAGTTGCGAAATCTGGTAATTTGTTCTATTGCTCTGTGTACCTAAACCACCATGAGTAATAACACTCCTCCTTCTCTCCCTCCTCCCTCTTCTGTCAGCGACGGGTGGGCGGGGGCTGATGCAGATCACAGCACAGGCAGTAATACTCCAGCAAGCCAGACACGCACTCTGCTCTCCTCACACACACTCGCACAGCGATCTAGGAGCCTTAACGGAACAAAGCTCTGTAAATGCTGGATCATACACTGCCAACCCATTGTGACCTTAACGGAATTCTTGCGCTCTAGTTTCTTCAGCAAAAAAGGATTTTTTGTTAATTTCTTCCTTTTTTTCCTCTTCTGCTGTGAAGATTGTGCTGGAAAGCTGTGGAACACTGCCTGGAAGAGAGTGAGTACTCAGAGTTTCTGCAGATCCAGTACTCCAGTGCTTCATTAACTGGCAGCTGTTAATGATTGATCCTGGCCTGCAGGGTGTTTGCTTAGTGTTTTAAAAAAGGCGAGGGGGTGGGTTTACAATGCTGTCCCACTCCTGTTACGACGTGCCGGGATAGTGGCTCCGGCTGTGTGGGGTTTGTTATTACATCTCCCTTTAAGCCTGGGGGAGGGAGTGAAGTGGGCAGGGGGAGGGGGCAAATTTGACATGGGACAGCCCCTCTACAGAAAAACCTTATCTGCAAGGTGATAGGATCACAGGGCAGTGAGCTTGAGTAGCTTCTGTTTGAATGCGGGAATTGTTGGTTTTCCATACGTTTTCTGGACGAAGATGTGTCAAGGAAACTGATGGTATTACTTCTTACTAAGCTCGGTCTGCTGCATCTTTAGTCCACAGTTAATTTCCACAGACAATAAATTAAACTCATACTGCACTTAGTAAAAGAACATAAAATACCTGCAGACTCAAAAGACGTTTCTAAGTAAATGGGCAGTGCGTCTGCACCTTAAAGGTTAGGGTTGGAGTTCGATTTGGGTTGAGGACTAAGCTTAAAATTAACTGGTTATAGTATGGAGTCGGAGACCACAAATCTGGGAATTCGTTTTTTCTGCAAATAAACAACAGAACTCTGAAATAAAGAAGGGATTCTGCATTATTTCCAGGTCACTGCAATTGTAACTGTAATTTATGTAACTGGAGATTCACCATGTTCAAGTCTTTGAACAAGAAGGTCAGATTTTGTTTTTAGCCTTATCCCTTGAATTAAAGCCTTTTCAGACAACTCTTGGATAGATCTGATCTACTCGTCAGAGTCTTTGGCACTCATACCAGCTTGAGTCCAGAAATTTTGAAATTCATGTTGTAATTTTAAAGATTTCTCTTTTGATTACACTTGTAATAAAAAAAATAAAACAAGAAAAAGCTACTTAACAAAATTCTCAAATTGTAGGAAGACAAACATCTGGGGGAAGGTGAGGGGAGGGTGGGGGTTGGGTGTATGCAGGACTAGCGTAGTAGTTCAATATCTGACCTGAGAAAGTAGCAATTTAGCAGGGTGTGTGAGTTTACGCTGGCTCGTCGATGGTAAAGAGCTGGTTTTACAGCCGGAGAAAGAGCTGTCTTTTGCTCACTGAGCTATCACACACACACACACACGCACAGCTCCCCCTCTGACTGGGGCCTGAGCCAGCAGACAGGAGCGAATGTGGCAGCCAGTGCACTCCACTTCACTCTGAACGCCGAGGAACTTTCCATGAACTTGTGGGGCCAGTGCGGCTTTGCGAACGAGGGGAAAGAACCGAGAGCTGAGAGAGGGTTTTGTCTTTAAACTGCTATGACCTTGCTTTTCTTCATGCAGTCATGATGTCTGCAGTCTGACTGAGGTCAGAGCGCAGAGGGTTAAGCCACCACAGGATGCATCCATGTCTGTGTGTTGGTGGTATATGTAGCCTGAGGTGGGGAGAGTAACCTAAACCCACATTAAAAAGTAAAAATATTGTTGTTTCTGTGAAATACTAAAGTAAAAATAGCCTAGCAAAGGAAAAAAAAAGTTATCAAAATTCCTGGAGTACTCAGTTTCCTCAAGCTTGTAGGTTTGTCTTTCCAGTAAACAGGACATTTGAAGTTCCCTGGAACGGGTTTTATTGGGAAGTGTCTCTAGAAATTTCATTCATGAGTTTGAATCTGTCCGTTAGCTTAGATCCGTGGTTTTCTTTAACATAACTTTTTTTTTCTAGCCATCTGAGTGTTTTCCTGGTAGTTTATATTTAGACAGCTGGACAATGATGACTGTTCCTGTCACTAGTAAGTGGGCAATGATAACCTGTACCACATGCTAAAGTGGATGTTAAGGAAGCCAAATATTTCTCACCATCAGAAGATGAGGAAAACGTTTCACCAGGATGAGAGAAACAGTGCTAACTCGTATCTTTGTTTGGAAAGAAGGTGAGAAGACAAGAGAGAGAAAAACAGGAGAGGTTAGCACAGCAGGGGGGAGCATCTGAAGGAAAGCAGAAAGAAGACCAGAGAGAGCGCGACAAAGACAGACAGCATGCTGACAGCCTCACCCATGTGTTTTCCTTGGGCTTGATCCGTAAAAACAACAGCTGGCAATAGCATTGTGGGTACAGGAGCCCCGACAATGCTCTGGCCTGTGTGAGACTGTCAGAAATGGTTTGGCTGGTTGGTAAAAGAAGGTGCCTGTTCTGTCAATAGCGTCATGCACAATGCGCTCCCACCACTGCCACATGAGTGAATCTGTGGAGTCAGGAAAAGCTTTGGAACGGATAAAACAGTGATGCTAATGTAAAACTGGCAAATGCTAATTAGCTCATCGCATCAGAGCTGCAACAATAGCGAACCTTTCAGTGAGGTCAGATTATTCAAATAAAGACAAAATGAGTTAATCCACATTCACATAGTGTTCTTACAAAACATGTTGGCATCCCTAAAATTCTCAAGGGCTTCATATTAGTCTTTCATTTTTTAGTTCCATTTATGATGTTTGTGTAGTTTAATGTCTACTATGTCACTGTCTAACATCTTTTGACATCATTAGTATCTTATGCAAAAGTTTAGCCCTTGATTAAATTATGTGTTTTGATGATTGTCTAAGACAAAATATGTCATCTACAGAGAATGGGTGGCAGAAAATATCATTGTCAGACAGTGGTTTCGTTTTGTGTTGCTTAAACCCCCGAGTGCTAGATAGCAGTGTTGTCTTCAGCCATTAGACTCTTTACTCCAACATAAAGGCAGAGTACATTAATGTTAGCATTAGCAAACCTATGCATATGATCTCAATATTACCGAATCGTAACCCGGTATCGTGATATTCATTGTATCACCAGGTTCTTGCCAGTACACAGATTTTAATGCACATTTGCTTTTATAATGTATAGTGAAAAATACCACATTTAAGTGTGCTCACTTATTTAAGCGTGTTCACTTATTGTCACTTAGAAACCCAACAAAACATGTAATATGACCGTGTGTAAACATGTTGTTATGATTGTTTGCTTTGTTCAAACAGCAGTCCAGTCTTGAACACTCTTGACAACTTCAACATGTGTAGGTGAAGCTAAACAGCTTTAGGCCAAAACAGAGAACACAAGTGGTGACCTATATGTAAATGTGTTTAAATCACATATTTAAAATGGGCTGTTTTTGCAGCCCATTTAAACTAAGAGTGTTTATGGACTACATATCAAAGTATATGCCCTATAAATAAAATCTAACTGGTATATACTCATTTCTAAAAAGTGTTTTTAAGCACACCTAATTAAAATAATTGGATATAGATAGAAAGATGATTAAAACAAGTAAACAATAAAAAGATTAGATACACTGATACAAGAGCAGTTCCCTGCCTATGAAAGTACATTAAACAGAACATGTCTAGAGAGATAGTAAATACTGAACCCTAGATAGACATTTTGAAGCATGGACTCCTTTTTTTATGCTACCAGCCTTTGCACATCAGTGACTGTGGTACACAGGGGGCTTAGCTTTATCTCTGGTTAGCATCTTTACGCTGTATGAATCTCCCCAGTTCCTGGCCTGCTACTCCCTGTTTCCCCTCCTGGCCTCCATTACGTCCTGGGGTGTTTTTCCAGGTTCATGTCCTTTAATGTGCCTTCTTTTTACCTGCCTGTCCTTGTGTTGACTATGCAGACTTTAAAATTGGATCCAAAAATTAGGTCACTTTATCAGGGCTGGTCATAAAGATCCAAGAATGTAAATAAGCCTTGCTCTTCCTGCTCCTTAGCTCCCTCAAGCAAGAGCTCTGACTTTGCTCTGTATTGCAACACCCTCTCATAGGATCAACACACTGTGTGACGCTCAAGTCGTTAGCTGCTGACAGCTATGATTACTATCTGTCTCCACTACGTGAGGCTGCTGTGACCGCAACCTCCAAAGTCATGTTTGCTTTGTAAGTGACATTGCACTGCTCTGAGCTCTAGGCTAGATAAAGCAAATAGTGTTAGTGACAAGAGCGTGTATTTATCAAGCATCTCAGAATCAGAACACTGATTTAAGATCAACTCAGTTGTCAGTTCCCAAAGTCTGTTCAGTTCTAAGTAAAAGTAGTTTTAGAGGGATCACATGCCTGTTAGTCAATTCAGAGGTACATCTGAATCCTTTGATTTATTCAATCAAACCATTTAACAAAGGAACTAAATCCCAATTGTATTCTGACTTTTTCTTTCAGCACGAATGTATGAATAGACAAAGTATACGTCAGTAGCTGCGTGAATCCAAGTGCTATTACTGTATATTGGCAATGTAAAATGCATCCCAGATCAGCATTCTTACTCCAGTAAACATGAGTCAACGTCTTAAAAACAAAAGAGCTAGTAGCATCGCATCTTGGCTCTTTCTACTTGTAATACTGTAAATCATGATCATACCTCAAGAGACATAATGATGGGAATGAAGGGTCTAATAAGGAAACATTGGGCGGGTCCAAGCATTGGCCTTGGCTTTTGGAGTGCATGGGTCAGCCTCAGAGGCCTGAGGGGGTGGGGTAGGGGCAGGCTGTGTATGCTTAGTGCTGGGAATTTGGTAAACATGCGTCTTCTCTGGAACGTCAGAGGCCTCCTCTGTGTTTCCCAGTCCGCTCTGCTCTCTCAGTGGCATGATGTGGGAACGAGCTCTGCAGCTGGAATACTGCCAAAGCCCAGGAGCCCAGGACTGGCCTGCTTGTGTGTGAGAGCCAGTGGGACCCTATGAGAAAGGGGACAGGGTACTTGAAGAGTGCTGACATCAGAAGAGGCCTGAGGCTTTGACATTATGCACTTGGTTTGTTATTTGAGCTTGTAAGAAGGCTTCTGGAGTCAATTACAACTGATGAGTGGAGGAAAAAAGAAATCTCTTATACACTGCATGTTCACAAGTTTCTCATGAGTTTGTATAACTATGACTAGATAACATTTAGTTACCATGTTTGCATGGCAGATAGCAGTTGCTGGCATGTTTAGTGTCAGTCACAACTTCAAGTCCTAACTACTGATGTTTTTCCTGTTGTCACCGATCCTATTGAAATACTGCTGTCGTGCCACAATAATTGACCCTCTTTTACAGTCACATGCTTTTCCTTTTTTATCTTGATCCAAAACCGAGGTCAGTGATCTTAATTGCCGAAGTTTTATAACACAGTGCACCTGCCTGGAAGCATCTGCGCTCGTTGTGTTTCTTCACTCATTCACTCCTTTTACCTTTAACTTGTCACCCATCTATATCTATAGATCTATAAATAATATAAACTTTCTAAGCCTATTCCTACATCTAACCCTTACCTTACCCTTAATAGACACATAGTGATGCCAAGAAGTGCTCTTATGAAGCATGAAAAGCTATTTGGGTGCTAATAGCTGCAGTGTGAGAAATAGCCCCTAGTATTTGGGGGTCCTATATTGGCTCACTAATCCAGCAATGGCTGGCTGCTAACTCACTCACTATAGTGGCACTGATGCTAGCCTCAGCAGCAAGAACATGTTTGGTTTAATTATTCTTCTTTTCCGTTACTCAGTTATGTAGGCAGTAATCTACAGGACAGGTCCATGAAGTCCCGAGATCTGAAAATGTTGTCCTGAATATGTGCAAAAACGTATATGGACATCACTCTGTTTCACACCTGCTCTGCTTGTGTGTCCTTGAAACATGTACTATCCTGATCTATTTAAATAGACTGTGTAATGCTGGTGTCCATTATTCTCATACCACTGACAATACAGGGCGTGTGTGAAGGAGGTTCATATAGTGTAAGCATGAGTGTTTGGATGTCTAGTATGTAGCTACTTACATAGCTGATGAGCCAGCAAGGCTGATTAATGTCCTGAGGCTTAACTACAGCCCCGTCACACACACATGCATCTGATATGTCGGAGCATTCCAGGTTGTGCCCTTTACTCCCCACATGGATCCACTGACCCTGACATGCATTCCTCTTCCCAGTCCATGCCGTGATGCACCATACACAACTGCTCCCTTCATGCTACTGGCCCTTTTATTTTCCCTTACCCTTGATCTAAGCCAGCAGGCCCAGGTTTAGTTTGATGGAGAGGATTGGTGATTTAAAGCGTGTGTAAACCGTAACAGTGTGTGTGTAAGAAGAAGAACGAGCTTCAGTCATGTGACTGTGTGTTAGGAAAGTCTGCTGATAGTAGTGGGAGGAGAACAAGGCCAGAGAGGAAGACATGGGAGGTGCAGCTTTGGAATTGGGAGTTGTATTCATGTAGAGTAAGAATCCAGGATTTGCTCTTTCTCTCTTTCTCTGACCCTCTCTTGCTTTTCCCTATTTGTGCTTACATAAGAGCTACAGGCAGCAGTATTGATGATATTTGTTAATTGTGTTAATTGTACATCAGGTTGTAAGTCACACCGGTCTATGATTGAACTGAAGAACCTGGAGCTGATATGGGTTTTACATTGACCATTGCTTTTTCTAAGTAAGACCAAGTCCATGGTCTTGCAAGGCCCCCACAGTCCACCAATAGCACTTGACCTTAAAGGAGACCTGAAAAGTGATTTCTCGTTTAAGTGCACTTTAAGCATGCCGAAATGTTTGTGTTTTTGTTTTATTAATGAACAAAATCAGCCATGCTCAGTTTAATAATGTGTCTACTTGTTAACTGCTTGTGATTTTTGTGTAAGATTCGAAGATTTTTGAGTGGAAAGCTAAAACCTAACACCACTTTCATACCCCATATTAAACATAATTAATCATATTAATTTATAAAGGCTGTTAGTTCATCTAATGTTTACATCTGTATTTGGACTTTACCAAGCATTTGGGCCTCCTGAAGCCTCTGTGCCCAGTTGTAATCCATCACTAAATAAGACCCCCTGAAAAAATTTATATTTTTTGCTTGTGAATGATTCCTTTATTCCTTCATCTTTATTATAACAGATAGCTATTAAAATGAAACCACGTCCCACAAGAAACATTTAGTTATGTTTAGTTAACCAATAACAGTTTTACACAACTTGTCAAAAGTTGTCACATGACATGTGACCCTGCTGAACATTCTGTTCATAGACCTATTTCAAACCAAATACTTCTATCCAAACAAATGCCTATGAGCTACACAGTACCTTGCCATTAACCATTTCTTTTAGGCTTCCCAGTCTGGTTTAAATCCATGTAGCAAGTATCACCTCATGGTCCCATCCACTTCATTATACACATTTTCCCCCTTGGTCAGATAATTTGGAAAGGTCTAACTGAATACATACCTTTTCTTTCAAACTAGCACAGTTCCTTCAAGCTTTCTTACCTTTCTTAGATTGCCTTTTTGAGTATATGACTCGTTGTGAGACAGACTCTGTACAAGTAAAGCAATTGCAAGTACAGATGGCACATTTTCAATACCAGGTATCAGTACTGAGCCAATATTAGCATATGGGAGGAGAAAATAAAATGACTTAATTTCAGTCCTGTAACAAATGTACCCTGAAATAGCAATTAGTGTTTGAGTGTTTTCAGCATGAATGCTTTAGTACTGGAAAATGAGCATTATGTTTATTTTTCTTGCATGTCAAATTTCAATTTTAGCATTCACGCAGCTGGGAAAAAGGAGTAATAGATATATAAAACTATGAAGATGTATGTAAAATTGTATTGATCCATTAGTTTTTATGTTGCAATGTGTAAATGTTCTCAATCTCTCTCTGTCTTTCTTTTGCTCTCTCATTGCATCTCTGGCTCATCATACTTCCTCTTAGCCTCCTAAGCATGACGCAGACTGGAGCTGTAACTTCTAATCTTAGAGTCCAAAGTTAAGTTTCGGACAGTGTTCACTCTGAGTGAGATCCCTGTATTGGACTAAGCCTTTTACATATAGCAGCCCAGTGAATCTAACGATGTAAACTTGCACTTTCATTTGTATAGTAAATAGTACTGTAATTGACTATTGTCTTAACTATACCAAAACATCTAACATATAAAACATCTAACATATACTTGGAACTAACCAACTGGAACAATGAGTCTAAAATTGGCAGCAGCCTAAAAGCTTTCTGTGCTGCAAGTAACTCAGACAGTTGCTGCTAGTGTTCGCAGAGAGATGGATAGAAATGGCAAAAGTACAGAATGAATAATTTATTGGAATGTATCACAGATGTGGCATGTTTATACTAGGCGGTTCAGGACCTCTGCTCCTGTTTTAGAAGCTGACTGCATGCTCTTTGTCCAGCAGCTTCTCTATAGATCTCGTGTTTGGCATATGTTTCTACAATCGGGCAAAAAAAGTCATCACAGTTGATAGTTTATTGTTGATTGAGTGCAATTAGATTCAGTCTAGTGCCTGTGCTGTTAGGAAGCCATTACAATATCAGTAGTTCGTTATTGAAAATGATTAATACAAAATTGTGTAGATGGCTGCCATCAGCTTCAGAATTTTTAAATGAATGAAAATGGTAGTTGATTGTATATAATGGGTACTGTTAGTATGCCAAACAAGCACCTGTTTCCTTTTAAGATATTTATTTGCCTACGTTGGTACTGTGTGCATTCCCTCTGCATGCCATTAGTAGGTCTGTGCTCACCCACCACACATTTTCTCCTTCTCTTTGGATTTCTTTACTGCCAACAAACATAAAATTCCTCTTCCCATTCTTAATGTGCAAAAATGATGGCTGATGGTATTCCCCCAGCAATTTTAAAGTTGAAACACTTCCTTCTGTGCATGAACCAGCCTCTCCACATCATCTGCCGTCGCGAAACATGTGCACTGCTTCAAAGGGCCACAGATAGACGGGCCCCCTTGTGCAGCATGTCGAAGTCTAACACTCACCAGATCAAAGCAGGCGCACACAGTTACGCGTTTGGCAGACGAAAAACACCTCTTTTGTCTGCTGAAAGACGTTGCTGCGAGATGTTCGCTCCGCTTTTGATCTAGCCTACATTCACTAAAAGAGGAAAGGATTGACTAGGTTTTATAGCGCCTAATTTGGGGTTCCAAAGCAAAGAAGCTCTTTGCAAGACGATAATGAGTCAAATTTAGTCTGCTTTGTGGGTGAACCTACAAAAAAAACGTGCACTGTTGAAGTAATCTTGCTTGCTCATCATGGTTTATAATTTTAGCAATTATAATACGGTTACCTTGACCTTGTTTCTGAAGTCACTAAAGAGCAACATTCTAAGACCAGCCAGTTCTATTTGATTTACACTAAATTCTGCGTAATCCCGCTAGGTTTAACGTGTTAGATCCTGCTGCCTGCAAAGATCTTGTTGCTGATTCTGGAAAAATTGTGGTTCGAGGTCAAGGACAAGTCTGCTCCAGGTGCTAAATGATCGTGTTGGCAACTGCTTGGCCTGGATTTAACACATCATTTTACTCTCATCTTTCCATGGCATGAAACCCAACCAGCATGGGCCGAGCCCAAGGTGCTGTGTAGACAAGACTAGAATATCTCACTATACCGGAAGCATGCCGTCATAGTACTAGTCTCCACAAGTGTCAAGATGGGTGGGTGGGTGGGTGTTTTTATTAAAACCCACTGCATCTGGTAGGCAAGGTCGCAACTTAAAGCCAGGACTCAAAAAACTGATGGATGGAAATCTTTTGAAGATCTGAATGCATGGTTCCCTTTTGCTTTTCATAGTGGTAGGGTATTAGCATGGAATTTATTGTTCCAGAAAGGATCGAATGGCCTTTAACTTCATCAAGTTTCGGCTTGAGCTGGTCTCTCTTTGCCAAAGCAACAGTTCGCTGAGTTGAGATCGGTCCTAAGCAGCCGAGTCTGCCATCTGATATGCTGCAAATCCCTTCTTCAAGCCTGACTGGTGAAATAGAGAGGCAGTCAGCCTTCAAATTTGTCTCGCCTTGAGGATCAATATGACCCTTTCACATTTCCAAACATCTCAGAGCAATTTGAGCGAAAATGCCTCAGAGGTCCTTCAAATTGTTCTGAATGGATGGTGTAACATTATGGAATATCCTTGCACAACTTGATGCTCCGCGGCAAAGTAATAGCTAAAAATACATCTGCTTCCATGCACAACAAGACTTGCATGGTAAAAAGTGAGCCGTCACATTGATTGGCATGACCCATGTTGGCCTGATTAATTGCAGGGCTGACAGCCCTCTGGGGTCACAGCCCGTTGTCTAGGATATGAATGCTTGGACAACACAATTTTACTTGAAATGTCCAACTAGTGAAGGACTATCAGGATCTGAGGCATGGCTGAGATGCCATTGCCTGGGTGACTCTGTATCCCCTTTGCCTAAGAAGGAGCAACCTACTTCTGAGCCACCCACAGTGCCACGTTCGTGTGGGAGCCAAATAGCTGCTTAGTTATGGGGGAGTAATTGCCCTCCAAGACCCCTTTATATCAGGCTGAGAAATGCATGAAATCAACAAGTCAAAACAACCACTTGCCGCTAGATGCATGCATTTGCATAGCGCTGCTGATACTTTTCAACCGCTCTGTTTTGAAGGACAAAGCTTTGCATGCCAAAGATTTAAAGGAGGGGAAATATTCAAAGGTGCAATCTTTTTTGCACCATAATAGGAATTTGGAGTTTGGCCTATCTGAAAGCTTTGCTTGCATTTCATCAGTGCATTGCCAAGAATGAGTGAACTTACCATTCTGAGCACAGACTGACTGCAGCGTCAAAACTCACAGCCATAGTAATGCTACTGCTGCCTTTTTAAGCTTCTTTGTTATGCATTCAGGGTTTATGGTACTGTCATGGAATTAAATGCTGTATTTAGAAACTCTTTACAAGCACTCGCATGTGTATCAGTGTTTGATGTCACTGTTTACTGGGTCATTCATTTGAAAAGAAGAAATAGCAGAGATGCTCCGATTCAGGGCATTACATCTCACCCCATGTGGAGTTTTGCTTTTATAGGCCTGTAATAATTATCAAGCCAAATGAAAGAAGAGGAGTCAAGCTGCACAAATAGAGCTATTAGTATGACCAGTGTGACTGAAAAGGAGAACAAAATTATGATTGAACATTAGCATAGAACAATATGTCACATAGTTCATTTCATTTTTGACTTAATGATGGTCTAGATAACGGAGGTAATAAATCAGTTCTGTTAATGCTAATGTTAACCCTAGCCATTACCCACAAACCATCTATTCTTAACGCTTGCTGTTCATGAATCAGTTACTGCCCTCTAGCAATGTTAAAATATTCACTGCTTAAATACAGTCAGATACAAACGTTTGAGGTTGCATTAAATATTCAGTTGATTATTTAAGTGAAAACGAGTACACAACTCTACAGAGAACATACATCTGCAGATGCTAATGCACAATTACCAATTGTTTGCTGAGGGTTTTCATTTTGTTAAATTTAACACAAAATAGAAATTAGACATTGGAAATAGAAATTTGCATACAAAATGTCATATTTAACTTTGATCCGTGTAGAATAGGTGCACTTAGGAAATCAAGAACACTTGACGTTTGACTGGTGTTCAAACTTTTGCAGAGCATAAAGTTTGTGTTTTTAAATTGAAAGCTTGTTCAATAAATCTCATTTCCAAAAACTATAAATGTACAGACTAATAAAATAAACTAAATAAACATACACATATAGAAGATATGGTATACTGACAGCATAGATGTACTGGCAACATTTGACAGTTTATTCCATTTTCATAAACGACTCATTGAACTAATTTTTTGACCAAGCATCCAGCCCCATGCAAGGTCTAAAAGAGAGGTGGCTTATATATGTTTCTGTTTAGAAGCAGAACAGAAGCAGACAGCTGTCCATCTGTGAACTTAGAAGCTAGTAGGAATCTGTCTTCCTCTGTAAGTCACTGTGGAGGACAGAGGAGTTATTGATGGGCATTAGCTGGGGCAGGAGTCTTGAAGCCCCCATCATTACACACTGTCTTACTGGCGTTTTGCTGTGATTGATAGTATTAGCATTCTCCCCAGCACCCTAAGCATGTGCGTTAGCCACTCTAAATAGAAATGCAGGCATTCTTCACTCTGCTGGACATCAATTGCCCACAAATTTGTGTTGACAATGCTGACGATAAAGCAACAGAAAATGGGCATGAATGAATTTTCAATGGGATGCTAGTGCTTATTGTCTATTGATGAAATCAAAACCTGATGATGCTGGTGCTGTTTTTTTTTGTGAAAGCCAAGAAGAAACCAAGAAGATCAGTGTTTAATATAACTGAAGAGCTCAAAATCTTTAGCTATTTTCATTCTGTCCCTAAAAAACTACTTGTGAAAGACTTTGGGAGTTTTGCAAAACCATGAAAGCTTTACACTGTATCATTTTCAATAGACAAGGTCATGGAAATATTGCTGAAATAAGGTGCTTTCCACAAAGAGCATGTTCATTATAGTCCTGTCAGTGACCCAGGCATAACAGGAACCGGAGACAGCGTGGGGCTAGCTTGATTATAAAGCTTTATCAGCATTAGACCTATCAGGCTAGTATTGCCCAGCACTACAAAGGCCATGATGGCGAGATAACAGCAAACAATTGATAACATTTTAGAAAAGGGAACCAAGTGGCAAAGTAGATTGACCTACTTTCAGCTCAGACAACTTTTACAGCTCTCCTCACCTGTGTCACACACAATTTCCTCCTCACATACAGAGCCATGGCTAAATTCTTTAAACAGTCGTCTGAGCTTACGCCAATCTGTGGAATTCACATTGCTGCATACCTCATTCTTTTTTGTGCACTTTTGAGTAGGTAAGTTTGCTGAAGTGGATCTGTTCTTTGGCCTGGCTTTTTGTGAGTCTGTAGAAAAGCTACAGCTGTAAAAGAAGGTCTGTGTCTCTTCGCAGGCCATATGAGACAAACTGGAAAAAATGTAGACCATTTGGGTTGGAGCCTGCCTAAAATCAAACAGTTAGCAACTTTTGTTCACTTGTGTGACTATAGTCTCTACATTTAAGTCAGGAATCTCCCTAATGAAGAGGTCCATTGGTTCATCTTGTAAGCAGCTTTCTTAAAATCGTTCATTGTTTGTTTCATAGTTGCTTTGTCAGGCTGACTTGGCCTGCTGGCAGCCTTCCAGATAGGTTTGTCCTTGTAATTACACAAGGTTACTTTCGGATGTTGAGCAGAAAGTGGCCCCCTGGTAGCCATTATAATAAGTCATCTCTCTTTGGCTTCTCAACATCAGAGCAAAGCAGTGGAGTGGACTGCTGGCTCCACGCTCCCTCTTTCAGAGCTTTAATAGTGGACGCCCACGTAATTAGAGAGTCCAAGTCCATCACACTAGGATGGAGGAAAAAAAAAAGAGTGGTACCAAGGGCACATCGATACTGGAGGGAAAGTGGTGGCGAGGCTTCTGCCCTGCAAGCACTTATCTCCAGTTCTAGCGCTGAAAACTCAGATGAAATGGTAATTGCTCGAGCAGTTTGAGTCAGTCTGGCAGTGGTAGCGGTGGGAGGAGTATCTTGGGGGGGTCTCCTCCTAAGTGGGGGAGGTGCTGACCATTTTTAAATGCTGTTGATTACAATGAGAGAGCTAATGTCAAAAGCTTGAGTCAATCTGAAGATGACACAGGGCAGAAGGTACACGTCTCTGGAGAATCAATTGACAGACATGAAGAGGTGAGATTTTGTTTGCCTGTGGTGGAACTGCCAAACCTAGACTGAAACCGGTTTCTAGGTTTCTCAAGAACAGAGAATCTGAAGCTAAGTAAGACATTGTGACAGAAATTTGCACTTAAAACCATTGTGCCAATGCCTTTTGCCACTGACATAGAGAGCCTAGCGATTGCTTTTTGTGGAAGGGTAGGGGTTCCTCATGAATGTAAATCTGAAAAATACATTAAATAAACACATTCCCAGATTAGAAATAATCAGCTCTCACATGTGGTAAAAGATGCATGCTTTAGAGCATCTTAAATCCGCCTATTCCTTTAAATCCCACTGTCCAAACACCACTGAGTTTGCACAGTTGCAAACAATATAATTATATCTTCTGCAGTGTGGATATCAAAGCAAAATGTCAGCTTGCATTATTTACTTTACCCGGGATCTTTTTATGTCTGCTATCTCTGGGAAGAAAGAACACTCGTTTTTCAAAGAATAAACATATAGTTCAGAGCATTAAGATGCAGGAATTGGTGTGGATAAATGCATATAATAACACTTTTGGTAGCACTCAGACCCCTTAGACCCCTTCTTTTTACAGAAATGTTCTTTGTTAAATGTGTAGGTGTATAGTTGAACAACAACGCCTAAACACACAGATAAATGCATGTATTTATGGTAAGTATAATGTAGCATGCTGTCTTGGAGAATTATGTTGCAGCATTATTCACACCCTGTAGTTTTGCCAAAGCCTATTCATTTATAAATGACACAACCCTGCCAAGGCCTATTAATATTATTAGTAGGCGTGGTTGATAGACAGTTTTGTTGAAGCCGATGCCCAGAGTTGGTCTTTTGTCTTAAATTACGGCATGATACTGAGCGCATCAAATCTCATAGGGTCTTGTTGCAAACAAATAGCCAAGGTGAACCAAAGCTAAGTTTTGATACTCCCTTTGCACAATTAGCGCTGTGAGAAAGCCGGAACATACATAAAGGATTCAGTCTGCTTCCAGAAAATCGCCAGGGTTTCTTCCCCAAAGGAAGATCCACTTTCAGGCGCGATTCATAAAGAGTTGTAAAGTTGAAAACAGTCTCTCAGTCCATCCATTGAGGATTTTCCCTGGTATATTAGTCTTATGGAAGTTACTACAGAACGACGCACGGAAGGTTTTAATCCCAGGCTGATATGTTTTGACAGGAGGATTCTGAACCAGTGCCAGGATAAAGGACAGGTAGAGAGAGGACCGGCAAATAGTTGCAGCTAGTTCACTCTTATTGAGCAGCTTCGGCTTAGTCCACCATACCTTAGAGAGCTCAAAAATCTCAAACAAGAACTACACAGTGTATGTATTTGAGATAATTCACAAACATTACATTTCATGGAAAGTTTACTACTTTTCATATAAAACCACTTCCTGGAATGGAAGATCTTCATTTGTTTTGTGGCCACTGAGTGAGTGACAATTTCCTGCTTTTTTAAGAGTCTGACAGGTTCTTGAGTAATATTCAGTGAACAGAGTAAACATGTATTTTGTAAGGGAATTTCCAGTCATGTTTACTGTGAAATAAAAGCCTGTTCAGATGAAGCACTTGTATTATCATTTGCTTTGCTTTCTGAGTAAATGAGAAACCAGTGGTGACACCAGCAGTGGAATCAATGAGAGAATTAACATTAGAGACCTTATGTGGGTGTTTTTAGAACTAAATTACATTGACCTTCTGGGTTTATAGGCCATGTCAATAAAATAGACCTGCTGTGTGCAGACTCAAATGCTCGTACTCAAATAGACAAGCTTAGAACCAGTGTTTGTATGAATCAGCCTGTTCACAGTAGCCTGAAAGTGCTATTTCGTCCTGTATTGGAGGAGGTTTATCTATTAAACTGTGCATTTCTTTTTTCAATAGCATTGAGGAAATATATGATAATAGGAATGTGCATAGCTTACAAGACTTGAAGTGGACTGGAGTTTCATCTTTATAGGTGAGCATGTCAGTATGAATAGAAGTGTTTTTATTGTGCTTAAATGCTTTCTGTGATGGTTGTGCACATTTTTGACATCAGTAAAGCTGCCGTTTTTAATGTTTTTTTTTTTAAGTTGTGGAGTTGCAAGGAAAATGTCTTTTAATTGATTGTATTTATTCGTTAAGTAGGCAGCTGAATGTCCACTAGAGGATATGCAGAAAAGTGAGCAGGCCGGTTACGCTGTCTTGGACTCGTAGCCAAGGATGGCTGTGGCATCAAACTCGCATCTCTTAACAGTATGGCTGATGCTTAGATTGCTTAGATATTTGCACCATTTAAGAGCTCCTCATGTTGCTAATAATTAGCATTAGGAAAATTTGTCATCCATTCAAATCAGCATTGCAGTGTGAGGTACTCTATTAGTTCATTACCTAATCTGATCTACTAAATTTCTGCTAAAAGACACCTCTAATCAAGAAGCAATATTAGGTTTTTTTAAGAGTTGACAGCAATTGACAGTCCTTTCTTAGACCCTCTAAAGCTGCTCTACCTTTCATCTGCTGGCACTCACATCTAGTATGGAAATTTTTAACCGGGAGAAAGGGAACGAAATGCAAGTCCATTTGAAGTATTTACACATCTGAGGGCTCCCCCTTTATAAGCCATTTTGGGTTGAAGAGACTGCAGGGATGTGGCTTCATGGTCATTTTTTACACTTATCCATCAGTGAAGGCACCTCATTCCATTAAACTAATACTTAAAGGTTCTCTTCCAGAGAGTGCCCATTATGAAATTAGCCTGGTCGCATGCAGAAGCTTCCTAAAGCTTGAAGACACTTTTTTCCATCACTTTTAAAGTGCGGACTGAGCCCTGGTTCAAGAAGTCTTTCCATTTTGATTTGGCTATTTAATAAGATTTTAATTAGGCAATTAAAGGTCTTTGAAGGAGCATATGGATGTAATTAACACTAGCCAGATCGCCCAGGAAGGAGTGGGCCATTAATTACTCTAAGCTGGGCCTGGGGAGCAGAGAGGAGAAGGCGAGGACAGGAGAAGACACAGTGTTGGATTCCACTCTCACTGGGTCACAGTTTCCATAGAGCACGGCAACAAAAAGAGCACTCGCAAGTGCTAGAAGAATCACTCCCGAGCTGCTGTAAATACCTGATCCCTGTCGCTGAGTAATGCTCAGCTATTGAAAGTCCTAGCAGGAAGTGCTTTTGATCTGATCTGATGCAGGTATCTTAGTGAGTGCTCACTTTTGTGCCAGATACTTTTATCACCAGCACTTGATGAGTCACTCTTGCACCCCATGTACACAATTTCGCAGCTCTCTGGCTCCTGATGGATGACACATTCCCCATGACCCACTCTCTCTCTCTCTCTCTCTCTCCCTGGATGAAGAACAGCTGTACACTTCACTCACACCCCCCAACCTCTATCCCCTCAGGTGTTAAAACACAGGTGTCCCACTATCTGTATTTACAGTTGCCTGGCCCCTGGATGACGTGCTTGCTGGTAAGCTGTTATTTAGCTGTTATTAAGACTGAGTAAGACTTGCGGAAAGAAAAGAGCTCCCCTTCCCTCCCTTCCCTCGGTCCCATATCATCATATCCCTGATGACAAATCTAAGAGTCAGGACACCTGTTGCTGGAGTGCGGCCGCTGCTATATTTGCAGCGGACAGGAAGCTACATCTGGTCCCGTCATTCGCCTCACACATTGGGATGATGCCCAGATGCTAGCTCTGTGCTGACTGCCATGCTTGGTAACATTTTACTTGCATTTTCATTAACTGATGTTGATGTGCAACTGCCAATTGCGCAAGAGCATATGATGTGGACTTTGATCATTCCACTGTTTACTGGTGAGCAACATAGTTGGAATATGAGTTTCTGTATGCATCATAGATTTTTCTGTATGACTGAATGATGGTTTCATGAGTTCAGAGGATGTCTTTCAAAAGCCTGATTGATTTATTACTGTCTGACTGCTCTGGCTTGATTTGAAGTCATGATTGCTTATCTTGAGAAAAAGATGACACATGTCAGACAAATGACAGGCAGGTGCCTTCAGACTTCTGCTGATAAGGACTCACATCAATCCATCAATTTCCATATAGACTTCTTAAAGCAGAACTTGTCCTTTCAACTGTCCCCCAGTGGCTATATTTCCATAAACATCTAAAGCTTATAATGAACTGGAGAAGGGGGCATAAAAACACAAGGAGCCGTGGACAACGCTTTAGTTTCTTCAACCCGATCCCTCTTCAATTTCCCAGAAGTCTTGCTGGAAGTCTTTATCCAATTTCCTTATCAAGTATTTTCTGTTCCAGCTTACTGGTAGCGTTGTTCCAATGTATAAAGCTCGAGAGACGTAACCCAACCCGAGACGTTGTGCAATAAAGTTGATGTTGGTCAGGCTAATGCACGCATGAAGTTTATATTGTACATTTAAGGGAAAACAGACTTTATTAGTCAGTTGAGGATGATGATTAATGTGCCAGGGTAATGCTTGCTCACCAAGGTCTTCAGAGTCAGGATCGTGCCTAGTCCTTAGCTATTCATTACTGTAAGGACTTGGGAGTAATAGTAGTGACGCAATTGAATAATTCATTGCTCTGGCATTAACCCAGCTATAGAGAAAGGAGTGTCATTCGTAAGGTTTAGTGCCGGATGGAACCAGAAAGGGGATGGGTATTGAGCTGCGAACACGAACTGTTCCTTGGCCCCTCCTTACCCATTTGACTCTCTTTTTCTCTAAATGTAGAAAGCTTGTCTTCAGACTTTGTAAGAGAGTGAAGCTCTGCCTTTAGGCAGGGAATGAGAGAAAATGAAGCATAGAGGTTTCCCACACCTTCCTACCTTTGCCATCCTTGACATGCTCAACCTGCTTAAACAGGAACCAACTGAACTTAGGTTCTTCTTCGAGTCCATTTTCCATCGGAGATACCTGGAACCGTCATTGTGACCACAAATAATGATCTACACATCTTTTTGGTCATTTCTGTCACTGCAAAGCATCTAGTTTGGACAATGAACTACCCTGTCTAATAGTTGGTATAACACTAGTTGAAAGAACTGACCCAACTGCGAACCAACAGAATTTAAGCCCTAGGTTATTTTCCTCCTGTTTGAAATAGTTGGAAGCATTATAAAAGCCAAAATGAATTATTTAAATGCCTGTTTGTTTGTTTTTTTAAGCTAATTTGTCACACTAGTGCACTGACATGAAACAATAACCTTTTTTATTCACCCATTAACACAAATGTCTTAAATAATCATGTTTAGAACAAACCATATATGATCAAAAACACTCATTCTGTGAAGGCTAGCATAAGCGCTAACTGTTAACATCCTAACTAGCTTATGTCCCATAGCAAACTGTGGGAATAGTGGGAAAAGTGGGAATTCCAGCAAGTAGGCACCTCAACATACCATTTGTGCACTGACTGGCAATAGTGCTTGGTGACTTTGTCTTCAGCTGTAAGAGTAAAGACCCTGCCAAATTGTTGTTGACTTCAGCTGCTGTGTTAGAGGAGGAGGACAGCCTCAAGGACAGTTAGACCCTGCTGATCCTGGTATCTTGAAACCGGAGCCTTCAGTTTTAGACTGAAAATGGTCTTTCATCCACTATATTAATGGGAATGCGTCAGCATTGGTCAATGGGGATGTCACACCAGTATGGCCCTTTCTTCGAGGGCTAATGATGCTTGTAGTGAACCTCCTCCACCCATATGGCTCAGCCCACGGTCTTGACCAGAGCATATGGACGGTAGGAGGAAGGATGACCCTTTAAGCTGCGCTGAAATGCTGCAAAGGTGTCGAGGGCTGGAAGTGCATTCATTTGGCACAATGTGGACAATAAATAGCTATAGAAAAAAGTTTCAAAATAATGATCTCTAAAAGGTTTTCATTTAGTGTTTTTATTAATGTGCACTCAGAGTATTTCTTATGGTGAGGCAGCTGAAGTTTGTGTTCTTTAACTGAGCAGTTTGTGTTCTTTAATGGCTACTGCCCCCACTTTGAGCTCTTTCACATATACTTAGGTAGGATCATCTTTGGCTGTGCACATTGTGCAATATAGCAATGTGTGGTTTTAACCTACAGGACTCTGACATTGATAAATCTGTCATCTCTAATTCTGTAGCTCTAGTAAGCAAAGGCTGGGTGTCTGTGGCAAAGGGAACGGAAGCAAAACACAGAGAAAAACATTGAACAGATTTAGCACTCTATTATAATAAGTAGATAATGGTGCTATTTCCGCTTGCTTTGCCAGTTAAGCTGCGTCTGGATATTGTTTAGTACTGACAACTCAGTACTTCACATACTAGTGGTAACATACCTTTTGTTTTTGTTTTGTTTTTTGGTAATAAGTTAGCCCCTCCAAGTTAACACTCATTAATAGTCCACATTTTAGAGTTTACTATGTCCACTATAAGTTCAAAGACATCTGCACGGGTAGAATTCAGAGCTTTATTGAAGTGCATGGAACTGTGCAGATAAACTTAGCATAGGTTTGGAATGCCAGAATGCAGATTTGACTAAATACTGTACACAGGCCTATCTCTGCAAACCGATAGTTCTAAACTAAGTAACTTATTTCACATTCTTTTATTATTTTCTTATATTGTGCAGATGTCTTTACAAAGTAGAGATACCTTATGAATGTGTTCCTACTGAAGCCATGACAGCATGATGACTTAAAGACCACAGTCTATTTGTTAGCAGTTTAGTGTTGGCAATTCGTAAAAGCTATCACCCCATTAACGTTTGACTTTATATTAAATCTCTAACCTCAAATGGGTGGAATTGGATTAGTCTTATGGTTGCACTTAAAAGGCTAGCCTCAGAGGAAGCTGTAATGGAAACTACTTTAGCATTACACTGCTGACGTTATTGAGATGATGACAGGATCGGGTTCCAGACTGTAACTATATAACCAGTATCCAGTGCTACGCTGTTCGAATTATTTACAATCCATTTCATTTGCCTTGTGGTCAGGCCACTTGAATATGCTTAGTGAACCGGCTGGAAAGCAATGAGGATGTATAGTACTGGAGTAATTCCATGCACTGAAACCAACAGATTTCCCTTAAAAGGATAGTTTTGGGAATTACAGAATGAATAATTCCTATTTTAGTCAATAAAGAGGATGCGGGTGGTAGTATATGACCTGCAGAAGAACAGTGGCACACATTTCTTGTTAACTTAGGTGTACACTTACTAAGAACCACCGATTCCAGGAAACAGGCTTTATTACCTACCCCAGTTCCTGTTGGAAATGCACCCACACATACAAACATGAACAAACAAGCAAAACACTTGCATGCAACCTAACCCCAATATCTTGAAAAGTGAAAATGCACAGCTGTTGCCTTTAGGCACTTTCCCTTAAGGCCCATATGCTGGTGTTGATCCATGAATACAGCACAACATGGGCGTATTATGCAGTTCAATAGCATTTAGTTAAACATACAGATAGTAGATACTTTATTCTAGTTCCCTTCATCTCATGCTGGTAAATGTGACCACATGTGTCCCTCATCTTAGACCAAACAGGCTGATCTTGGCTCCCTTCCTGTGCTCATTTATTAGGATGTAATTAACAGACAACTGTTTCTGGATCAGACTCTTGGTGTGAGATGTTTGTACATAAAACCCCAGGTGTGGTGGTGGTTCACATAACGAGGGTATTTGCCCCATTTAGAACCAACAGATGCTTGTGAAATTAATACCACATGCATGGTCACACGTATGCCAAACAAAGTGCAGCAAGAATGCACATGTTCAGTGCGTAGTGTTGTGTTTCAGGTCGATCGTTCTCTTGTATATCTTGTGGGTGCTTGAATTGAGGGGCAGGCCTAAAGGATGATAAATAGCCCTTTCCCGACTTGAAAGCAAGGCTAACCTAACTTTCACTGTGTGTCATCATTGCAGGATTTCTGAGAAGCTCTGAACACATGGAGACTGATCTGAGTGGACCGTCTGTCCAGGGAGGCTCAGTTCGTGGAAGGGTGAAGTTGTGAAGTTGAGTTAAGGCTCCAGGGCTCCATCATCACGACAAACACATTGCTGCAGAAGCGTGGGGTACTACCAGGGGATCCTGACAAGGAACTGAAAAAAAGAAAATAAGTGACGTTCTTCATGCATTCCATAAGCTCCTGAGAATTAGGAAAGGTAGCGTGATCACAGAGGATCAGCATGCAGAGAGCTAGCATGGAGTGGCTCTCTTTCCCGGCCTGTTCTCTCTTTCTCCTCGCCCTCCTCTTCCTCCTGGCCACATCAGCGCAGCGAGCAGAGGATGATGTCACGCCACGGCTAAGCTTTGCCTATGGTAAGCATAACACTTCACATATACATGTACACTTTGAATGACCACAGCTGCACTATGGACCACCTCTGAGAAACATATGCCGTTTAAAGGGGAATTCAACTGATACCGTAAAACAAATTTGATTGTTAAATTGTTTACATAAAGACAAAGTAATTCACGGTGGTTTAAAGTGCTTTAAAGTGAAATAATCTCTTCTAAAGACGCTTACCGAGACAGAATTGTTCATAGCAGAGGTGAGAGAATCTAGACGTCTGTAGCATTTCATGCTTCCAAAAACTCTTTTTCACAGAATGTTATTACATGAAACTGATTGATACACTCAGGACTGAGACATTGTTTATCGACAGTATGCAGAAGTACATACAGTACATGCAGTACATTGTACAGAAACCAGATACTTTTTTTCAAGGTCATGTGCCCTTATTGACATCTTTAGTGTCACTCAACACTCTCAGGAATACTATGCTGTGATTTTTAAAGCTGAGAGAGGAAAATGGCTTTCGATAGCTATCTAAATATCTATCTGCAGGGATGTAGCCAAGGGGAGGTTGGCGTGGGACAAAGGTCCAAAAAAGTCAGAACCCAATTAACTCATTAATAATCACACTGTACTTTGAACAACCACATAGTTAGTCTTAGACATGTTAGGTCAAACTACAGTCATTAAAATAATATTGTCACTAGATCTTTGCTGTTTTTTGGCCATGTAATGCTATTAATCTACCAGCTGCCAGGCTGAACAGGTGTTGTTTAGAATAGATGTAACCAAAGAGGTGTAGGTCATTTTGAAAGACTGAAAAGAAAGCTGAAAGGGTCAGTTTAGTTTCCTTTAAGGAGAACTTTAAAATTAAGGAGAGAAGGTGATTATCTCACTGACTTATGCAACAAATGAATTAACTATCGCTGTCTATAATAATAGTTCAGGATCTGAAATTTATACCTGTCAGGTATAATTAATGTCATAAGTCACCAAAATGCAGTCAGTATACTCTAAAAAAAAGTTGATGTGCTTTGTATATGTACCCTAAATATCTGTAGTAATTTGTTTTGTTCAATTTGGTTTATTTTTAAATATTCTTAAAGCATGTCCATGTAAATTGTGGATGTGCTGGAGAAGGTGAAGGGTCTAGCCTAACTGTAGTAACTAATAATGTAATACTAGCATCAGGTCAAAAGTCTGACCTTTGTTAAGATATCCTTCAGGTAGGCTATCCCTGTTGGTCCCCTTCTTAGACCAGCCAGTGGTAATCCCAGATCTTTTCCTTGTTATCACAGTAAGTTGACCTGTTCCCAAATCAACGAGTTTCTATCCACAGTGGCTGCCCAACAGTAAAGATGGATGGGTAGCTATGTTTACTCACTGGCAGTGTTCCCTTTGCTGACCCTCATGCGTAGATCATCCTTTTACTGAAAAGCCCGTAAAAACTTTGGCTCCCAGTTCCTGCGGCTGTTGTTGGGCTATAAATAAAGGCTGGCGTGGTTCTGACCTCTCTCAGCTGAGCTACTGGCAGCATTGAGAGGGGTATACTGTACACTCATCCAGCCTTTTTCAAGCTTCCTTCTCCTCTGATAGACAGTGACACTTGCTGAAGTGATGATAAAAAAAAGTAGAGTCTGCCTGTCTGTGAATCCAAGTAGCTGTCTTCTGCTGTGGATGTGTTGGAGTGTGGAGGTGGTGTGCTATCTTTACATAATTGCCAAGCCTCAGCAGCGCTACTGTGTTTTTCAAAAGTTTTGGAAAATTTAGTTTTTAATTTCAGCGAACACCACTTACACCACTAAACTAACAGTGAATCATCCCATCCTAAATTAAAAACAAACATTTAAAGCTTGTAAGATATTGCTTTTTGTTTTATTTGAAGCTTTATTTGAAATGAACACATTTTGCTATGTATGCAGCAGTATAGCAATCACTACTGATGATCTTTTCTCACAAAATTAGACCCGCCTATTGAACATGAAATGACCAGGATGGCTGATTCCACTGTAACTTTCTAATTAATCTGGTGTGTAGGCCTTCAGCCTAGTGGCTGTCCAAAGGGTATCTCCCTAGATTTCACAAATATCTCAAGAATTTGTTTCCAACCACAGCTTAACAATGAAATGAGTTGTGCTACAATACTTGCTGAGTTTAAATACAGTCACACATGATGCTTACATTAAATAAAAATTAAGTCCAAAATACAGAAATGTATTTTAATTCTTACTAGCCCTTCGCTAAATGCCTAGAAGACCTGGAGAGTTCCCCTCTGTCTGGGGTAAAGAAGAGTTGTGTCGAGACAGCTGAAGAATTCCCCAATTGTGTACAGTGCTTAGGTCCCCACCCCATTCGCGTATTCTGATCCATTCATTCTGAGCCCTGTGTTACACCACTTCCAGACCATAGTCACAGTAAAGCCTGCCTAATTCCTCACTATTGATGGTAGGTTCTTAAGGGTGGGTCCGTTCAGGTCCCGGCTGGTCAGAGTCGATTGTTATCGAAGCTAGCGTATTGTAACCTGATCATTCATAACAATGTGAGACGGTGCTTGTAAAAACTAGCAGCTATAGCAACCTTTGTACGTGTTAGTACTGTGCTAGTGGTTTTCATTAGGAAGGCAACATAAATGGCATTTATGGGTGAGGTTGCTCGTGTCCATTATGCAAAGCGTCTGTCTTTGTTGATGAGACTGAATTAGAGCTTTATAGTTGGTTTCCGGAGCACAGACTAAGCCTAGCCTAGGGGTAAAAACAGGGTATTTGTAGGTCTGTGTTTAGAGTTAGGCAGAACGTGACCTAAGGAAATAAAGTTTTCATTATTATTATTATTTTGTGAATGTGTGTAATTACATTATGTGCATTACACAGATGGAAGGCAAAAACTTTTACGACTGAAAATCGTAAAAGTTTAGAGGTCTATTCCTCTAAAACTACACTAAGGAGTCTTTCTGTTTGGCCGGACGTTGACGTCCTTTTAAATGATTAATGTCCTTTTACAGACAACCACTGAACTTCACTCCTGTTGTGCATCATCAGTTGGACAGGTTGGACAATAAAGCCTAGATTGTGCTGTCAAAATATCAGGATCCACCCCCACCTATTTTCCACATTTGCTCCCAATCATGGATTAAAATGGGTCAGTGAAAGCAGGTTCACACAAGCCTCCTGCCTGTTTGAGGAACTGTGGAGGTAATCTTTCTCACCTGCCATTTCCACACAAAGAACATGCCGCACAGGGCTGATAGAGCATATCACAACCACATGCATCAGATATCTCTTCTCAGCTCTTCTGTACTCCTCCCTTCACTTCTCTTGTAGTCTCTTCTAGTGTATACACTTCTAAAAATGCATACTCTGAGCATGAGGAATCCTGCTCATTCATTGGTCTTTGTCAGTGGGGTGTTTAGGTGTTTACCTGGATTGTTTGACGTATGTAGAAACGTATCGTTTCAAATGCCATGTGTACCAAATATTATGTTAGATAAGCCTACCTTAGGAAATTTTGTAGACAATGAAGTTGGACACCTTAGTCATACTACAAGGACGTCAGTCTATGCGTAGAAAGGGTAGGGCTTATTTACAACTGTTGAGGTTTTAAAGGCATCACTATAATGGGTGGTTTCCTTTGCCACATAATGGGCTTTGGTTAGTGTTCTGTGGCTGAACTACTCAAGTTTAGGAAACGTCACGGGTCACACTGACTCCTATGGGGGCAAACGGAAGACCACAGATCTGGGGCAGTGATGTCAAACAGAGTCCTGAGGGGGAGTTTTCCCAGGAGCTGGCAATACTGGAGTCTTTGTTTATTTATACATATGGTGACCGGAGTGGCCCTGATGCACTCCAGAAGAACAAACACTCAGAAGGGCTTTGACGAGGGCACTGCCAGTGACATGGCAGTTGCACTGCCATGCAACGTCATCGGCATTGCCATTTCTGTGCCCTCTGCATGGTCTCTGTGTCAAGCTGTGTCTGCTTTACTGCAGTTTTAACACTCACAAAGCAATATGCTCACACAAGGACCAGGGATGTAGTGGTGGGTAAGCATGCATACGCAGCTTTTTGAATATGTGATTTCAGATATACCCAAAGAGCTACCATGTTTGCGTGCTAGCAAGCTACTAATGGAGCCTAATCTCAGCACAAACAATTTAAAGAAGTTATCCATCATTATGAAGTTGGATGGTTACTGAAGTTTAGTTTAGTTTGATTTTATTGACAGCTAGGACCTGGCAATAAAATCATGGCATTATGTCATTCGGTATTAATTAATATAGCAATATAAAGGTTCTGATCATAAAAGCCAATACGGCCTTCTGATGTTAAGGCTATATATATATATATATATATATATGGTTATATATATATATATGGTTATAGAAAAAAGACGTACATGATCTTGGGGAGCCTTTGAGAACCACTGTTGTGTATGCTATGGCCATGCACCTCCCCAAACTAAACATCACAAACCTCTCTTGGTAATCTCCCCTTCTCAGCACCCCCTGCAACCCCCACCAACCCTTTAACGAAGACACTAATCTGGCGTGAATAATGCATGGGGAGTGTGATGGAGTGAACAGTGGTCTGTATCTCATTATGTGACTATCACAAGGGATCAGGAATTCAGTGAGTAGAAACTACATCTGCTCCGCCTTTTCGCTTTTGTTCCTTCCTCTGATGCGCACCAGCAGTGGCACACAGCTTGACTCACTAGGAGCCTGTTCAAAAAAACACAGATGAGGCAAGTTACATGCCAGCATGTGGCCTGCACAGCTTCAGTAAAGGCACCCTGGCAGACGACATGCCTAACATGCATTTAAAGCACCTACTCCTATTTATATAGAGAAGCCTACACACAACCTGTTCATGCTTTGTCCTCCATCCTTGACCTGTTTAGTGCCTCCTGATTTAGCATGGTGGAAATGAATCAAAGTGACAGTGGTGTCAAATGTACTATGCCTGCCTTTTTGCCTGTACTTTTAATACTTGTTTAGGCAATTTAACTCTCTGTACAGCTGCTCTAGTGTTCTTGTTCTACTGTCTGTCCTGGAGGAGTTTTGGCAGGGTGACAGTGCAAACGTGCAGGGGGGAGGTGGTGTACTGCAGCGGTGCTACTCATGATGATAAAGTAGGAGCAGAGGGTGGAGTGTTGAGGAGGTCTGTCAATTTTGGGGGGAGGGGGAGGAACTGTGGTGAGTTGTTGTGCCTTTAGCAAAAGGTGCTAACATCTGCCCCAGAGTGAGGGGGAAGCCAATGGTGTGGCAGAAAGTTTTTAGGTGAGGTGGCGATTAATAGTATATGATATGGTCATACTACATGTGTATAGTATGTCTCATGGGTTTGATGTGTGCATTTACTGTGACTGAAGAAGCTGTATATGAAGTAGAGGAATAAAGACAATAGACTATTAGAATCAGTCCTAAATATTGCAAAATCAGTGCAGCTAATTAGAAAAAAATTCCCTACAATGAATTTCATATGCATAATAAAGAGAGTACACTTGAAATTGATCTGAACTGAGCGTGCACTGCACAGTACTATAGGTGTTCGATGCTTAGTACCCTGTGTGCGTGACATGTTGGTTGTGTCTGTGAAGTGGGTGTTTATTTGGGGGGATTTGGCTGGAGGTGTGCAAACGTGCTCTGACAAGGCCCGCAGCAGCCTACAGACATGCGTGCAGACTCTGGAAGGCATCCAGCAGTGTAAAGCGTCATGTGGGAAGTGGTACATTCCTGGAAAGGAAGATGTGTTAGAACTTAGCCGGCCGCATCACGTAGCACACCGTAAGATGAGAAGAATGGAATTCCTCTTGTTTACCTATTCGGAAGCACTGTTTTCTTAAACTTACAACAGAAGTGGCAAATCATAGCTTGCGATAGAACATATATGGAATGTTAGACATTGCAATTGTTAAGCAATAGATTTGATATTCTAGACGTTTAGAGCTAAAGGTCAAGGGGTGCATTTGGCTGTTGCAGTACAAAAAGAGCCGTCAGCTTTGTTTGCCACTGCAAGATCAAGCCCGTTTACTTTGCTATAATTGTTCGCATTGATCTGGACGTGAGCAGAGTGTATGACGGGGTCAGCGAAATGGAGCAGAGTGTTATTCATAAATCATACCTGGCACTTTTGCCAAAACAAAAAAGCTCTGATACTCATTTCCCAGTCGCTCCAGGGTCGTGTAGCGTGTGTGTGTGTGTGTGTGTGTGTGTGTGTGTGTGTGTGTTTTAGTGCGTCCTTGGACGCATTCCCATAATTTCAAGCCAGCACTTCTCCTTCTTTGCCTGAGGATGTGCCCACAGACATACATGGCAATTTATGACTTCGTCCCAGAACAGCCTTATCTAATCCTCATCACGATTTAAGCTCATGGAGAGCCTGATGATTAACTGATGATTTAGATAAATTGCATTAAGCATATGAGGGCAGAGTAAACTGTTTATTGCCCAGTGCTTTTTCCCGCCAGCCGGGTTTAAGGCTTAAGTAGGCTGTTTCATAGTAAAGGGTGGCTCTTCATGGACTTGGGTCTGGGCAAAGCTTTCTGTGTGCAGTATGAGAAACATTCATTTATTCATCTCTGAGTCACTTTTCCTTCGGGGTCATGGGGTTGCTGGAGCCAGTCCCAGTGCTCACTGGGTGGAAAGCAAGAAGCACCCTGAACAGGCCACCTGTCCATTACACGGTAGACACACAGACAGACACATTCACAGACACATTTATACCTAGTGGGCGATTTAGCATCTCCAATTCAGCTGACTGCATGTATTTGGACTGTTGGAAGAAACCGGAGCACCTAGAGGAAACCCACGCAGACACAGAGAGAACATGCAAACTCCACACGGAAAGGGCCCTGGACACCCTGGTCAGGAATCAGACCCAGACCTTTCTTGCTGTAAGGTGACAGCACTACCCACAAGGCAACATGCATGTCTGGGGGCCCTCGATCTTGCTAGCTGAAGTACTGTAAAATTATGCGCTAATAAAACCCATGACTATATGTTTATAACTGCATTGCTGATGATTGGTAGCTTTTCGATGTTTGGTGTTCAGTTGAAATTACAGATCACCTTCTTAGGGTCAAAATATTTCTTGCTTACCCAGCTAACTTTGAGCTCAGGTGAATCTAGCCGTGGTGGCTTTACTTTTCTATAGCTAAAATGATTTACTTTCTACATATTCAGGTTGTGTGGTGAGGATTAGTCACAGCCTGAATATCTAAACCTGGATCAACAGAGAATGTTGTTAAACCGCTGTGAACCACTGATGTTTGTTGAAACTCAAAGTTTAACCTGCTGCATCAGACAGACGCCAGATCTACTACTTCTTATTTTCCAGCTACAAGCCTTAACAAATGGCATAAAGTTTACACCACAAAAAAACAAAACATACCTCAATCTTTAAGCTTTTTCTCCTCAACTTTCCCCCTAGATGTGCTTTCCCACCACTCTCTGGCTTCTCAGACAACATAATGGAACGGAAATAACCCAGTTGTTAGAGGGTCCCCTAGTGGCTGCAGGGCCTTAAGCAGCTGCTTATCGTTATACACTACGTTCAATTTTGAAGAACTAGCAGCAGCACAGTTTTCAAAACAAGGGAAACCTGCTGGGGTCTTTTGGGAGACTTTTTAAAATTTTTCATCTGAAGGATTTTTACTCTGTAATTACTGAAATGAAGAACAGTGCAAAACTGCTGAGTTATTCTTGGGAGTTCCTCAGAATTTAAGAACAGTGGCACTGGTCGCTTTCAGCATTGAATACACGCTGAACACTTATTTGCCATCTGTTCTCAGAATCAGAGGTACAAGTGTGAGAAGACACAGCAGAAAATATGCTGTGTTGCATTTGTATGCACTTACAGTCCGTGTTATTGTTTTTCTCAAATTTTATTTTGGTTAGCTGGAGCCGAATAACACCACTGTAGATAGTTTTGGTGGGAAAGAACTTTGTTTATTCACAATGCTATCTCTTCATCACTAAACTTTCATTTTCTTTTTTTTATCCTAGCTAGTTGGCAGCTTCATTAATTCACTGTGCTTTTTAAACCTTGCATCTCACAAGCGTGAAGTCAGTAGGCAGTCCTGTGTGCAGTTCACAGTCCTCTGCGCAGCCTTAGTACAATGAACGATAGTTTCAGATGCATTGTGATGGCGTGTTGGATTTGCACTTCCTGTGGTTGTTTGTTTTGAGGATACAAATTTTGATCGGTTATTATTAGTCAGCGATTAATCGCTCACCAGGAAACTTAAACTCAATGGCACTAATAAAATGGCTCGGGATAGTTATATCACACATACGGCACACTTGCGTGCTTTAATCTGTTTTACTGCATTTTTTGTTCAGTAAATGTTGGTATGTTGCTTGAAATCTGTATTTACACTGTCTTCTCATAGACATTCATAAAACTATTATTTGTATGATCTCTGGATTGCATTCAGCATTGTCTGTGTCTTTCTCTTGACTTAGTTTGTGAGATCCTTAGACAGCTCATAGAAATTCTACTCATCAAGCTTGTTTTTGGCCTATCCTGCTTTCTACGCGTGACCGAGGTTTTGGTTCTCTCATGCTGTTATTCTGTGTGCTATGTCCTATTAATACAACAGGCCCCCTGAGCAGCTCCCTAAACAAACACAAGACCCTCACAGCTCATCTAAACAGCCTCCTGATGGAGCTCAACCCTCTGTGCCTGATGCTATAATGTCTTCCAGATGTTTCTGCCCCTTCCACAACTCCTCCATTCTCGCGTTTCGGTTTCATATTGTACTTTTCACCCAGAGTAGAATGAGTAGAAGCACGGCTGCAGCAGGCAGGTGGATGAAAAACATTTTTAAATTATTGCTAGCATAAACTTGGCCTTCCTCTATCTCCCGGTTTGTCGATGTGTTGAAGGCTCTGACATCTAGTGACGACACAGGGTTCAGTGTAGCTATAGCAAAAGTAGAGATGCCCCAGTCTGATCAGTACAACCCTATTCATACGTATTTTAATGGACTGTTGTAGTCCGTTCCAATTCTGGTCCTGTTTCATCCCTTGGCACAATATGCACTATGAATGAATGTTCAAATGAATGTAAGTTTTTATGTCAGACTTTTGCAATGTCCTGAAGTATATTGTTGAATGTAAAACCTGTATTTGAATAATATTGTCCTGTTAGCAAGCTAACATTGGCTTTCTGTTGACCTGGTTAGTCTACATTAATGAGGGTTACAGAGAATATAAAATATAGACTTGAAAAAGAGCCTCGTTTGTTTAGCTTTCACAGCATAAACTCTATATAGCTCTGTGTTTATAGAGAATCGGTTTGACAATACAGATTTGGTCAGCTCCACATTACCCCTCTTGCAGACAAAACAATGAGTCAGATGTTTGATTCTTTGAAATGAACAGTTCTAAAGAACAGTCTAACTTCCCATCACTGGTTTCAACATCTGCAAGGTTGAACTATTTCTGTATCTGCCACACAGATCTGCAAAGCTAGTCACGTTTTGTCAAAAACAGCCAATGTAAACTCTGTGTACAGTAAATGTACACTCTAAGCAGTAACACAGTGTGTTATATCCAGGAACAATGAGCAGCAATAGTGGAGAGGGAAAGGCTCATCGAATGGGAGAGCACTTGCCCCTCTCTGTATTGGAAGATATGGTTTCCCTAGAGCACTCTGCTGACCACTTCCTCTGGATGTGCTACAGAAGAATGCTGAAGGCAAAGAGGAAATACAAACAGCACCCAATGTGGGTTTACTTTGTTTCTTTTGGCATGAAATCTGTGAAGAGTTTTAGAGGAGACAAAGTCACTGTGAGAAGACATTTTAGGCCTATTTAGACCATCATATTGTTTTAATCTTCACCAGAGGAAAGAGAAAGTGCTTCAACAAGGTGTGGCAAAAAGTGCCGGGAACAATGTTTAAACTTCTAAAAGATGCGTCTCAAGGACCTTGTATGTATGTAAATTTCATTAGGTGCTCTCCTATTCTCTGGTCCACCAGAGTACTGTACATTTTCATTCATTAAGTGAGTTTACATGCTACTAACATCATAACATTCTTACGTAAAAGTGATAGGAATCCATAGTTTGAACGAAAAGGTGTTAGAGGGCAAACAAAAGCACAAGACGTTGAAGTTGCTTTTTTCCGAGAGCTTTTGAGACTTGGATAAAACTGCCTCTCTGGCCATCTGGAGGCAGTTAGATGATCGTTTTGTTGTGGATGGACTTAATACAACCCAGAGGTTCTGGAGCCTGTGCTGAGCTCTGTTGGCTTACTCGGATGGAAGATGCATCAGCCTAAATAAATTCTCTCAGACCTCATATAATGTGGCGAGAGCCTTCTACTGAAGATAGGAACAGTGCCATCTTAGATAGATATCTTCTGTACAAGGTCAAGATGCGCTCCAGGCAAGTACTGACGATCATTGAGCAAAAGTGCTGATCTGCGGTCAGATTACCCTCAATCTGGACTGATTTTTGTCACAATATCTTTGGGCAACTTCAGCCCAAAGCTCTATTCCGTCAACGCTCTATTCCGTCAACATAACTGAAGTCTACAGATCTTTCCATTGTCTGGAAACCATTAACACAGGGTTTACTTATCCCTTTGCTCTTTATTATATTTGCTACATGGTTCAGAATAGTAAATACCACAGTCTTCAAAACATCTAGTGCTGACATTAACTGTTTCTCACTTTTGGACGATTTTGATCATCGCTCATTAGATTTTCAAGTGCTTCAGGCTGATATTAAATATGCAACAAGTTTCTGGCTTTATGGATCACAGGATGTAAACATTTGACGTACATCCATTTCCTTAAGCTATGATCATGATTCCTGGAGCACACTAAATTGTAAATCAGTCAGTTTCTTCAGTTTGCATTTAATTGCTGTCTACTCCTAAATCCCCTTTTTGTTACATCCAAACCCTTAGTATTCAGGCTAGAATGCAATATAGCTTACTCCTAAATTATAGATGTTTTTATAGACGTCTTGTTATAGACCTTCTTCTGGCAGTCATAGGTATGATAGAACTGCAGCATTCACATTATGTTTCAGTGTGTACAGCTTTGACTCAGAAAACAGCAGTTCTGAATAGCACTGTGCACTGTGAATGTAACTGAAGGTCACTGAAGCTTTTAAATGTCTCCTGAGTCCTTCCCAGCTCTGTCCTTACCTTAAACTGCAGTTCTGTAAATATAGGCCATATTTACTCTGAGAACAAGCCTTGAAACCTTTTATTAAAAGGTGACATCAGAATTCCTAAGTACTGTTAGGATGTGTGTGTGAAATTAGCTTTGTTTTTCCTCCAGATTGGCTGCTGTACTAACACTACATAAGAAGGTATTCGAGCAGGAAGCTTTTTTCTTTTTTTACGTCTACAGGGAGCTGCCATTGTTGAGACATCTGCTGATGACATCATTAGTTCTTCACTTCTGGGAGCTCTCTGGATGTGAGAGACGAAGTAAACACAGGCGATTGGGACTGCTTTTGTTTTTTCCAGTGACATCTAGTTCAGTCTTTGTGTTTTCTAAAAAACGGAATATGCTGTAGATTTTACACCAGAGCGCATCAGATCTGCAATGATATTGCCTCCTCAACATCCTTCTACACAGCTTCTGGCAATAATGCTCACAAGTTGATTCCTGCGAGTCCACACTGAGTCTAGCGTCTCTAGTTTTGTGTAAGTGGAGTGTTGGGCCTCCAGTAGAACATTTTAGTTAGTGTTAGTCTCGTTTTTAATTGCAGACATTATACTCTACAAGTACAAGCATCAAGCCCCTACTAAAAACACCTGCCATGTTTGACACAACCCAAATGACGGGACTTTCACTATAGAAACCCTTCAGTCCAATGGGCCAAACTCACTTACTAAAGTGCTTAATCCTACTGGGTCACAATGTGGTGCTGGAGTCTATCCCAGATCTCAAAGGCCAGAAGGCAGTGGACAGAACGTGTTCTGTAGTTTATACAGTTCAGTGGTTCTCAAAAAAGCTCAGTAAAACTATTGCACTAGGTAGCTAATATATTTGCCATTGCATTGGTTTACAAACTTCATATCATGTAAAGTTAAAAGAAAAAAAATGAGAGTATGTGATTACATGTGGGGAAAAAAAGGCTTGATTACTTGTTACCATATGGTTTTTGCACACCACACCTGTGAAATATATGTGACTTTTCTGTAGGGGCTTATGAAACACACATGATTGCTAGCTACACAGGAACAGGAACATGGTCTGTAACAGTATGTTTTCGGCTAGACGGACTGGTCACTTAAGCTATAATAGCTGTTGCACTACCTAGTATACTTGTGCCCATATGTTAACCAGACGTTTTGAGGTGATTTGCCTTTTTCTTTTAAACAACACTTTTACTGCAGGTAGTGCTTTAGTTCTTTTCTTCAGATTGAATGTTTTTCTATAATCAATGGCTCATTATTTGAAGCTGCCACCCCCATGGACTGCGGAACAACGGCAGTAATGACAGCAGGTAAACATAATAAAACTGATGCGCAGTCTCACAAGTTGGAAACGAAAGATTCAGTCATGTAGGTTGGCAGCCTTAGTTTACCCAGTTTGGCTTCTTAAACTGGCAGAAATTTCACAACTGACAACTCATTTAACATGTGACCCAAGTCACCATCTCTAGCTTCTGGTACCAACTCAGTAAACTAAAGGTGGCAGTATACTGCAAACGGACATGTTATTTTGAAGCAAAATGGCATGTGGGTTTGATTTCTTACTGTGTGGTGTGTGCCACTTGCTATGCAGAACTTCTAATTAACACATCTTTAGTTCTGAGACCTCTGCCTGACAGCGACTGTTTGTAATCACCATCTCATAAGAAAAACCTCTGCACTCAATGTTGACTTTGAGTGGTGCCTAGAGTTCTTTATGTATACTTATAACAGCGCGTTCAGTTACATTTTGTTTAGTTCTTTCATTGTTCGAAATATACGTTCAGCTTAACAGTCACTCGTAAATGTTTTCTCTTCATGAATAATGGAGGTAAATGGATGTGAATGTGTGCATGCATGCGTGTCAGATAGGGGGAACAGGCCTATCTTCTCAAACTCTTGCCATTCTGAGCTGATATCATCAAAAGCAGTAGACATTTACTTAAATGAGCTGACCATTGAGATGCTCAAATAAAACACTTTGATCTTGTGTACTGATGGCCAGACGCACCATACTAGCTCTATTTTCCAATGGGGCACTGATCGTTCCTTTTTTTTCTTTTTGTTCTAATTAACTTTGGCCATGCACCGGCAGAAAAGCCATTGGGAATTCCACTCAGCAAAAGCTGTACCAGCAAGGTTCCCTAAAAGCCCACATAATTAATTTCCTTCTAAATGGATTTGTGAGTAGAGCGAGGAGGATATGGCAATCCATTTTTGCAGTGGTACTCACTGGAAAAAAAAAATTAGGACTCGTAATTGCATAATGGTGGCAATGATCTCGTACAGCTTCCAGCTGCCTCAAGGTTGTAGTGTAGTGTCGCTTTCTATGTGTATGTGATGGGGTAGTGTAGTAAAGGAAATTCTGTGTTTGTAAAGGAGCTTGTGTCTTTTTTCTGCCTCCATCCCCTTCTGTTTGTGAAGGGATCTGAGGATGTTGTGGAAGTGAAAACCCAGTGGTCAGGACTTGCCGTGTGTGAGTTGCCGCTCAAGATGTCCAGTGAAGTACAGGGGACCTGATGAATGTCACTTTTAGCCTGACTGTGAAACACACGCTGTTGGTGTGGTCTGGCCTAGCCAACAGCATCAGGGGAAAGGCTGGACGAAAGTGAAGAACACCACCTGGTGTTTTCTGGGCTGCCACTGTCTCAGTGAATATCTGATTGAGAAATCCTGAGATTTGGACATTCTGTGTTGCAGAAACAGACCTTGTTTGTATTGATGAAATGGGAAACTTAACCATTACAACATTTGTTGTAAACATGCTTACTTTAGTTAATGTTACTGCTAGTAAGCTGCACCATTGTGTTAAATATCTCCACTCAACCTTATAAAAAAGAATGGGACAGAAATGAATGACCAGATGTGTCTGACACAAAAAATGATATCCAGTACTCCATTAGCCAGTTACTCTGGCTTTAGCATTCACCTCTTCATATTTCCACATGCAAATATGCTGCACTCCATACACATTCATTACATTTGTGTCTTTGATGAAGCAAAATCTCTCATGATGTCAGACAGGTGAAAACTGATAGCTTGATTGTATTTGTTAGCCTATAGATTAGTGGCTAGGCTAGCAGTCAGGACTATTTAAACCACTGGAATTCCTGGCCGATGTATGAGAGCATACGGATGAACAAAAACAATATACAAACTAGTTTTAGGAATGCCCCCTTATCATAAAGTATTATCCATAGCATTAATGTTTAGGGCTTTAGTTCCAGTAGAGGTGATCATGACTAGCCTAGTACATGTTGAAAAAAGACATGAAGCTTATTTGTTTTGTTTGCGATGGATTAGTGAAAAGAGCAGACACAACAAACAAAGACTAGGATACCTGCACATGCAAATTGTTTGTCATCTTGGCAGCTTGATTTGTCTTCAGATATATTAGGCCCCAAATTAAAACTTGAGTTTTTTATCTTCAAGTAATGCACTTGTCCTGCTAGTAACATGGATATAACTCGTGGATATATTCCATTCAGGAATGTTGCTATACTGCTTCACTATGGAAGCAACTGTATTTGAATGCTAAAACTGTAAATCTAATGCTTGCAATGAGTAGGCCCACTTCACTTGCCAAGCACTTGCTAATTGCATAGCAATATGTGTGACGGCCTTGGCGAGGGGCTTTGAAGTACTCTGAGCAGGACACAGGGAGCAGGACAGAGAGAGAATGGAAAAAAGAGAGAAGGAGAAAAGGGGTAAGGGGAGAGGGGGTGGATGGTGCTTGACAAGGCGAGAGCATACCAGTGATGATATGTTGTGCCTCTTCACCACATAGAGACAGTACCCACTTGCCTCATAATCAGCACTCCCTCCCCTCCCCCCAGCTCTGGTATCCACTTAGTCTCTTCTCGTTCACCAGCAGGAAAAAGAGAAGGTTTTTTTCCCCAGAGTGCATCAGGACACTTTTGGGGGCCGCGAGAGGCAGCTGCCGTCGTCATGGAATTGCCCTGGGGGAGCCGACCTCAGTCATTCCAACAATAATAACACAGTGCAGGGGGGAAGGGGGGGGGCAGGTGGTATGCGTCAGCATCTTTTGTTTTTTGTATATTTCGAGGATGTTCAAAGGAAAAGCTGAGCAAAAAACATGGCTAATATTAGGATGATTTAAGTGGTCCTGATGTTTTTAACAAATAGTTTTATTTTTTTAAACTGAAGAGGAAACCTGTCCCTTTGTTACAGAGGTTTTTAAATGTAACTTTTGAAATATTAAAAAGATTTAAATTGTTGAATAAACAATTTCATTGTTTTCTGCTCACTGCATCCAACTATTAAAGCACAAACCTAAAGTTGGCCTAGTTGACTGATTATCTGTCGATACTTAGTAGCTTCCATATGAAAGAGACACAGCTCAAGCTCTAATAAATGAACGTTACTCACTGTTGCCCTCTAAAGGTGTTATAGTACTAGTCACAAGTTAAAACATTCTATTGGTTTCGTAAGGCACATGCTCTGTCCTAATTACTGTTTTCTTCTTTTTTACATTCACATACATTTGTCCCAGACCAACTAGTGATGATTCACTTTCTGTTTATTGTGTCAAATTCACAGAACCATGAAAGTTTATGAAGTGGTAATTGCAGTAATTGGGTAGATATATGTCATTGATGTTAGAGCAAAACCATGTTCAAAAAAGCAACTTTACAAGAGAAGGAATAGTCATTCTTCACTTTCAAAGTAATTTTATATATGAAGAGTTTATACTTTATTCTCATTTTTAATTGTTTCTATTGTTCTGATTAGCATGCAATTTTGACATAGTATAAACGACAGCTGGTAGTAATGTAAAAAAATCAACATACTTGGAGATGGGGTTTTGGTACAACAGTCAAAATATATTTAATGCCGCATGTGAATGACCCCACAAACTGGGACTGTGGATTCTTCACATTATTTCAGTAAAAGTACTGATGGCTTTATTGCATTTGTTGTCCTGAGACTTTTTCAGCCTCTGCTTTTAAATGGGTAACTAATCAAGAAGCCCTATTGTTAATAACATGCATACAGAATGTAATTTAGACAGCCAATCAGCATTGTAGATTTTGGAATAAGCATGCTTATTGGCTCAGTGATGCTGATGAGACTGGGTGCTTAGGTATTGAATGGCATGGAAATTTCAATACTGTGTACTACTGAATTTGGTTTATAGACTATAAAAGTATTAGGATACCCAGCCATAACCAGCCATAATCATGACATAGTTTCAAAGCAAGACGTGTGTGTGTGTGTGGGGGGGGGGGGGTGGACAGAGGTTTGGGAGCAGACATTCAGATGCAGAGCTGCAGAGCTGCAGCTGTACCTTTTGATCCATCTGCCAAATGCCTTATAGCTTAACCTACAGCAGCAGCGTTATGATGTATGGGATAGATAGTATCAGAAGGTCCTAGCTAATAAATATGATTGATTTGTTTTCATTATAACTTTATATAAGTTTATACATGTAGCTGACCTTAAGTGATCCTAACTGTAACACACATTTATACATATTTGGGATTTCCGCATGCATAGCCTCTAAACCAATCATAATTTCAATGGCATATCAAGACCTATTTTTCTTTTTTTTTTTTTGATTCTTTTACGTCTTTAAGAGACAGCATCTTCATTCAATAAAGACTGGATCAATAAGAAAGTCATTATATTCACAGTTTTTTTTATCGGCTTTTAAAAGTGGTAGTATTTTGTCTGTGTTATATTATGAATATTGTTATACATAAGTGTTGTGATAAGATATTTTTACCATATCATCCACCCCTAATTGTGAGTGCAAAGGCCAAAAGTACCATAATTACAAGGGATATTTTCAGCCACTACTTATTGCCATATCGAAATCAATGTCATATTGCAATTTTTGTATCATTATGGCTCTAACAGAAATGTTTCAGGATTGCTTTAAACATAATTTTGTCACATTAACTTACATTAAAAATGGGAATGCTGTTTTCTTCTCCTGTAAAGTTACTATTTCAGAGATGCAAGGTGTTATCACAGCAACAATATGTTCACGTGGACACTGTTGTGATGTGCTTCATTAGGACTGCCAGATCTACACTGCTTTCCATGTCCTATTAGTTGTTGTCTATGTTGCTGTCTTTTGACCTTGGTGCCAACCTGACATTGAAGAAACAATTGTAGCGCATGTAATGTAAAGAAGGCATGCAGGAAAGAATACAAAAAAAAGAAAACATTCACACTTGCGTGGGCCTGTGTGAATTTCTCCTAATAGAGCCCAATTACTCGCCTCATTGTATGAGCTGCAGGGGGAGAGGAGAGGCGCAGTGACGCGACTCTGGAGAATAATTGGCCCAGGCGCTACTTTCAGTGCAAATCCCTCCAAAGCCCCTGTTTTGCTTTCTGCCATGCTGTTTGTCTTTGCCTCGCTAAATCACCGTTAAATTTCCCTGAAGCTTGGAGTGGTGAGCTCTGCCAGCGCTGAGCGGCGGCCCATTTCCTTCTTGAGAGAAAGGGGGAGAGAGAGAGAGAGAGGTGGTGGGGGGGTGAGATAACCTAGTAGCCAAGACCCTCCTGTGGTTTGGCAGACTGGATTTAGCAATAATAAGGCCTCCTGGTAGAGGGATGATGCCCTATTATTACTGTACTGCTGCCTCTCCCGGGTTTTCAGAAGTCAGCCCTGCCCCAACCCCCCACCTCACCGATCTCTGTGCTGAGGATAGGCAGGCTGAGGGTACAGCTGTTTTCACCAAGCATGTCACCTTTTCTCCCCAGGTCCAAGGCACACCCACAGGAGTAATCATCCTAAAGCCCTGCAGCTTACCAGAAAAGGCTCATGTCTATGCACACAAATGTCAAAAGGCAAGATTACAATGAGCTGCTGTGTCAGATGAGTCAGTGGAACACTGCTCATTTCCAACAATCTTCATTATTTTCTTGATTTAGCAGTAATATAAAACAGAAAAAAACGTGAATGCTGATGCTCCAAAATGGATTGTTTTTCCAGAAGCAGAGAGAAAGGTGATAACCATTGTTTAAGTTTAAGACAACCATTGTATCAGTTGAATAGACTTTATGGTAACATTCTACTTGAACCCTAATATATAACATTGTCAAAACGAGCTATTAACATAATCATGGCATATGTAGAATGATGTCATGAGTTTTCATGACCAGTGTTGTTCAATAATTGTACAGTGTCATGTTATTGTTGTATGCCGTTCATTATATATGTCATAATGCTTGATGTCATAATTTTTGCTAAGTGTACTCTAATTAGCCCTCATGACATCAAACTTTATGACATACAGTCTTATACATATGTTTGAAAACTCATTGTCAAATTACAGGTCTTTACACATCTTCCAACCCTGCTCCTGGAGGTCTTCTTTCTTATTTAGCTTAGTTGCATCTAACATGCTACCCCCACCGCCACCCTTAACACTTTCAGACCATTGCCATGCTTTTGAAAAGGTTAATTAGGGCCAGGTTTGGTTACCACTGCAAGTTGTTGAATTTAATATATTAGGAGAAAATTTGTGGACATAGCAGATAATTAGAAATTGTGCTCTAAATTTTTAAACTGGAATATATTTCCCAGTAGAGGATGCATTAATTTAACTTCACTCAGAAAACCAGTGAAACATGTGTTTTGACCAGGGGTGTTCAAACTTTGATATACATGTGACTGTATATCATGACATTTTTGGTAATCTTAATATGACTACTGATATATAACTAAACAAAATCATATGACATCTACAATGGCCTTATTATGTCAGTGCTATGTAACACAGTTGAAGTAAAGTGTTGCTGCCTTTAAACTAGGCCAAATTGGATCACAGATAATTGCCTCGTTAAGTCTGTTGAGTGCATGTTGTTTCAGCTGGGCTTTTAGTTTACTCTAAAAGGCTAATAATGACTTATGCCGGCACTGAGGAAGTTACCATGACATCACTGACAATACATCCCCACCAGCTTTCATGATCGTATTATAGCACCTCTACTTTGGCTTTAAGTGGCATGACAGTGTGGTTGTGTATGATGCTAGAAAGGTCTCTACCACATTTCATTCATTATTAGCACTGCTAGCATCGTGAATGAAGCATTCTTTTAACACAGATCACTCAGGCTAGAGCAAGTTGTGTTTTTAAATGCTGTCTGCGCGGCCTAAGAAAATTACTGGTCGTCTTTGGCAGCTCAGAGGGTGATGAGAGGCTACAGAGAGTGGGTGTAAGCGTGCAAAGCCGCTGTCACATCCAGCCCAGTATGCTGACTGAAACACCACCGAATTTTCTAGCAGCTGCTTCTGAGGCTTTAGAAAAGTATGTCCTGTGGCACCCAAAAAATGTTTGTGGAGTAGGAAATTCACCCACAAGCCTTATTTCAGCTTCTTGGACGAGAGAGCTCCCCTAGTGGCAGTCAATAAACCCGGCTTTTTACAGGGGGCAGATGGTTGCCGTGGAAACAGAGAAACAGCCCGCAGTGTCCGTGTAATGATACAGTGCAGCAGCGGCTTTGATTAAGAGATGAACATCTGTCTCTGAGATCCGTCCGACCACACACACGCTTGTTCGTTTTAACAGACGTAGGCAGTTCACAACAGGTTTTATTTGTTGCTCACTCAAGGTGCTGCTTGTTCACATTTGAATCTTTTAAAGTAGCCACACTCAGACATGAGAGATACACGAGCTGTCATTATTTCTCAACCTCAAATACATCATCATTTAAAGAGCCCATATCATGGAAAATCTTTGCTCACACTTTCAAAGTTGAAGTGAGTTTGATGTAGTGTAAAAACACTGTTAACACTTTACTTCCTGCCCCATATATAGAAACAGCCCGTTTGTATGGGGTCATAAAGAGCAATGCATTTACAGCCTAGCCACAGCTTAGCTACCTTATTAACATGGGACTAAGAGTCGACCCCCAAAAAATCGATTCTCTGGTGAACCAGGCACTCGGGAACCAAGTCACAGAAATCCAAACAGAGTTTGTTCTCCGTAATTGTCTCAGTAAGGATGTTTTGGCTTTATCTTGGCTCATCCGTTTTTACCTTTTACCCCATCCCCCTGTTGCTTTCTCTGCCTCTCTCTCTCTCTCTCCCTCTCTCAATCTACGTTTCCAGATGCAAAGGAGAGGTCGGCCAAGAGGTTTTCTGCCGAAAGAGTCTTCAATTACACCTCTCTGCTCCTCAGCCCGGAAGACAGCAAGCTCTATGTAGGCGCTCGAGAGACTCTCTTTGCCCTCGACCTCAGTGATATTAGCAAACCACAACTGCAACGCAATGTGAGTATGTGTGTGTGCATATGTCTGTTCATGCGTGTTTGCTTTGTGGTATTTTTTGCACGGGCGCATGCAGAGGCCTGTATATACACATATACGTGCTTAGTGTTTGCTTTGGCCGCCGCTCAAGTGCTGCCTTTTAGTTGACATTCCACAAGAGCAGTACATATCATAAGATGTGTGTTTGTATGGGAGCATGACCCGACACGATGGAGATATAGCGAGTTTTAGAAGGTCCAATAAAAACAAGGATGACTGATAAATGCCCTTGTATGTCCCATATATCTACAGTATATACACAGAAGTGTCACTTCATTAAATACACCTTCTTGGATTTACACTCATTGGCCATTTAATCAGGTCCACTCACCATATACGTGCATCTTGTAGATCTACTGTTATAGACTGTGATTTATCTGTTTCTGTGTATTCTTTGTTAGACCACTTTCACCCTGTTCTCCAATGGTCAGGAATCTCACAAGACCACCATGGAGCAGGTATTATTGGGGTGGCGATGCCACTGATGTGGTGGTGGTGTGTTAGTATGTGTTGTGCAAATGCGAGTGCATCAGAGACAGTAGTGCTGCTGGAGTTTTTAAACACCTCAGAGTCACTGCTGGACTGAGAATAGCCCACCAACCAAAACTATCCCGCCAGGAGCAGGAGCCTGTGACCACTGATGAAGAACTAAAGGATGACCAATATAAACTGTGCGACATCTACAAGCTAGACCAACACCAAGAAGTGTGTAATAGAGTGGACAGTGAGTGGACACAGAGTTTAAAAACACAAGCAGGACTGCTGTGTCTGATCCACTTGTACATGCCACCACCATGCCATCACTGCAGTGCTGAGAATGACCAACCATCCAAATAATACCTGCTCTGTGGTGGTCCTGACCATTGAAGAGCAGGGCTAATGAAGTATGCTGTTAAACTATAGTCTGTAATTGTCGAGCTACTGCATCACAAATGCAGCTCAAGCCTAGAAGTTGTTAAGTAATTTAAGATTTTAAGACTTTTTGTGTGGTTGCTAATATTGTATAACAGGTCATACATGTCATACAGTGTCAGCATTAATTTTACTTTTTGCCAAGCTACGGCTTTACAGCCTATTTTGGTTGTGCTTTCATTTAAAATCTCTTTGTTGGATCACTATCACAGAAAGTGAGCATAAACGTTCACATAACACAGCTGGCCAGTATCACCAAAGCTGTGTCATCAGTGTAAAGGCGATGTGCTAGTAGTGTGACATGAAACAGTCTATTATACCACAGGAAGTCTGGAAATGCGTATGCTATTCGTCATCTCATTAAGCTTTCTCTGCCTGCTTATTCACTTATTCTGTGCAGAGTTTAAGACGTTGCTACAGCAAGAGAAGAGTATATTAGCCTACAGTCTGGCAAACTAGTACATGGATTGGCAAAATCTAGAAACACTTGATTACAAAAGCCCAAGTTTTGCATGTCAGTTTTCTTTTCTCAGTAACAGCTTTGTGATAGCTTCACATCCTTCCAGGCCAATAGGGTTAAGTTGTGGAAGTAGGGATCCAAAGCAAGAGTAGGGCTAGATTTTCTCCCCTCTCCATTTTTGGAAGTTCTGTTTTTATATTTTTATATTTGACATTACTCTTCATTACACACATGGATTATCCTGTCAGAATTATCTCCTGAAAAATAAATCATCTGACTTTTACACTGTGCTGTGTCCATGCATATATGACACCTATACATTTAAAGTTTAAATCACTGTGAACTTCATTTTCTCTTTCCATTTTGCAGTTTACATGGAGCACACCAGAAGAGAAACGATCCGAGTGCAGCTTCAAAGGCAAAAACTTACAAGTGAGTAAACTGCCGCGCATACTGAATCTCAGAAGAACATCCCAACACCTTCACTCATGTTGTTCTTACATACATACTGCATCTACTGTATCTTCTGATCACAGAGAAACAGCCTCCTGAGTGGCCAAATTGCCATGTAACTGCTAGAAGTAGAATTATTTTGGCCAGTGGGTGAGGTCCTTCTAGCTCCTTCTATTTTTATTTGCAGGGTCTTACTGCTCTGCCACCTCGCCGCTGTAATTTCCCCAGAAGCTTGACACTGTGAGAAGGCTGTTATTAGATTAATAATCGCCATGCTTAATTTGGTGCCTGATTGATTTGCCTGGAGAGCAAGGCTTGGATGGAGGCTCGGGTCTTGATGAGACAGTATAATAGGCGCTGTGTCTTCAAACAGATGACACACCGCTGCCAAAAGGCTCTTCCAGGCTATTCTGGTTCACTTCAATTAGAGGTATTATAGCAGATGCAGTGAAGGACATTTTTAGTAACTTCTAGGCAGCTTTATTTTTTTATTTTTCTGTACAGTGTATTAACCAATATGGCAACTGGACTGCTTACAGTAAACAATGACTCTCTCTCTCTCTCTCTCTCTCTCTCTTGCTCTCTCTCCCTCTCTCTCTGTCTCTCTCTCTCTCTTTCTCTCCATTGCTCATGCTCTTCTTGTCACTCCACCAGACCGACTGTTTCAATTACATCAAGATTTTGCTGCGTGCAAACGCCACTCATCTGTACGTGTGTGGGACGTATGCCTTCAGCCCGATCTGTGCATACATTGTAAGCATTGCATTTAATTTTTTTTCTACTGTATACCCTGCTGCAGCCCTTCCTCTCTCCGCTCCTCCATGCTTTTAACAGGCAGCAGGGGAGCGATGAATTATTCATGTAATTTACTCAGTCAATCAAAATCTCCCCTCCTTCACACGGCGAATGATGTCGGAATGAGAAACGATGTATTGTAGCGCTGCACCTGCAGGGCTGAGCACAGCTCACTTCTTTGAGAATGGCTCTTATTATGCAACCTGCAATGAAATGTTTTCTCTAATGAAATGTAAAAAGGAAGAGTCTGCTGTTTTGGAAGGGTTTAGAAGCTTATGGCCACCATAAACAGGGAGTAGAGGGAAAACTGTGCTCATCATCAGAGCAGTGTACAAGCAGTATCCCTGGCAATTTTCACTACTTCACTTCTTAATGTAAGTTAAAGTAGAAAAAGTCAAACATGTCATAAAGAAAATTAAATAAACTCAAGTTTTGGCTTAGCATGCAGCTGAGACATCAATCAGCTGAAACATGTTTATTGTCTAAAATTTCTGCTTTAGATCTGTGTTAGAACCATAAGGTTTAATTTGTTAAATAATCTCAAATAAAGATGATGCAGTCTATAAAAACTGACAAAAATCTCAACACATTGCAGCTTTCAATAGGGCTATTATTGTTATTGTTTAGCTATGCAGTGTATAGTGTCATGCAGTGTCAGAAAGTGCATAAGGAAATAAGTATTTTGTATTATTTTAGCAAGCCTGTTTTACTTTCTCAGAAGCTCAACACGATTTGAGGCAAGTGAGACAAAGGCACCTTATTTTCATTGTTTTTAATGGGAGAGATGCACTGTTTTTGAACAATAGAAACCCTGTGTGTTTCCCTTGCGTGCCTGTTTTTTGTTTTTTCTGGATCGCCAAAAAACTCTGTGTTAATTAACCTATAGCATAAGGGCTTTTTGTCTGCTCTGATCAATCAGATCAATACGGTGGCCGAGAAAGCCAAACGCACTGCAAGTTAAAAACGCGCTGCAAAGTTTCAAAACACAAGCATCAAAATGAGACCGCTTGCAAACCATTAACCGAACGCGCTGCAATGTCTCAAACGCGCAGCAAACACTGAAAACAAAGGCAACTTCCAAAACACATGCAGAAAGCCTCAAAACACAACGGAAGTGTTTCCGAGGGACACTGAAAGTGGACGGACCCACTTTTCTTTCAGTCACTCGGTGTGCATTGTTTAAGGTGGAACGAAATATAAACTCAAGAACCTGGCCAATAACCCGACTGAATATTCATTAATAAACAGATAAAACTTACTTTTGCTGGAACTGGGGCTTTCTTGGCTCTACGTCCAGGTCCACGCAGCCCGCTCTTGAATGGGTCCGTCCACTTTCAGCGTCCCTCGGAAACACTTCCGTTGTGTTTTGAGGCTTTCTGCATGTGTTTTGGAAGTTGCATGTGTTTTCAGTGTTTGCAGCGCGTTTGAGACTTTGCAGCGCGTTCGGTTAATGGTTTGCAAGCGGTCTCATTTTGATGCTTGTGTTTTCAGATCTTGCAGCGCGTTTGGCTAATGTTGTGCAAGTCGTGCCATTTTGATGCTTGTGTTTTGAGACTTTGCAGCGTGTCTTTAACTCGATGCTTGTGTTTTGAGACTTTGCAGCGCGTTTTTAACTTGCAGTGCGTTGGGCTTTCTCGGCCACCGTAGATCAAAGGAAAAGTGGGCCTTCAAAGTCAGTTGTAATGGAGGAGGGATTAATATTTACAGTGGCCTGAACTACATCATTTTACAAATTGAAGTCATGATATAAATAAAAAGCAGTTCGGCTTGTTGCTATCAGCACCTCCAACTGTTTGATTGCTTTTCTTCACTGTCACTCTTGCACAAACATGTGCACTGCCATTATGTGTTACAAAACAGAAACTGGAACGCCACTTGTGCTTGGACATGCTTTGTGTCTTCAGGACACTCTGCATGCCCCTATAAAGACATCAGCCTCTGTGCTGCCTCAACACACCAAAGCCAGAGAAAGCCAGCATGACTGCAGAGCATCAGGATGTCCTGGCGCAGCTTTGCATTCCAAACCAGGATCCAGGATCCTTCGTCCCCCCTCCAAACTGCTTATCAGAACCCTTGGCCCACACATTGCGGAACATACACAGAACCGCTCTATAGCCTTGAGCCTGTTATCCTCTCCTTCCTCCTGATTCTGCAAACCAACCTCTACAACATCACATCCAAATCAGGATCATCAAACTTAAACTGCGTGTTTGTAAGTGTCTTAGTGGGCACTGTACAGGAAACAGTGAATGATGCCCTTGTTTAAGTGATGTTTGTGTCTGTTCCTAGGACACTGCGGACTTCTCTCTGGTACGGAGCGAGACGGGAGAGATTGTGTCAGAGGACGGGCGTGGTCGCTGCCCTTTTAACCCTGAGTACAAGTCCACTGCCATCATGGCTGGTAGGTGCACCATAGGAAAAAGCGGAAAACTAATCTAGTCTCATTTCAACTAGATAATTGCTAGTTAAATCAACTAGTTAAATCACTAATTTTCAACAAATCATATAAATTTACACAGTTTTATCCCTTACCCTGTCTGTGCTGTCAGTTAAAGACATAGACTTGATGTTCAGACTCTCCTTAGACTCTCCTTAACACTGAATGCTAATGAAGCAAATTAATGGAAGCATATTTTGACTAATTTTTAGCAAACTTAAGTCATCACTCAAACCACACTGATTTATTATGTTATCCCAATTTGCCGAATTGGTTGTTATTACATAACTATGTTAGCTTTGTAGTTTGCGTACAACACTACGCAAAGTTTGTATGTCATGCTTTTGGGAGAGAACCCACATTAGCAAATCCTTTTGAGACCACACAGTTTGAGGCAAGTAAATTATGATTTTACTACCTGCAGTTTCATTCTAACACTATACAGACAACTGCTGTAAAATTCAGGGTTTGTTTTTTTGGCCGTATGATCTGTGGTCTACACTAATGGATGCAAGAATTGGTCTTTGTTGTGTGAATGTGTCTGTCTAAAACACTAATTTGTCTGCAGATGGGGAGCTGTATGCTGGCACGGTTAGTAACTTCCAGGGGAACGAACCCATCATTTACAAGAGCCTTGGCCAGGGTACTGCCTTAAAGACTGAGAACTCATTGAACTGGCTTCAAGGTATGGGTCAAGGCCCTCTGCTTTTGCTCAATGTCCCCTTATCCCCCTCCATTCCCTTCTTCAGAAAGAGTGCACAAGTCTTTAAGCAAGATATGCTTTCCTGTCTCAAACTGAAGATTAGAAGGCATTACGTGATATCTGACGTGCATAACACACAGTCAGTTAACATACACACAGCAGAGGCTTGAGAAATGGTGAACAAAATTATGGATTACGATGAATTATGGATATGGATGTTTTCTTTAGTTATTATTTTGTATTCACAATAACAGGAGCATGTTATGGAGTCATTACCATGACATTCATACTTTGGAAAGCACATAACAAACCTCTACTGACCACGTATTTGAGGTATATTGATGAGGTAACTGACCCTTTATTTTATTGCTATTATATGCGAGGTTTTGAGTCCAAAATTGACTAAAAGAAATATCATGTAAACATTCCACCCAATGCTAAGAAACACAGTCTTCTGTTAGCTGATGCAACATGATTGGACAATCAGTGTTTACATCCAAGCACTTTGAGCTGTTAAATACTGTTGTGGTAGTGGCAATTTCACCCACCACCCCCTAACTGAATTATTGATAGATAGTAAAGACGCCCTATCGGAATCGGCCAAAATCTACTTTTCGCATATAATCAGTAATGGGACTGTGTTGCGATTTGACCACGTAAGTCTGCCAAAAATGTCAACTGTTTGGGGACATTTCAGAGTATTTGAAGAGGACGTCATATGCGGTCTGTAATGTCTGCACTGAAAACATCTGTTCATGTTAGGTCTGCACACCAGCCAATGTGTTTTATATGTGTGTTTTAAACTGTGTTATTCTCTTTTATGCCTGTTGCTTAAAAAAAAAACTTAATAAAATCAGTGCACCTTAATTAGTAGGCTGTAGTAATGCTTGACTTTGTTCTTTCTCCAGACCCAGCATTTGTGGGCTCTGCCTACATCCAAGAGAGCCTACCTAAAGGCAACGTGGTGGGTGATGACGATAAGATTTACTTCTTCTTCAGTGAAGCAGGGAAGGAGTTTGATTTCTTCGACAACACCATTGTGTCACGCATTGCACGTGTGTGTAAGGTGAGAGACACTTCACTGGAGACAGTGTGTTTGGCAAGGCTGTGTTTTCCCCTCCAGCAATGGACAGTACAATTGCACACTCACGCTCTGTTGCAGACTACACCCCGAGTCATACTGGAATCTATCAGTGCAGTATTAAAACGTACACAAGTCTATATGTGAAGGAACACATGTAGATAAAAAATATATATCCTGTGGAGTGCTTGCATCTTAAATCTAGTCAGTGTATCAAATGCTTCTCAGAATGAGACTGTTGTATGAACATTGCAAGGTTTTTCAGCTTATTTCTAGGTTTTACATTTCCTGGTTTTATGAAGGACAGTGTTTACAAACTTGGTCCACAAGATTCTGCAGACGGTCCACATTTTTCCTTCATCCTGGTGTGTTACCATTTGGATAGGGGCAGAAATGTGGAATGGCTGAGTGCTCTTGGGATGGGGCTTAAAATGATAGTCGTGCTTTTTGTGGTGTTTATTTGTGTACTCATACTGTATAAATGCAGGCATGTGCAGGTAACAAGGGAAAATGTGTGCATGTGTGTATGTTTTTGTATTTAGCCTTTTTTTGGGGAAGGCACATTCAACTTTGCCTCGCAAAACAAATGTAACCGTGGTCTTGTTTTACAAAGATGGTTAAGAATTTTTCTGTTAACCCAGTTAGCCAGAACCTAGATGTCCTAATGATGACGGATAAACATTTACATTTTGTGGCAGTGAGGACTTTTGGCTGGATTTCACAAGACTACCTTTTTTAGCCATACGCCAGCCTTTTTGAACAACTATAATAATTAGTGGTGCTTCTTTTCGATACGCATGTATGTGTGTGTGCTTGCATGGGTGTGTTATGGTTTCATGTATCGCTGTAGTAGTAGAAGTCTGCACAGGCTTATGTGACTCCTATTACACAAACACATTCCTCTAATGTTCACTCTCCCTCTTCTCTCCCAGTGCACCCCCCCACCCAGATCTCCTCCCAACTCTTATCAGTCCTTTGCAAATATTAGTATGCAGCTTCTGAGTCCAGTCCAAAAGTGCCTACCATTTACACACGTACTCACACACTTCCCACAGCACTTTCAGTTTGGTTTGGAGAATTTGACATAGCTCAGTCACCTCACCTTAACTGAACTTCTTCTGCCTAGAACCACCATTATAACCATAAACGTTAGCATAAGGTTCCGGCAGGTAATTAGCCTTTTCCATCACAGCAGTCTTATAGAGATGTCTTCCTCTGTAGCTGATGGACGGGGCAGCCTCTCTTTTTGGCTCCAGGGGTAATATGGATTATCTCACCGGGCTCCGTGAAATGTCGCCTGACAGTTTAATGGCCGTCACCTCCTCTACCTCTCAAGCTCAGTATTCTTAGCAGTCGGTATCCTGCAGAAGTTACCCTGTTCATTTGCATCTGGTAATATAAATATTCTCAGCTTCCTCCTTTAGAACAGCTCATATGACTGTTATGGTTTTGTTGGTCTAACCGTATGGAAGAGGTGATGCTTCCCAGGTCCCTGCATTCAACCTTACCACTTGTATTGATGAAAACAACAAGCACATTGAATCCACACAAGCCTATTATCAAGCTAATTATAGTATATTAGTCACAGGGAGAAGTGAAATAAAGAGCCGCCCCTTCAAGTGCCTTTCAATCATGTCGGTGGCTTTTTGCAAAATTAATTTTCTTTCGGTCCGGGCTCATTTGAAGCGGCACACAAGATGTGGTCTGGATCTAAAGAGGTAATGGTCTGCAAGCTGATTGAAATCCTACAATTTCTACTAAATTTATCGGTGCCTCACACATGCTGTCAGCAATGTGGAAGTCTGGAAGTTCCAGGCGTCTACCAGAACAGACAAGTTTAGAGAGATTAGGCCAGTAGTTCTGAATCTAGATCCTAATCTACCTTTGTCCTGCATATTTTGCCATTTGCTGTAAATGGCATTTTTCTACTAGGCACACTACTTTAGAAAAAACATAGTTTTTCTGAACAGCAAACATAAAGGAATGGCTTTGGATTTAGCCTTAGTCTAACACCAGACTGATTCCCGTGTTTCCTCTTCTACCACCTTATGGACTGCCTATGACGCCTCCACAAAACAGACCTGATTCAACTAAACAGCTAACTGTCAAGTCCTTTTTGACTTGAAGTGGGTGCGTTAGACTGTGTTGACATTATAAGCTTTATTGCTCAATCCCAATTTTTGATCTGATCTTTCTGCCCTGATGGTTGTTAGCAAGTGTCCCATATCTTTCCCATGTCTTCGGTGTGAACCTGAAATGACCTGCATACACGTATCCAAATTAGTCAGATGCATGATCCACATGCGTCATGAACAACAAAGAACAAGTGAATGAACTAGCAGCACAAGGCTGCAAAGATTACTAGATCATAACAGCTCGTATCTGATTATGATGAGCATGAGAAAGTGAAGTAAGCGAAGGCTTTGCTTTAGAAGTGATTACTGACACTAACCGGAAATTAGCTGCTGCTGTGCTAACAATACTGGATGTAGATATGAATATGCAGTAGCACAGTGGATAAAATCATTTGAATTCTGACATTTGAAGTCTGACCTCATTATGGTTGACTCAAAGTCAGATATGTATCCCACTTAGAACCACATATAAAAGTGACACAGGTCTTTCGAACATGAAAATGAAGCACTGAAAACATGTCACATTGAGGCAAAACATTTGTGACATTCTGTGCCACTTCAACCTGGTAATTTGAACGTAGCCACAAGAAAAATGGCCAGGATTTGGAAACATAGAAGACATCAGAATACCCCACTGCAAAAGCTTAACTGAATGATGAAAGCCAGGAGGAGCCATCGAGCATGACCCTATTTTCCTAAATCTAACGGGCTTCTGTTAGCATTACTGTGTCATGCTGTCCATTTCTGCAGTGAAAGACAGAGGTAAGAAGCTAAGCCGTCAGTAATGAATTGCTTGGTCAGAAAGTCGATGTTCTTGATCAATGGCAATGTCAGCTGAGACTGATATGCTACATCTTACATGGAAAACAGCTGTGTTTTTATTCAGGCTATCCATAAAAGATTTCCTAATGCAATTCTTTGCAATATGCTAACTTTATTTATAGATAGAGTTTCTGATTACAAGCAGACAAGAACCCTGTACAGTGGATTCTCTGCACACTGTTTTGGGACTGTACCATACGGTACCTGTCCTTTTTTACAAGAAGGAGGCCAAGAGTCAATCCCACCCTAAGGGATGTTTCACAGACCATTTATCCTGTGCAGTCTGCAAGGACAACAGCAACAGACGGCTGAATTGGCAAAATCAGTGCGGCTCATGTGTAATGCTGTCAGAAATCCAGGTGGCTGTTAGATCACACCGAGCTGGCCATTGCTTGACTTTACCATTAGACGTTGACCTTAAACTGGTCCTGATTTAGTTTCCACTGCTAAATTTACATTGGAAAACATTCTGATCCTCACTTCAGATTCAGGTTACTAGCATCTTTGGATTGTGTTCAATATGAATGGGATTAACAAATGGAGCTAGCTTCTGTGTTCATACGCGTTTCCATATCTTGTTGAAATTTAGTACATGGCGGGTCATGGTGAATGACGCCAAAACTCATCACATCCTGAGTTGTATTATGAAGATTGTAGATCACAAGTGCAAATGGTTTTTGCAATTGTGAACCCAGAGCTGTCCAACTCAGTTGCGTTCCTTGGTGCTGTCATGCAAGACTTTTTTATAGTTTGCTATGAAAAAAAAGAAAAAAAAGAAAAAACATTTCCTCTCCAAGTGGAATGTTTTGTTGTTCTCCTTCTGTAAGGCTAAGGCGTTGGCCACAGTACTGTATTACAAAAATATTATAATGAGAGTAAGGCTCATTTATTTTGGAGGAGGCCTAAGAGAGAAGGATCAATACCAATCCACCCGCCCTTGTTTCTGTCTTTGATGTAATGCTATGTAGTACGTCTTTCATTTTAGCATTACCTCTCTTTCCTCTATTTTTCTCCCTATTTTTTCCTAATCGGTTGCTCTATCCTACTCCATATCCTATTGTTTGTTCAGGTGTTTGGCGTAAAACCTCTCTGGAATACGGCATGCTTCTCTGGAATAATATGCAGTTGCTCTGGAAAACAGAGAATATATTTGTGTAATTTGTGGTATGGCTCTGTTACCTACTCTCTGAGTTTTATTATATCAGATATTATTTTATTCCACTCTCTGTCACTTTGTCATTTATGTATATCAGCATATTTCATAATCAGAGAGGCACCCTCTGCTCCTTTTTTGCGTCCGTACTTCTACATAACCTAACCTTGTCACCAAAGCTCTTTTTTGGCCTTGTCTCTTAAAGTAAAGCTATGGAGGGTTAACTTGAACAGGCCATTCAGAGGGGAAAAGTTAGAGACTTCTACACGCTCAGGTTTTCACGATAACAAGCTGTGGCCAGGGAGAGGGGAGGGTCTGGGGGACGGTGCTCGGGTTAGCAAAGCAAGTAATTGCCTCAGAAACTTGAGCATTAGTCACGTGTCATTTCCCGCAAAGTTCAGCGACATCCTTCTCTCAGACGAAAACAGGGCCAAGGTGGACTTGAGAGACAAAGACCTGTGTTCAGACTGCAATTTGGTCTTTAAAAAGAAAAAGAGGGGTTTTCCTGAGGTCTAGAGTGGTTTCAGGGTATTTCTTCATCTTTTATGTGGATTGTACATCTTGTGAGAGCAGGCTTTTTCATGTTCTCTTATTCGGCAGTTGCTTTGCCGTGAACCATATGCCCGAATCAATTTGTGCATCTAAAACTGTCAGTTTGCACTACAAAGGTAAACTATAAAACCTTGCTCTAGTGTTACCTTATTCCATTCTAATTATTCTTCCTACCATTTTTTTGCTTCTGATCCTGCCACCTCTTCTGTGTACCTTTGAGTGACCTCCACACCTGAATTGCAATGTATATACTTGACCTGATCTCCAAATGAGCACAAACTGCTCTTCCTCCGGGTGGAAACTGGAATCATGGCAGCAGGCGCCCAGCCCAGATTGGTGGTAAACGGTCAGTCATTGGCACCTATTTGAAGTGCTGGAGTTATTGCGGCCTTATTCTCTGTGTGCAGAGCCCTTTTCTTCTCAGACTGAAAAGCACTTGGCCCTTTGAATAACCTGTAGTGTTTTCTTCTCTAGATGGGCTACACTTGTTTTCATGACCCAGAAGCACCCATTTCAAAGTCCCCACAGCCCGGAGATAAACCCCCACTCTCAAACACTTACTGGTGTGTTCAATCCTAATGCACGCCACGCAACAGTAGCTACTCAGCTGCCACTCTCAGCCAGCTAACCTCTATCCCTGTTGGAAAATGTGCAAAAGTGATTTCAGATTAGCATGGAATGGCACTGCGCTGGCTGCATCGATCAGCATGGTTCTCATTATCTTCTAATTACTCCATTACCTTTTTGATGTCACTAAAGCAAAAGACATTTCTTTGAATGTGGTTGTCTGAACAGCTTGTGTCTGGGAATTTCTGTTTTTACCACCAGTTAGTGAACTTGCTGCCCTCTAGTGAATCAGAAGGTGCACAGCAGGCCTTACAGTATAAAACACAGCAAAGCAGCTATTAACAGCTATTAAGTTATTAATAGTTATTTGAGTATTTAACCATTGCTTCCTGTTTTTCAAAGAAATCAGCAGGGATAGTTTTCTACACCTCCAAAGGCTTCTCATGATCAAAGTAATCCCAAACACATTAAATGATGATTTTGGTTTGATGATTAAGGTTTGGACTTAACTTCCATGGGTGGCCAGTCCATTGTTCTGAGAATACATGCCGCTTCTTTGTTGTCTACCTCCTTTTGTCCATAGCAGCTTATACCTCACTAATGATTTATATCTGCACTCGCTGGTTATTTGATCAGATACAGGTGCGTTTGGTAGGTTTAAAAATGACTGCCTGTAGTGCATTTGCACAATTTATCAGCCATTCTCTACCCTGTCCATCATTGTAGTGAACATCATTGACCATATGCTGCATTATGTGGGTGAAGGACTATTGTCAACACAATAGTGACACCAACATTTACAAATAAAATTTTAGTGTGTGCTGGGTTGGCAAGTTTGTAGTGTGTAGTCTGCCAGCCAAAAATATCCACTGTGGACATGTGGTCAGAAACTGAAACAAGCTGTGCATGGAGAAGTTGCCTTGTATTAACGTCCAGTAAAGCAGCCAGGTTTATTCTCATTTATGTGTTTGTGTGTAATTGCAGGGTGATAAAGGTGGAGAGAGGGTCCTGCAGAAGAAGTGGACAACATTCCTGAAAGCCCAACTGCTATGCTCTCTGCCTGATGATGGCTTCCCTTTCAATATCATTCAGGACATGTTTGTCCTGACCCCCAGCAAAGAGGACTGGAAGAGTACTGTGTTCTACGGAGTCTTTACTTCTCAGTGGTAAGAGGCAGAGGCGGTTTTGTGGCACATGAACTAAACACCTCTGTTAATATTAATGAAAGTGTATATATAAAGTGTATTAAACTGGAGTGATGTAAATACAAGTCACATATGCACTGCTTAATTACATTTATGTGTGAACAAATGTCTTATGTCAGTATTCACTGGATAATTTGATGCATCTTACATATTTTTCCCAGGTGTGTACAGGCTTATGCAGCCTTTAATATGTTCTGTATTTCCCATAAGATTTGTAACGGCACATTTGTTAATATAGCAGGACAGAAAGGAGGCCTGTGCAAACAGAAAGCTTTTCAAAACAAAGCCTTCAGTTCACTCCCAGTTCATATCGCATTGTTATTGACCTACAGCCACTTGCCTGTGTTTGGTGTGGGTGGTTTGGTTATTGATTGAGCGTGTTAACGCAGGGTGAAGCACAGGTCAGAAAGGGTCGCCGAACAGTCTGAGAAAGCAGAGCTGTCTTAAAATGAAAGCAGACCTGTAGAGAAAGAAAACAGAAACTCGGAGGCAGTTCTGTTACGCATAGGCTGTAAAGTCTAATGATTTGTAAGATGAATCTTGATTTAATGTCTGGCGAGACTGAGGGTAGTGTGTTTTCTAAAATGTGAAATTGTTAAGCTGTGTGCTTACTAGGAGTGGTCAGATGCCTAAGAGGTGATTGTCACATCAGTCACAAATAATAATGCATTTATTTGTGTGTGTGTGTGTGTGTGTGTGTGTGTGTGTGTGTGTGTGTGTGTGTGCACCCATGTGTTTTCACAGGTACAAAGGTGCGTCTGGTAGCTCAGCAGTGTGCGCCTTCACCATGGACCAGGTGGAGGAAGCCTTTAATGGTCGTTATCGGGAGGTTAACAGAGAGACTCAACAGTGGTACACTTACAACCACCCCGTCCCAGAGCCTCGACCTGGAGCGGTACGTGCTACTCCCAATTACCACGTTCTGTCAGGTGGAAGATTGGGTCCACACAATCCAACGCACTACTGTTGAATACCTACAAAATAATGCGCCTAAGGTTTTTAATGGGGCACTTTGGCTAATATAAAACATTTTACCATCACTACATCGGTTGCAAACATGCCTACTCTCCTCCTACACCTGTGCCACAGTAGTCTAGTAGTCACGGTAGTAGTTTGATCACTAACCTCAAGGACTGAGGTTAGTTCTGTATTACTAATGCTAGCTAGAACCAAGGATGTATTTAATAGATGGCTAGGCAGAATTTGTTAAGCCATTAGAATTCCCAAGGTGGTCTATTGTAGTGAGAGATGGACAAAACCACAAACAATTTACAAAATTGAAAATTCCATCAAAACAGTGAGGCTGAGGGACAGAATGGCATTGGATAACATGACAAATAACATATTGCTTACTAGGTTTAAGTCAAAATGCTACCAAAACTACCATTTATTTCTATGATTAGTTAACCTGTTGACTATTATTAATCACCTTATTTAACCCATATGTTTTTTTGGTTTCTCCCCCTTTGCGAGAGTTCCAGTGATATCTTCTTTAAGGGTGCAGCAAAACAGTCAAAGCCATACTGCTCCCAACACTTCCTGTAGTGTATTGCGATCTGAGAGAATAGCTATAAATCAGATCAAACCATTATTTAAATAGTGCTCTTTGTGCACTAAGAAAAAGTAATCGCCCTTAAAATAGTTGAATTCATTTTCTTTTTAAGTGAATGACACATCAGTACATTTTCATAATCAGTGTTGTTGACTAATGATTGAAGTCCTATTATAGACCAGCCTCCTTATAGACCATAGCTACTAGTACAAAAGGTTAAGGGCTAACATAAGCTTCCACTTGCTCCGTGATGCATAGAGAAATAAGACATCCATCTCACACAACAGCCAGCTGTGTTCTTGTGGATGAACTATGGCTGTGAATTGCTGCATTATGACTGGACTGACATAACACAGTGATGTTTCCATTTACGACAGATATGATGTTTGTTACAGTACTTAATCATGTTGTACTCTTAGAGATCTCGGAACACAAAAGTTTTAGAGGAGCAAAGAGTCTTAGAGGAGAGCAGATGAAACATGACCCTCAGACACTGTCTAGACAGAGCATATGTCCAGCTCATCAGAACACCAGGCGGCTCTTCAGACTGAGCTCCAGTCTGTTTAGGACATTAGTGCTCAGGCTGATATCTGCTTCGGTGCTGGCACAGTCAGCCCACTGCCCACTGGCTCTGATTTTTATCGCCATTCTCCTCCACACTCATTTCCTGCCTTTCTATCGCACTCTGATGAAGAGTATCTGTGGTTCAAAATGAAGACTAATAGCACGCTTGTGTGTGTGTGTGTGTGTGTGTGTGTGTGTGTGTGTGTGTGTGTGTGTGTGTGTGCTGATACTCATGATAAACATGTTGCTTAAAAAACAAAAAGCTAGAATGCTGAGATATGTGTGTGTGTGAGAGAGAGATTGTGGATATTCAACATTTTTATATGCGCTGAAAAACAGTAAACATCTACACTGATGCAGACATATGCTTACAAGTGTGAATCTAAGTGATTTCACAAAATACATTGTTATTCAAAATAAACAGATAATGCATTGTTAACACATTTCATACTGTACTAAAATGCACATGCAAAGTGCATTTGCATTGCATTGCATTGATTTAGCTAGAAGCTATAGCCTTTCATGCATTTACAAGGGTTGTCCTCTCAGCCCTGGACACTCATTCAGTAACTTTGACTTGATTTTAGAAACCTTTATCCATGTTAACCTCTGCCCTCTCTACCCATCTGCAGTGCATTACCAACACAGCACGAAAACAGGGCATCTCCTCCTCTCTGCACATGCCTGATAAAGTGCTGAACTTTGTGAAGGATCATTTCTTGATGGACAGCGTGATCCGCAGCCAGCCTCTGCTGCTCAAACGCAGCGTGCGATATACACAGATCGCCGTACACCAGGTCCAGTCCGTCCACAAGGCCTACAGTGTGCTATTTGTGGGGACAGGTGAGGTTATAGCATCATAACAGTGTGCATAAGCTGAGTGGACAGTCAGTATGCAGTGTTAGTCACTCTGAATAAGAGTGTCTGTTATAAATGTAAATCCCTTATAGCAGTTTTTGCATTAATATATATTACACAGGTGTTGGCATAGGGTAGACTTGCCCTACCTCAAAATGATTGCTTGCATTTAAAAAAAAGGTTTGGAAGTCTTTTGGATCTATACATCAGTAGCCCCTGACATATGACATATGTTTTTCAGATGATGGCAGGCTTCATAAAGCCATCAATGCAAAGGGCAAGATGCACATCATCGAGGAATTGATGCTGTTTCCCGAACCCCAGCCTGTGCAGCACATCGAGCTGGATGCTGAAAAGGTGGGGTAATATCTTCATGAAGCAGATGTAGTGAAAGAATTGGAGTAGTGAGGGTGCAGCAGGCTTAGAATTCCCTTCTGCTGTGGAGAAGAACTTTTCTGTTGGAAGACCTATTGTCTTTTTGGAGCTGTAACTGTCTTCAAATCATCATTTAAATGAAATGAATGCATTATTTGAATGATGGGAATAAACCAGCTAAAAGTTAAAGGGAACAAGTAACCTGAATGGCTATCTAGTTTGGCTTCAGGTCTCTGGCTGAAAGGCTAAAAACTTGTCTCTCTTTTGTACAGCATAAAGATTGAGTTGGCAACCTAGGTAAGAGTTACGCTGATGCTGGCTGGCTTGGTTGCATTTATTAGACCATAGCTCAAGGTCAGCAATGGTTAACACCACAGAGATTCCCAAAAGTATATCATGAATCCTGTCAAAACTGCTGAGGCTGAAGGCTCCAGTGCTAAACTACAGATTACTGCATAACATGACCAAAGTTTTAGGCTGGAATCATACAGTACATTCTATATTGTAGATAAACAGTCCAAGGTGAACAGATTTAAACAATTTGCTTGGTTGGCCTTTTGCACAGTACTGTAAATGGCTATATTCATACGGTGCTAGCAGTACTAGGCATCATTTCATAAACTCACCTATGTGTACATCTCATTATGTGCACCTTTAAACATTCTCACTGACTCCTCATGTCTTATGTCTTCTGGCTCAGGGTCTGTTGTTCGTGTCTTCATACTCTGGACTGGTGGAGATCCCTGTGGCTAACTGCTCCAACTACCAGAGCTGTGGAGAGTGTATCCTCTCCAGAGACCCTTACTGTGGCTGGACAGGAAGGGAGTGTGTAGATGTCAGGCAGTTTCCTTCTAAAAGGTTAGCAGAGTTTCTTAATTTGATTGGGCATTCTCTACTGTTTGTGGGCTGTATACTTCCAATATAACAGTGTTCTGAGAGTACATGTGTGCAGGCATTCTGGCGATATGCGTGTCATGCCTGTGGAATTAGTATATTTTTATGAAATGCACAAATATTCAATCAATATTTTAAATTGAGTGGAACCCAAATTTATTTTAGATATGTCTTGACAAGAAAAAACTAAAAGAGTTAGAGTAACCTTAACCTTTAATAGTGATAAATAAAAATAACATGCCACAGGTTTAATTTGAGTTCACCTGATGAAAATCATGAACAATGTAGACTTAAATGGTACACCTGAAAGGTCCTGGTAAGTACACCAGACAACTATTAACATTCAAAATATGGTTCCTACTTCATATACCAGCCAAAGGTCATTCCATTAACAGCTCAAAGTTTGTGGTGGTTTGGCACACTAATATAGAATTCAGTAGCTGTTTGTGTGTTGAGTACCTTACAATTGTTTTAAATATGCCAATCAAATTTGAAGACCTGAACTATCTGTGTTATGAAGCCCTTTGCTTATTGGTAGGGCTGAGGAGACCACTGGATTACTGTACAGTTTTAATAATAACATTGTTTGTAAGTGAGGCCATTCTGGTAGTCATTCAGCTCTAATGGCCCATTTGTTCTTATTCTCACAGTAAATTGCTGCAAGATGTGGAAGATGCCAACACTGCCTCATGTGATAAACCCTTGTTCAGTCCCACCTTTGCACGACTTCCTTCCACACGTGAGTGCCAGACCTACTTCACAACACAGACAGATTAAACGAAGCCTTTATCATCATAGCACTTTCATCTTAGTACATTCAGTGATTCTTCACTGAAATGTATTTTTAGCTCAGGAGGAAGCTTAATCCATGTCCAGGAAATCATGCCTATGTCTTTGCGATAACGTAACTGCTGCTGAGATTTTGCTGCATTTAGACCAACTTAATTCAGGCTACTTTAAAAGTGCAATAGCAGAAACAAACTGGAGCACAAAAGAGCAAAAACTACTGCCATAATATACAAGTTTGTTAAAGTTAGCATAGATTTATGATTTAAACAGGCATAATTGAACTTGACTAAGTATAAGCAGCTACTTAAAATAACTGTATCAAATATTTGAATTATTAATTACTAATAACTTGTTCACTCACAGGTACTCCATCCTGTCAGATGATCGTAATTCCAGTGAATACGTTTCGAGTGTTGCCCTGTAAGTTGCGCTCAAACCTGGCAGAGAGGCGATGGCAGTACAGTGAGAGCGCCGGCCGTTTTCTCTACCCCAGCTCTGATGGGGGGCTAGTGGTGGTGGCCCAGGCAGACAAAGAGGAATCGTACGAATGCTGGTCAGTGGAGAAGGGTTTCTCGCAACTCTTGGCCAATTACTGTGTGAAGGCAGAGCCCCGGCATGAGAGTACCACCCTGATTGGCCGCTCCCGCACGCCCAAGGTGACCAAAGAGGAGCCCATGATCCTTCCGGGCCAGGCTCGCTTACCACAGACTGAAACCAAAACCTACTGGAATGAGCTGATTGTGGTTTGCGCACTTTTGGGCTTCTCTTTAGTGGTCTTCTCCTTGTTTGTGGTGTACCGGAATCGGGACCGAATGAAGTCCATGCTGAAGGAGGGCGAGTGCCCCAACATGCAGCAGAAGAAGGCACGCATGCCACATGGTAAGCCCACAGAGAGCTTGCCACTGAACGGCAACAACATCCCGCCCTCCGTCTCGGATCACAAAGGCTACCAGACGCTCCATGACAACTACTTCTGCAGCACCCCCACACAAGAGTGCTCTTCACCTGAGAACAGCAAGAGCTTCTCCGAATCGGAGAAGCGGCCATTAAACCTGAAGGAGAGCCATGTGGAGATATCACCCACCTGCCCGCGACCTCGAGTCCGCTTGGGCTCGGAGATTAAAGACTCCATCGTCTGAGACCATTTTCAAATGTCGTCGACAACTGATGCGGTACGGAAGGACTGCAGGGGAATAGACAGCACCGTGAGAGGGACACACTGAAAAGACTCCAAACTCATCACCATTGGACCATTTCATGCCGTTTTTGGTTTACTTTTTGCACTTTTGTCCCCTCGTTTCGTCTGTCCATTTTATCCGCTCGATCACTGGTAGTTCTGAAAAGCATCAAAGGTGCAAAAATCTTCAGACTCTTAGAGCTGTGCTTAGATGCACCCAGAATGAAAGCAGGCAATATGGCAAGCTTTTTTTGAAAACACTGACAGTATGGCCAATAGCATGTAAGCCATGTTCCTGCCATTCCGTCCTAATCATCCATTGGCATGCCATGCAATGGGCTCAGGGGCTGCCTGACACCCTCACATCTCCTTCATCGGTCATGGCATTGGAGGATCATTAACGTATCCCTTACTGACCACCTCTCCATGACGTAGTGACAGCAGGTTAACGTGTGGGCCACAAAGTAGTGGAGCACTCTGCCAAGTAAGGTGCCTAGGATCAGAGGACGAGCCTATGTTTAGTAGTCTGGTAAACCAGAATAGGTAGTATAAGTCGTCTAATGTGAACAACCTTTGCTAAAAATAAAAAAAAGCCTCATGATATATATGCAAGGCCTGTAGTTGTAAATCATCATGACCTCAGCACAAGGCAGGCATACTATGCAAAGCACTGGGATTTTAGTAAGAAGAGGAATTCCATCTAGAAAAGCTAGCGTAGGGCACATAGCAGTCTTGCAGCATTCAGCAAGAAGCCACGTCTTCAGTATTGCTTCTCAGAGATACACACATACAATCAAGTATGCAAGAGAGATTGAGGTGCTGTTGCACAGTGAGATGTGATGAGTGCAAAGCCAGGATCCCATAAAAACAGGGCCTAAGAGGGCAAATAGTATAAGGAGAGCATTATGAGAAATGAAGACAAGAAAGAAAAAAGGACACAAGGAAGGACTGCATAGACCAGGTCCAGTCCATGACTGTTGAGCCTATGCTGGGTAAGAAACCGAGACGATTCAATAGAAGGAGAAGCAGATGATGAAAGTGACCAATACCAATAATAATCGTATACATGTTTACAGAACCAAATCTATCGACTAATGTGCCAAATATTTAGACAATAAATGGATGAATCTTTCATTGGGTTGCTATAGGGCACAAGTGGTCTAAATTAGTTCAAAAGTGTGAAGTGTACTTCTTATATTCTAAAGGGAATAACTTTTATTCTTGTCCACTCAGCTAACTTTGCTGGACATTTCTTTGCATTTGGGCTACATTAGAATCATCCAGTACTCACTCTTCAAATGAACGTGTGTAGTTTGTGCTTTACATTTCTTTCTCCTTCATTACAAAGTGCCACGTTTACCATCCAGGAGCCAAGGATAGTCTAACACAGTTACTTTGGATGGGCGTATGGATCCTAATAACTCAGTCGCTCGGGTGGTTAGAGCAGTTTATTTCAAAATATGGACCACAGCTTGGCTGCTAGAGAATAATGAGCAAGCGAACTGCCTAATAACAGCATATTGTAATAATAAAATATTAACAGCATATGTCATGTGCAAAAATACCTGTACAGTCAATAATACAAAATGTCTTCAAGGTTATTTTTTTGCCATTTCAGTGATTATTCTTGAATATTGTGACCTAATAATTTTCCAAAGATGGATGTCATATTGCACCACTTTGAGGGTATTATTGTACGAACTCAAACTTTTGTTTTGTGGAATGTAGTGACAAATTCATTGAAAGTATTCCAAAACTATTCTTTAAGTAAAAAAGTGTCTTATTTAAGTTTTAGCCTAGATGTTTATGTGGGAGAGATCTAATTTGACATGTTTTGACAAAGTAGCCATGCATAAAGTATGCTACTGTGCTACTGACGGACTGCCATTGTGGTCACCGCATGTACATATGTATATTTTGTGTGGGGCTGGTTGACGGGTTTTGTGTTCAAGGGACAAAAACCAAACGGCACACCTGCTGCTTTTCTTTCACAGAATGTTTAAAAGGCCTTAGTTCAAGTTAAACGGGGCTGCAATGATTTTGTTGACAGTTCTGTCAATTCTGTTTTAGAGTTTTGGGTTTTTTTAAATGCCTTTAAGCTACTTTGTGAATCAGAGGTGGTGTTTGTTTCGACCATCTGACGCATCGTTGTAGCCTTTTGGTGTCAACACGCAATCACGTGAATAGACTGCAGACTTCACACGCATGCCTCCTCTGAGGACAACGTAGAGTTCACACTGGCATGCTCGTGAAAAAAAATAAAAAATAATAATTATAACAAATAATTATATTAATTGGAGCAAATGCCTTATGATTGTGGCCAGTAATTGCAAAATATGTTAGTTTGAAATGGCACGTTTTGTCATTTTGTCATATGCAGTACCCAGATATGTCGAAAACCACTGTATTATTAATAGTCATCTGTACAACAGTCCACCACTGGACTATGTCTCTACTGTGGATTGCGTATCTACACAGGTCCGTAAAGGGTCAATAATCTCTCGCTCTTTACTCACACATCAATGTAATGTTTTAAGCACAAAACAGTTTTAATGTATTTATATTTAAGATATATCTATATTTTACATAAAACTCAAACAAGAGCTTCTTCTAGAAATCATCTTCAGATATACAGGCGAGAATAATGGTCATTACGAGCAAACTTTCTAAGTAGACTAATGTGGTTTTATTTTTGTCTCAGTGCTGGAGTTTAAGAGCTACAGTCCACTTCAATCTTTAAATGCTCGATCCAAATTCATTCTTTATAACAGTGCACCGAGTCACTCTGACTTCTTGTAAGTTAACGTCTTGTAAACTTTGTTGTAAAGGTGTATTTGTAAATTTCGCTGCCAATGTAAGAAAAGAACAACTGTTGTGAATTGTACTTTTTGTATTATACATCAACTACTGTTTCTGTTTTTATTATACTGTACATAAAAGCGCACTTTATTTTAATTTTTTAAATAAAAGAAATAAATCACTCAACATTGTGATTGAAGCTTTGAATCAACATTCATCTTAGACCACACTATATTATATATAGTGAGAAGCCATGAATCACTGATCTTTCATTGACCCCGTGCTTTGTATTTCTAAAAAAAAAAAAACGAAATATTTTGCAGTGAACTGTCATATATAAATGGCAATGTAGCAAAGGTCAGTTGATAATCCAAGATCTGAAATGTAGAACTGTTTTTCTTTATATCATTCAGATGTGATGTATTACAGTAAAGATTTATAGGCCAATGAAACAACAGTAAATAAATAAATAAATAAGATCATAAGGATTTACCTACATAGGGTCTGTTTTCTGAACCCAGAATAAGCCTAGACTAAAAATTATTTTCAGTGGTCAGTCATCACTGGCACTGCAATTTACCCATATCTGAGCCATAGCTAAAATGTTTTGGCATGGCTGTCTAAAAGGTATGTAGTTATTTGAATTTAAATTTGCATGCATGAACAATTACATTTGAATTAAAGTTTCTCTCAAGCCACCACATTATTTCTCAAGATAAATATAATGCAAACTATTGAGTCATAAAAGTCCAACAACTATATTTAGCGTGATAAAGGAAAGAAGAAAAAGAAGGTGATGCAGAGGATGTTCTGGCAAAGTCAGCTTAGTGTGTGAAACCCGGCTACTGATAACTAACTACCTTACATAACCTGTATGAAGTATATGTTCAAGCTAGTGTTAGCTTATCGCTAGCTAACTTCATTAATAACTTGATACTTCATGTCTTTGCAGCAGTGGTTCTGACAAACTGCCATATTAGCACATGTTGTTGGCTGGTCTAGTTCAAGCTCTCTCTCTCTCTCTCTCTCTCTCTCTCTCTCTCTCTCTATATATATATATATATATATATATATATATATATATATATATACCAGACTTTTTTTCCAAGAAGTTTTTGGCCATTTCTGTTGGTCCATTAACTGTGAAATTTTCACACAAAGTAAACAGCAGCTGCTGTGTTCAAATGATGCATAAAGTAGTAAAAACTGAGAAAATGAAGATACATGTTTTTTCTTGGACAGCAATAATATGGTATATAGGCATGTCAGCACAACAACAAAGATAGTTACGAAGGGTGCAAATTGCATACATTACTGTTTAGACAAGGGTGCAAATAGCATCTGTCATGTCTGAGGAGATGCAATGTTGCTTAGCTATCCTTTGGATAAATATCTAACAGTAGTAGTCTTTCTTGTGATATGCAGTGTGTATACTTTTATTCGGGTTTAAATTAGGATTTTCAACTGTTATGGTAAAATCAGGAGTCTCATGACACCAAAAAGCTAAAATTAATAAAAACTTTAAAATTTCATATAATAATTTGATTTTTTTTTTTGTTTTATTTTCATCAGTAGCATTCTGTACCAAAACTGTTTAATTAAAATATTAAAACAAAGTGAACTGACAATCAGTTCAGACCATGGGAATTTCTACTTGTTTTCTGAACACAGAATAATCCTAAACCTACGCTAACAGGAATATTTTAAAGGTCATTCACCATTAGAACTGCAGTTTAGTCCAATACTTATCTATGTCCCTTTATCTAAAATGTACTGACTTAAACTGATTCATTTTCACAATGAAACATAAAGTAAAAGTAGTCTAGCAAAAATACTTCAGCAGTAGTACAAAAACACCCTGGACAGGCAGTCAATCCATCGCAGAAAGCCTTTTAATAGTAGCTCAAAATGTATATCTTAGAAACTGAATGTCTGCGTCTGGGGTCTTTCTCTTGAGTAAATCGGTGGACGCATTCACATCTCAGGCTGCTCTGAGCCCTCAGCATGGTTATGAATCTGTGTTCTAGAAGAATTATCATTCATAGCACATCCGAGTACAGCAGCTGATCTGCTCTCGAGTAAAACTCATGCTCAGGTAGGCCTTCTGCCTGTGTTAGTGTTCGTCTATGGTCTACCACAGTGAAACAGCTGGTCCTTTGGTTTTATTGATGTTGTTTGAGCAAGGCTGCCATCTTGTGGCAATCATGTGTATTGAATTTACACAAATGGTGCCATTGAGTTACATTGACTACAAAAGTAAAGTTTGTTTTGTTCCTACTCCTGTCACTTTGGAGATGAACGTTTTGTTAAGAAAGCAGCGTTATTAAACCTCTCGTTATTAAACCTTTTTTACAGCCTTGGTTTGGTTTGTCGTCCTTTCCTGAACAACTGGGTCTCTTGCTAAAAATAAAGTGAAACAATAAAGTAAGGAATAATTATGATTTAAAAACTCAGTAACCCATCAGAAATATTTACTTTCTGTTCAAACTATTCAAAGAAAAGAAAAAATATCTTCCCATATTTAACTATTATATTTGTTACTTTTAGGTTTGGTCTGAGCCTTTAAAGGGTCAACGGTTGCATCTTGCTTGTATTTTATCTTTTTCTTCCCGAGATCCACTTATAATGTGTGTGGTTTAATGTCCCCAAAATCATAATTCATCTTTACATGACAACTTACCAATCTCTCTTTGCCTCTGTTGTTAATGTAATTTAAGACAAATGTATGTAAATGAACCCTGTTCAGCTAAGACTGAAATACTCCTTATAACCTCAGCATTATTGGGTGGGGCTAAATTGCCGTAGGCTAAAACGGGATACATGTAAATGCGATGGTTTTTGTGACATCACAGAAACAATGAATTCAAAACGGAAGTGAATGGTTCGTTTTGAAACTTACAACATCACACATCAGATTCTTGTATCTCAAAAATGACTGTATTATATTTATATATCAATTCTAGTTTCTGTGTTTGTATGAGTACCTGCCAGAACAAGATTTAATGATATCAGACCTGTAAGGCTGCATGCTAATACCTCCAACCAAATATGGGCAGATTATCATGTTGCTTCCTAATCACCTTTTGTCCGTGTAAGGTTATCTCAGAGAGGTAAAAAGTTAACTATGACTGCATCTTTTGTAAACACATGGATTCCATGAAGTCTTGGGTGGAGCTCTCTATTTGCACAATGAATGGAAAAGGGAAGTCAGAGAAGAAAAAGTTCTATATGCTGCAGCTGTGGAATGTCTTAAGGCAGCATTTCCCAGTTCCAGACATGCTGGCCAACCTGCGCTTCACAGTTTCTTGTTTCCCTTGTATATTAGCTAATGATAAAGTCCTCTGTAAGCTGTGTCAGGTGTATTAGAGACAGGAAAACTTGAAACCAGTCTCCAGCACTGGTGGTCAGCTCTACCGAGAGTAGAGAATTACGTAATTGTACAGGCCCACAGAGCCTCCTTGTTCTTGCCTCTTGAAAGCAACATGGTGATTAAAATTTTGGAATTAACTGTCGAACAACAGGGCATGGAGCAGGAATCAGACTTCTCCTGTAACTTGATAGGTGGAGCTGCACAAATAATTCCCCAACAAAGGAAAGCTAGTTCTAGATAAGGAGCAGCCCACACCTGAAAGGGAAATAATGTACCAGCTGAATGCAATGAATTGGACTCAGCTTGAGAGATCTCTTAGGTCTGCTGTTATTGTAATTCTTTTTATTCTATTCCTGCTTCCAAATACTGTCAAAACTGGCAATTTGACCAAAACTTACTACATCTGAATTGTGTTGGTGATAGGAACCAGACATCTGGAATACTAATCTGTCTTAAGTTCCTCACAAAAAAGTATCCCATAAAATGGTATGAATATGCTGAAATAAACTGTCCCCTTATTGACAAGAATTTTGACATATGATTTTGGCATAAAATGTATTTTAGGAAATGTGCCTGCAGGGTGTGGAAAATCAAAAAGATTTTTTTAACATTATCATCATTAGATATGACAATTAGAAGGCATGTTCCCTGATCATTTTGGACAGTAAGGTGGAAAAAAATATATGTAACACTTCTGATTGCTATCACTAACATTTTAAAGAAATTAGAATTGCACCATTTCACATCAAACCACTGTGAATGATTTTGTTCACATCGCAATGGCAAAAGTAAAACAAAATGGTGTAATTGGTCCCATTTAACTCAGTGAGGCTTTTAGTTCTTAGTTTTTAGGACACAAGACAAAATATCATGCTTGCCAATTTTACTGATATTTTAAAACCTCTTTACACATCATTATAGAGAAATTTTCTGAATTGGGTTTCTTTACAGTGGTGGTTACAGCCCTGATACTAAAACCATTACAGACCAGGATTTGGATGCAGATCAGCAGCAATGGAGGTTGATATGCTGATTACCATCCATACACGCCTATGTTGTGTTTTAAGGCTGGTGTGTTTTGATACTTTTGTAACCAACTAAACAAGCGCCAGACCAGCACAGACCAGCACAAAATGCATTTTTTTCAGGAGGGAAGAACCAGGATTTCTGATGTTTACATTCCACAAATAGTCCATTATTTGCTATCCAAAACAACTACTAACCCACAGGACCTTTTATATGTTAACTGTACTGATGGCAGAACAGGGTTAAGTTATATCGGGGACTATTTTGCCTCACAGTGCCCTGCATGTATCTTTTTGCCCTGAGTGTATTTTTATTACGTTTTAAGCCAAATAATTGTTGCAAAACTACCACAGAACGATGTCTGAGATATCACTTGGTGTATGCATAACATACCCCTTGTGGGGCCAGTAAACTCTTCGTCTGGTTCCTATCAGAACTGCTGTGAAAAAGATTGTCTACAACAGAGCATTTCGCACTCTGAAACTCTTTGTTTATATCTAGACCAATGAACTGTGTAAGAGTTTAGAGGAATCGGTGGAATTGCTTTTCCACCAAGGTGGGCTGTGGATACGTTCCAGCAGCGCAGATAACAGCTCTCTGACCCGTCCTCGTGTATTTGACTTAGCCGGACGCAGTAAGCGTGCGTTAATCAGACGCACCCGCTGCTGTGAACGGTCATTAACGAGCCCTACCTGCTGGTGGCCACGCCCCCTTCTTGCCACAGCTCCAGCCGCCCGCCAATCACAGTTGGAGACGGGCACAGTCCTGTGAGGTCAGAATTACCGGTCACTCTTCCACATCCACTTGTGCTCACTTTGTTTGGCTCTGAGTTTGTGGAGGTTTGTTCTTATTAGCACTTTTACTTGTTAATGATGGCTACTAGATGAAACCGGTTAAAGTTATTAGTGTATCCTGTTCTTGTCGCGAAAAGCAGCTTGTGCATTCTTGAAAAGAGAAGAAAAAAACACCGTCTTCTCTCTTTCTCTGTCTATCTCCCTCACTGAGAAGTTCAGCCCTGTCTGTACTGTACTCGGATGTTACTTGTTAACTATCTGGCAACTGAAAGCTGAGAAGATGGACACGCCGGACCTTCGCAGGTTGTTTTCGGCTTGTGATGGAAATAAGTCAGGCAGAATCGAGTATGAGGACTTTATCAGTGTTTGCCGAGAGCTTAACGTTCCGGCCGGTGACATACGATCTCTGTTCAACAAGTTCGACGTGGACGGAGATGGATTTATTAATTACAGCGACTTCTGTTCGAGCTTCCAAGAGGTGTCTGAAACTCTGAACCTGGCCTCGTTGGGGACCAGCGGACAGAGTCAGGCGAGCGCCTGGGACGAGTTTGAAAACACGATGGACGGAGATGTGGCCTACTATTTGGGAAGGTATGTTGCCCTCAACTTCCAAAACAAAGGTCCCTGTTTTTAAAGTCAAGAATATACTGTTTCCTCAGACTCCTAACGTCCCCCAGTTTTTCAAACTTTATTTAAAGCTTTCAGCACAGCAGTGTGATCTGGGCTACCTCAACAATTACCCACTTGTTCTAATGCACATTGTAGCCTTTTGGTCGTCCTGACGGCACACGAGTAACATGCCAACTAACATGCCAACTAACAAACTTGGCTTCTTGGTTTATAATCTGAACCCTAGGAGAGCTGTTTCCCACGTGATATATTACCTCTAACCACCGAGTTACCTCCTGCCTTAAATGCCCCATTTTCTGCGTAATAACATTTGTGTGAATTTATGTACCAAAATGTCTTTTTTCCCCCTTTTTTCCGTGAGTCTTTTTCAACCTTTTTTCATGCCTTTTAATGAAACAGGTTGTTTGTTACTGTGCCTTTAAGACTGGTCGAAGATAAATGAGCTTCTGATTCTGATTGGCTGTCTTGTATTCCACCTCATTCAGAACAGCGCTCAGAGCTGAAACACTCCTTAGAACTTACGTAGTCTTTAAATAGATGATTGTGAATTAGTTGAACGTGATGTTACAGAAATGATGAATTCAAAACAGGATGTTTTTGCAGCTTAGCTTCCTTAATAGACTGGGAAGGGCATGTTAACAATAACAGCAATTGCATATTAATTTAGACTCCTTTATAAAAGCGAGGGAAACTTTGTTTTTGCCCTTTAAGATTTAGCTTGAATGTAAATGTAATTAGTGCCAGAACAAACTTGTAGTCTATGTGTACTCCATAAGTACTGGAGCAGAGATGTCAAAGCTTTGTGTGCTTGGTTTTTTTTATATATATAATTTTTAATATATAATTTCAGGATGCACACCCTGTCACTGTGATGGTACCTTCTTCAGTCACAGGCAGGCAAATGATGATGCCATATTTTATGTTTTTTGTTTCTTTGACTGTATACACTCTGTCTTCTCTGCAGATTTCTTTTTTTTATTTGTTTACTGAAAATTAAGTACAGATATTCCCCCTTCCCCAGGTAAAGTGAATGTGGTGTACCTTTAAAACCCACTTAAGTTACACAGGACCATCTTTCTGATAGGAAATTTACATTGTTCTTAACTTTGGGGGGTGGAATTTGTCTATGTTTATGAGGTTTGCGTTAAGCGACGACTTTTTCATATCTCTCATGTTGCTAGGCTTGGGGATCCTCTGAGTGAGCTGTATCAGCAGATTCACTCCACATCAGACATGCTTCTACTGCAGCAGTATGAAGAACTGATTAAAGCTCTCGTTTTGGAAATCAGAGAGCATCGGATGGAGAGTGATCAGTTGGAGACCAGTTTGAGACGGTGAGACTTTTTTTTTTTTTTTTTTTTTGGTTTTTATTTGTTTATTTATTTTTAAATTGATTGATTGATTGGATTGGGTCTGGGAGCACTCGGCTTGCACAGTGAGATCTGTTGACCTGTTTTAAAGGACTTTAAAGTTCCTATCAAAAGAGTTGGGATAGACTAAGGGTAAATGCACCATGTGTCCAACAGTGTCCAGACACCCCTTTTAGTTAATTAATTCCACTGCTTTAAGGCGCTAATGCTCGCTGCAGACATTAGAGTTCAGCTGTGCCTGTATATTCTCCATAGAAAAGCAGTTCAGCATGCCCAGTGCCAAATGTTGGCGAGGGGGCTATAAAGTCCTCTTTGGTATTGGCCTGTGGAGCAGTGGAACTGCATTCATGAGTGTATTGAAGCATCATCCAATATTTCTGGCATGAGAGATTTTTGGGAGTGGTGTTTGCAATCCAGAGCTTCTAGTCCAACATCAGTACCTGACCTCACTAATGGTCATGTGACTCATTTCAATCAAAAGCTCACAGGCATGTTCCAAGATCCAATATAAAGCCTTTCCAGAATTGTAGAGGCTGTTGCTGTATCAGAGTGGGCATGAATAACCTACTAATGAATTTGATCTGAGAAGAAATGTAATATCAATCTACAAACCTTTGAACATGACACATCATTCTCATCCTAGTTAACATGAAAGACACTTAGACTTGCTAAATACACAAATACTCACTGGAATGCTGTCACACAAGTCCTGAAGTGTGTAAAGGGACTTTGGACCATTCCAGGAGAAAATCCTCCTGTCGCAAATGAATGACATTCAGAACTTGAATTTCTCATTAAAGTTCAGTTTTTTGTTGTTAGTTGAAGAGGTTATAGGTGTTTGAATCTTGGCGTTCATGGCTCTAGATTTTGTTTAGCAGAATGTGTGGTGAATGTGATGAGAAAATAATGTTGAAGATTCCCTCAAGGTGGCTGCTCATAACATTGAAGCACCAGCATGTTTCATCTCTTACCATGCTCCAAATGTAAGCATGTTAAACTATTACATATGTTTACTAGGATGAGACTCATGGGGCATGTTCGAACATATTATGCAATGTTTTAGATCAAAGAGATTAATAGATTGTTTGTGTCCACTTTGATACAGTAACAGCTTCTGTACTTCTGGAATGCTTTACATTAGATCATGGAACATGGCTGTGAGATTTTGACTGGGCCAGTGGGTTAGGTATTGGTTTTTGTTAAAGCTTCCATTGAGTACTTTTAAATGCATAATATAGCAATACGTTCACGGTTTTTATGAAATAGGTTACACCTGTTCAGCGTCTGCAAATTTGTCTGCTCCTCTGACCTGCTTCTTTTCTTTGGCTGACAATTAAATTTTAAATAATAGAGACTGAAGAAGGCAAGAGGAGTGTGCTTTTGAAGGGAAGTGATTCACTGTATATCCCTACTGACTTTTAACTGTTAACTGTGTATTTCAGTCCATTGTCCAGTAGATGGAGATGAGGGAATCCAGTTAACAACCTGTAGTGTGCTGACCATAGAGGTCCAGTCATACAGTATGTTTTGAATATTATGTTTATAAAATTCAGGCTCAGATTTAGTTTGGTCCTTATGCCTTTTAAAGATTAGAAACTGACAGAGTGGGAAATACATATGACTTAAAGATGACCTATTTCTTGTTGATGTTTTGCTGTATGTACTGCAGCCTTTATTTATACATACACAGTGAAGATACCATAGTGGTTAGCAGTTTTACTTGCAGTTGCATTGTGATTATGCTATTAATTTTTTTTTCTTCTGCTATATCATATTTAAACAAGGGAACATTTTACACCTATAGCAGTGGCTTTCTGTTGTGATGGCTTGGAAACACACACAAAGGAGTAGAGAACACTTCTCGTCTTTTTTCTGAGTACTCTGTATTTCACGCTCCAGTGCTTGCATTGCAATAGATAGAGGACATAAGGAAGAAGGAAGTTTAAAGCTGGTGTCAAGTTGCTAAACCAGTCTCTCCTTTTCACTTACCTTAGTCTAAATATATTCCTTTTAATGCAGATTAAAAAAAAAAAAAATTACAGTGAGACCATTTAGCTTGTGCAAGCAATGAGATTATGGTCACTAATGTGTTTTATAATAATGCTACTGTGTAAGTATGGGTGGAGTTATTGCAGAAGTTGTACATATGTAGCTGTTCTGTTTTGCAAGATCAGTCTGGTGATCCAACTGATTTTGGATTAAGGGTAACAAATGGATAAAGTATTAACAGATATATTGCTGATTTTTAGTTATGTCCTTCATTCTATGACCGTAATTTGTCTTGGGATAGTGTGTCTGTGTCTGTCTGTGTACACATCATCAAAAGAATAGTTGCACCCAGAAGGAAGTGTCAGATTGCAGTGTTATTGGGAAGGAAGATAAAGGTTACCAGGAACAATATATGTTGATAAATTTAGACTGATATGGACAATATTTATAGGGCTATACATACAGAAGTAGTGTGTCTCAGTATGGCGTCTGGCCGCTAACGCAACATGCCAGACGTCTCTGCATGGACTTGTAGAGGTTTCTAAAGATGTCCTGTGATAATCCATCCCATGCAGCTTGAATATTTTCACATAGTTCCTGCAGATTTTGCTGTAGTGGTGGCGGTTGAGTGACACCAGGCCTTCTGGACGTGTGACAACAAACTGTTCATCTTAGCACTGACCACAGTGCCTCCACACACAGATTAGTTGGTCATCTCCAACAAGACAAAAGCAGGACTAGTCACTGAAGATGACCTGCCATTCAGAGTCGCTCCATGACAGTCTGGCATGACACCAATGCAGTCTTTAGTGATGTTGACATGGTGTTAAAGGTAGTGTCGTAACGGTCTGTGTGCATGTAGTCCTTCGTTATGCAGCCATCTGCCAATGGTGCTGGAACTAACAGGATCACTCGCATCACTGCTTGCTGAATGTACACGATCCTGGACTATTCTTTTGATGATGAGTGTGTAACTATTCTAGAACAGTATTTGTAACCGATACAAGGTGGGTCTTGATGAACAACCAAATCTGGCATGACCACTTTGGCCTCATAAGGCATGCGTATCTGTTCCTATATAGAGTTGTGGTAAGGTTGAACAGAGATTGCAGTACATTAAAGCGTTAAAACAAACACTATGTCCCCTTTTTATCAGAATTAATATGTTAATACAATCTCCTTTACGTTATAAAGGATATGTAAATATTCTTGTGTTCTTTTCTCCTTCTCCTCAACTAAATGATATGAAACATTGCTTTGGAACATAGTCAGTGTAGATGTTCTGTAGATGTAAATATGCTGGGCAATTAGCTGTTCAAAACATGCAGAAGAACTTGAAACTTTAGTTAAACAGAACCATTTTAGAATAGTTCCACAATGTTCAGTCTACTTTAAATCTGTTATGCTACATTTTGTTACATACAAATCAGTGCTAAGACTTTCTATAATGAGCTGTGGTTTTTAAGGGAGAATTAAGATTTTCTGCATATTTACTTTTGAATGTTACTACCTCTAAAAGCAACCTCACTAAGTTTTACGGAAAACAGTCACAAATGTTTTGTGATGCCTGAGACCTTGTCATAGCAGTTTTGTGAAGGTTTTGGTAAAAAGATTAATAAATTAAATGGAGTTGCATGCATGATGGTGTGTGGCAAAATAGTTTATTTTACTATTGCTCAACCGTTGCGTTTATAAACTCAGAAGACACTAGGTTTAGGTTAACTGGTGATTTTGTACAATAAAGTGAAAATGAAATGTCATTGTAATTACATTTTAAGACTTTAAGACTAAATTCTTGGCACTGAACTCAAAGTCTTCTGGTTACCACCCCCTGCCCCCCCTCACCTGGTGATTCTGAACTTGAGATGAATGTTTAACCTGAAAGAGGGAAATTCCACACACTATTTAGACCCCAAGGGGATACAACAATGGTACAGGCGTACATGGAAACAGCTTGATTACAGGCAACTCATTACCCTGTATGTTGTAAACCCTTCATTTCATTAACAAAGAACTGGGCAGTCTCTTGAAATGAAATGTGAGGTTTCTGATGGGCAGTGTGGTCTGTTCTTGCCGACACTAACAGGACAGAGGAGATGGCGAGCACGCAGATAGCCGAGCTTGAGGAGGATTTGCAGCAGCAGCTGACCCGCACAGAGCAGAGGGTCCGCGAGGAGGTGAGAGCAAAATACTGCGTCATTAATTGACCAGTAATGCAATATCTGAAACATTCTGTTGCTACAACACACTGAAGTTTCTCAAAACATGCTGATTAGAACATGACTAAATGTTTAGACCATACCGTGGCATATATGCATCCCAGTGTAAATACCAGTGCATTCTGTTTCAGTGTAACTGGGGCTTTTGAATGTATTAAATTTGTTTTAAAAGTAGAACAATGTGTTTAAATGTGGGTCTTTAGACATCCAATTAAGGTCTTGCAGTCTGCCTTATTCTTTCTTTCTCTGTAGCACCAGCTAGTTGGGCTCTTTGCTTACAAAGGCTCCTCTATGAGTGTTGTAAAGGCCTCTTTATAAGACTTTGCATATATGAGAAAGCTGGTCTTCTCGGGTTTCACTTGTACAGGAGCAAAAGAAAACTGAGGGGGCCATTGCCATGCTCCAGATCAAACACGAAAATGAACTGGCAGACCTACAAGCAGCGGTGGAGAGGCTTACAGAGGTAGGAGAATTTTGTGTAGCAGCTTTTGTATATGATGAAAGACTGATTTTCATTTATGTTGTATGCCATGGTTTAATACTTGAACTGCACAGGCATCTACTGTATTAAGTAGATTAAGACTGTTAATTAGTCTTAAGTATTCATAGTGTACTGTGTAGTTAATGAACTTAAAGAATTACACATTTGTCATTTAGTATCAAGAGGAAACGGAGCTGAACAGCCCTAAAGAAGACGTCGTCAGATTAAGGAAACAACTGCGGGAGATGACGCAGGTAAGAAAAAGTTGATTTTACACGTCCCACTAGTGCAGTAGATTGACCCAAATAATTTTGAATGGATTGATTTTTAGATCCCCTTGGCTGAATTTAGAGTGGCATTTCCATTGCTGTTTGATTGTAACACTTTCACGTAGCACTGTATGCCTTAACATTATCAAAGTCTGGACTTTAAATCAGATTTCTGAGATGTTTGGGAATGATATGACTAGTACTTTAAACTCCACAACAACGGGCGTTGCTCTTCTCCCCCTCCTCTCCCCCTACTTGTAGGAATCTTGTCTGTTAAGATGCTCCAGTGCTTTTATTTTAAGAAGTGATTGACAAAGTGCTTTTCACCCCACATCAGCCAGTTGGAGCATTTTGTGATCAAACTTTGATTTGGAAACCAGGCTGAAGTAACTTAAATGTCAGTGATCGTCATGCAAACTGCATGTCTAAACCTCATGCAATGGCCTCCAACCACTTTGAGTTGTTACATAATCTCAGTTGTTACGTGTTTTCTAAAACTGTATCACATATAATTATACATGTAAGAATGGACTTGAGTACGTTGCATATCATAAAAAGGCAGAAGTAGTGGCCCTCTGGGAATTTTCCAAGTCATGAGTGATTACCTTATTTGTGTTTTTTATCAGTGTTAAAATTCTTGGAATGAAGTTTGCCTGAATATTTCTGTTTCTTTAGGAGAATGAAGAGCTGAGAAGTTCTCTTCTGAAGGCTCAGATGAATATCTCAGTTCTGCAGGTGGAGTTGGACAAGCTGAAAAATGCATATGCTGATGAGAAACTTCAGCATGAAAGGTGAGAGGATTAAATGTATTAAGTTTCTATTTTAATTCAAATTGGATCAATCTCTACTTTCCTAAAAGAGATAAAAGATGGAACATGTCTCACAGCCAATGGGAAAACAATGAAAATCTGACAGCAGTGTGTTGGCCAATGTTATTTAGGAAATATTGCGACATAGGCTCTAGCCATATCTCTGCCATGGGGTTTTGCAGTTTTTCCACATGCCAAAAGTCTTCTAACCTCAGTCCTTATGTATACTAGCATGAAAAGTAATACATTTATCACATGCTAAAAAGTTTGCTCAGTCTTTGTCAATCTCAAGCCAATTAAGCCTTGAAAGCTTATAGTATGCCATCAACATGGTGGACTGAAGTTGACTCTGTCAGTGTTATGCCCAATCCTCACTCAGAAACCCATCTCACTTTTGTGTCCATGCGTGTGCGGACATGGGCGCTATGGATTACACTCACAGTTTTGGTTATTTACACATAGAAACAACTGACAGCTTACCATTATTCAATGGTATTGTGAATTCTGTATTAGATCACATAATTCTAAAGTAGTATGTCCCCTCAACAGAAAAAAGCTCAACAGAAGATCTTGCAGGAAGACAGTGACCCCAGACAGCAAGCACCATATCAGTCTTTGAAAGAATGGTTAAAGCAGAAGAAATTTTGCATTTAACCATTTTGCATTTTGCCGATATCTGCTTTAGTATCACATTCTAGTCAAGGGTTGGTATTTAAAAAAATATCACAATTGCTTCACCTTTTGATCATCATTTATGATATCATGGTAATGCATTATTTATTAGTCATAAATCATTCTTAAAATGTTGTTAAAATGTTTTAAGGTTGTAATTTCCACTAGGTGTATACAGTATATGAGCAAGATTTATTATAAAAGAACCATTTAAAGTAAATCTTAATGATGTTTACAGTGTGTTGTTATCCTACAGGACTATTAGCAGTGTAGTATTTATCACCATATAAATGGTATACACTGCACTGTATCATTTATGTCATAAACATGCTGTACTAAATATATAGCAATCCTTAAAGTTGAAGTAGTCTGTTGATCAGAGAACTGCTAGTGGGGAAATGTGATTCTCCATTATATAATACAACCTACTGAACCTCTCCATCCACCCCTCCACCCTCCCCTCTGTTCCCTAAAAAAACTATGGTGGCCATTAGATTTAAGTTTGCTTCTTTAATGTCAAGAATTCACCCTCCTTTGCTTCTTGCGCTTTTGGTGGTAAATAATAGGTATGATTTTTAAGTTCTTTACCTTCTAACTTCTCACAACACAAATTTGTGAGCCTGTACCACTGTACTAGCAAAATGTTTCAACCTAGTGAGCTCATATCATTAGCACAGTGTAGTAACTGTATTTTTTATGTTCAGTACGGACTCAGCTTCACAACGTGCTCCCTGGTAACTTCATTTTGGTCATTAGAACATCCTAATTATTAAGTGCTGATTAATATTTTCAATAAGGGCATTCACTGGGTTATTGTTTGCCTTTTTCTTATTGTTTTTGCTTATTCAAGATAAGCCATCCAAATATCTGACATGTAGTGTTATACACAGAGCTGCCAATAAATATGAGCTTCGGTAGGACATAAAGGTCTCCTCAGCTGTCTTGATTAATACTGAGATGCTTCTGTGCCCTTTGCTTCTCTGAGCTGGGCAGGTTGTGAGTTTGTTCCTTTGGGATGGGGTTTTCTGCCCTTCTACGGCTGCTGTGATTGTTTTGAAGCTCAGAGGAGGAGCTATATTGTGCAATAAGGGTAGGAGTTGGTAAAAACAGAGCTGCTGCAGGTTCTAAATCTTAAAGTATAAAGGAAGCAATTATTTATGTTTGTTTTGTTGTGTTTAAAACAATTAAAAATTAACCCTTCTCTGCGGTTAAATCGAATTTCTCTGATTTGCAGCAAACTGAAACAGACTTGTTTGATTCTGACGAGTCAGTTCCAATGTTCCGCTTGGTGCTGGCAGGGGATGCAGGGTCGGGCAAATCCAGCTTCTTACTGCGTCTAAGTCTGAATGAATTCAGAGGAGACATGCAGACTACTCTTGGTAAGCTCTTTAAGTATGCTACTAAGTGTTATATACATTTATATAGTATTTATTGAACTGGCAATAAGAGTATGCCAAATAAATAACAAAGGGGAATGTTTGCTGATCTAGGGGTTGATTTTCAAGTGAAGAAGATGCTTGTAGATGGAGAAAAGACAAGCCTTCAGATTTGGGACACTGCTGGGCAGGAGAGGTATGCATGCGTCTGTCTGTCTATATAAATAAATGAATAAATGATTGTTTGAAGTGTTGCTGAGGGCACTGCAAGTTATGAAACTTCTGGAAGTTCAGTGTTGCTGGTGATTCATTCTGCTTGGCAGTGCAAACACTGATTCATTTTTGGTCCTGCAATCAAATCTCACCCTCATTAAAGCACAATGTGAGACTTTCAGACCATTACTATTATGTTTTACACATGCGTTTCCCTCTGAACTCCAGTGCACAACAGTAGCACTCCTGTATTTTCATAGACCCCATTTCAAGTTACATTTGGCCAATTATGCTCCCTTATACAAAACTATTTTAATACACATTCTGTTACAAGACCACAGGAATTGTGCCAAAAGAGGTAAAATGGTGTGCATTTATGTCTAAAATGAGTCTTTTTGTCTCTTCACGTTTTAACAGGTTTCGCAGTATTGCCAGATCTTACTTCCGCAAGGCTCATGGTGTGCTACTTCTTTATGATGTCACTTCAGAGAGCAGCTTCTTAAATGTCCGAGAGTGGATGGAACAGATTCAGGTGTTGGCTCTGTGTGCATACTTTCACCTTTTAAACTGGAAATGTTCTTTTGCACTTTATTTTATTGGTTCACTAACATGGTCCCCTGTGCTTCTCAGGAGTCCACAAACGGGAGTATTCCCCTGTGTGTGATTGGGAACAAAGTAGATATGAGAGCGGAGAGGCCAGTGGGGAGCTGTGTGAGTTCTGCCCAGGGGGAGAAACTCGCTATGGTGAGGTGTTTTTTTTTTTTTTTTTTTTTTTTTGTCCTTGTATTTTAAAAAGAAAGATAAGCTGTTCTTATTCTTCTTTCTTTCTTTTTGAACTTGTAACTGCAGACTTACAACGCTTTGTTCTGTGAGACAAGTGCCAAAGAGGGTACCAACGTAGTGGAGGCAGTTCTACATTTAGCACGGTAAGATCTTGTAAAAGCTGTGTTTTACAGGACCAAGCTGATATGATATGATTTGAATGAACGTAAGTAGGCTCCAGTTAGGGAAATGAGTTTGTCCAAGAGCTAACCAATGAGTACGAACTCATTTGCATAAAATTAACTATCCTCCTTACTTTCATTTTTTATCAGCAAATATTAACACAGTAAAATGTTGTAAAAGTTGTTTCTGCTTTAAGCAGCGTTTATATGAACATGCTTATATTTGCTGCCAATAATGGACAGCGTTATGCAAACAAGTTTGTCCAAATAAGTCTATCCGTACTGTCATTTTTGGCCAATTTATGCCTTTAGAGAGGAATTCCGTTGTGTATTTTTATTTTTTTAGTTGGGGGTTTAATTGAATAATTAAAATTTGTCATTTCTTTACAACGGTGGTGACTGGAACCAGAGATCACAGCGACTCTTGTTAATAAAATGAGTGTACTCAGGTTTCAGACAGTTTTGGTTTAATTTTAATCTTTGGCGTATGTGGACAATCAACTCTTGTAGGAGTGTGTATGAATATGAGCATAATGGTTTAGCAACCTGAAAATGTGAGATTTGCAGTTAACTAATCCAAACTAAATCCCAACCAATGATAAAAATAGCAGAAATACTAATTATGTACAAGTAAATCCAGTACAAATGTGGATGTACATATTTCACATGTACATAGATGTAATATTGATGTTGGTTAAATTGTTTTAGATGGGCAGGGAGGTACCTTGCATGTACCTCTTGGCCTTTTTAAAAGTACATTCATGGCAAAGACCTCCAAACTATTGTAAAAGAATGTATATACCTGATGGTGTATTTGTAGAACTTTCATGTAATGACTTTCTGCGTGAGAGTTTTAGAGCCAATAAACTCTTCAGACATCCGGTTCCCTTCACCACTAAGAACAATTCTGACATTTAAATTTTCTCTACAAATTACCTATTTGATTACCTATTTGAATTTCAGATTTATTGTTAATAATTGAGAAATCAAAAGTGTAGTTCTGATGTTTTGACTCCTTTCTCACAGAGAAGTTAAGAAAAGTGCCAAATTGAGACGCAAGTCGGAATCCCAGGTTAAGCTGAGTCTAAATGGAGGAAAGAAGGCACTGAGCAACTGTTGTGGAGTCTAATCATGCCTCCTCATTACACAGCCAAGCACATAAAGGATTGTTTACTAAATTCACTCAGACATGCTATGTGTACACACTCGCCAAAAACATTTATTAGGAAAACCTAATTTCTACACTCATTATCCATTTTATCAACTCCATTTACCATATAGTTGTACTTTGTGGTTCTACAATTACAGACTGTAGTCCATCTTTTTCTCTGCATGTTTTTAGTCCCTTTTTACCGCTTTCTTGAGTGATCAGGACCCCCACAGACCAGGTATTATTTGGGTGGCGGATTGTCCTCAGCACTCCAGTGACACTAAGGTGAATGTGTGTTAGGGTGTGTTGTGCTGGTACGAGTGGATTAGACGCAGCAGGGCTGCTGGAGTTTTTGAACACCTCAATGTCACCAACCAGTCTCAGTCCACCAAACGAACAGCCAACGGTGTCCTTCGGGTAGTGTCCTGTGACCACTGATAAACGACCAGAGGACGACCAACACAAACTCAGCAGCAAAACATGAGCAAAACACAAGGTGGACCAATACTATTGGTGTGTCAAATAGAGAGCATATGGAGTGGACCGTGTTCATAAACTTCTGATCCATCTGTACAACCCCAACACACACTAACACATTACTGCCACGTTGGTGTCACTGCAGTGCTGAGAATGATTCACCACCCAACACCTGCTCTTTCTTGACCATTGATGAACTGGATAAGGGGGTGACAAAGTATGGAGAGAAACAGATGGACTAAAGTCTGTAATTGCAGAACTACAAAGTGCTCCTTATATGGTAATTTGAGCTGATAAATGGGACAGTGAGTATAGATACAAGGTGTTCCTAATAAAGTGCTTGGTGATTGTAAGCTACTATTGTGATACAGTTCAAGCTGCAAGTTATTTTAAGTGCAATTTGATGATCACCCCTTATGTGGTGCTTTATATGATTTTTAAAGTTTTAAACAGATGCGAAGCACTTTGATGGTTTAGTTCACAAGGGCTTTTGTCACTGATTGTGTGTGTTGAAAAGATCAAATTCCACCTTTAGAACGGGGTCAGTATTTATTTTTGTTTTTTTATGTTGTAATTTTAAATGTATTAAGTTTTTTGTATATATTGATTTGGCTATTATGAAAAATAAAAGGTATTTTGATCATACTTGTTGACTTGCTGGCCATTTTATAATTCTGCATAAGTGTTAAAGCTGGTTAGAATGCCTTGGAACAGAGCCAAAACTGTGCCCTCTTTTGAAATGGCAAATTTCTACAAACTATAAATATATCCATGTTATGTCTTGTGGTAATGTAAACAAAGACAGCAGTGCCCTTCTGGAATACATGAACCCAGTGTTTATGAATGCATGACTGTGTTGGCCCTGGTATCCTGGAGTTTTAGAATCTTGATGATGCCGAACTGTTTATTCTATTAATGCATTTCTGTTTTTAGTAAATAATAGGATGTGGGTCCACGTCCTCACTCTCTGAAGGTGACCCATTATTTACATTACTTGAAAAGTAAACTTTTTTTTATTCTACAGTTATAATACCACATGTGTATCATAGACAGAAGAGAATACAGAATTTAAGCTCAAGTAGACCTTGTAATATGATTAATTATGCATTCAGATGGTCTTTGTAATCTTTATGCAGAGGAAGTTCTCCACAGCTGTTAAATGCAAGTTCAATTTCATACTCCAGTTTACCAGTATGGATGTGGCACCCAGGACATTGATGACTGCAGTGACATGGAAGAAGCTGGCATTTGTCTGTCCAATTTCATATATGCATTTACCTCAAATATACCAACTGATGTTAAAAACCCAAATGTAAATGCAACTAGCATGTGCTTTCCAACTTTGAGTGGACATGAGGAGTGCAAGACAGATGTTTCAGATCATTTGGCAGAAATACAGAACATCTACAACTACATTTAACAGAACTTGTATAGGCAATTGGCCATGTCTGCTCTATAAAAGTGCAGCTTGATGTAAAAATACTACCCTTATTCCTCAAACCTATTTATTCCACTTTACATTGTTTCATTTAAGGTATCCGAATAGAACACAGTTCAGTGAGTTCACAAACAGGACAAGGTATCAACTAATTCAATACCACTGAGGTGCTGACTGAATTATTTATACTACAAAGACACCTAAAAGTCTGAACTGTAGGTCTCGGCATCCATAAGCCAATAGGCACATGCATGTAAAATCTAGATCATGTTTAGCTGCAAGTCATTGTGGCCAGTGAATGGATGTACGTTGTGCACCATACCTCACTTCTGACATTTGTGTTGATATTTGCAAAACTAAACACTGTTCCAAAACATGTCTACAATTACTGTACTGGAAAATATTTAATATTTTAATAACCAGTCCACACCTTCATGTAACTTTTTTTTTGGTTGAACTGAAACAGCATGGCCCCATAGAAACCCCCAATTTTGGCTTTCCATGGAAAACAAGAGTCCATCTGAACATACATAGGTATTCAGTAAGTATGGCAGCACACAATTACCATTACCCTCCTTGTGGTACTCTTACCACAGAGCTAGTTATATGGCTTGTTTGTCAAAGTTGTAACAGTCATTTAAATGTTTATTACACAAACACAAAAAAAAACAAACAAACAAACAAAAAAAAAACACCTCACACACCAATCTGTGTTTAGGAGCTACAATTTATTCTGCAAGTTTAAAGGAAGGGGAGGGGGTATAAAAAATACAAGATTGTGGTTCCAAGCTGGGCGGTCTGTAATTCTTGCTTTTTACATTGTAAATACTGATCAAGAAAAGTGAGACCTGCACGCTGCAGTGAAGCAAAGAACCAAATTCTGACTCAAAATGATTCATCTTCCTGAAGCTACACAATATAAAATGTCCTGACAGAAAGAGTACAAGAATCTCTTGTACACTGGAAATTAGAACACAAAGAAAATCCCAATGGAGACTAAACACCAATGTTAACATTTACTGAGGATCATTTTAGTGTGACAGGATTCCTTCCAGCCATTTTGAAGCTACTTTGATTTTGTGTCTCCTTTTTCATTGGCCTTTTTCTGTTTCTGTTGCATTATCTCTGCATCCCTAGAGGGGAAAAAAGGGGGGAGAGAGATAAGCCATTAACTGGAAGCAAAATAATTCAAGACAGCAGCACATAAGTCCGTCAAACTTTTAAACTGAACAGCCGTTCCCTATAAAAATAAATATACAGAACATACAAACTTGTGAAAAGTTTTCCTACAAAACGCCACATCCACATCTGCATGCTTAAACCCACAACCTCAAGTCATGAGGTCACATTAAGGCAATGGAATTATGCAACTGTGGGCATCAGGACTAAAATGTCAAATAAGTCCCTTTCAATCACACCACTGTGACTAACGTCAGGATCGACAAACTGATCACCACAAATGGCAGCAAAGCACGTTTACATGCATGGTTCTCACATCTCTATAAAAGTCTCCTCACAGACAGATGGAACACCATCAACAGAGCCAATCCCACCTCCACTGCGGCAACATTATTAATCATTTTACCACCGAGATGCAGAACAGCAAAGTTTACAAGCAGGGAATATTAATGCCATACGACTTTAAAGGACAGATTAAGAATTATGAACTCCACATTTTCATTATGAATACGTCATGAAACACTCATTGTTTAAGTACCCGTAAATTAATCTACAGATGAATGTATGAATATGGCAAAATGTTCTAAGAACAATGCATTTTCCTTTAAACAAACGTTTAACGTTTTTAACACACACACACACACACACACACAAAATCACACTCCACAGAATCATAACAGAACATAACACACTGAGACCGTGGGCGGGGCCACTGCTGACGAGCTATTTCCCCAGACAACTCAGTTCCCGGCCTAGAATTTCTAGAACTATCTTCGCGAATATAAAGCGCTGTTTTATCCCTCCATTTCTTTCTAGCTTTAAAATATTGAATAAAACGAGGGTGAAACTTGTTTTACCCCTTGTAGCAGCAGATGATGGGTTATATAAAATTAGCCAAGTATCCTACTGTACCTCTGCTTCCGGGCAGCAGCAGAAAGACCATCGTCGTTTCTTTTGCCCTTAGTCATGTCGTTTTGCTTCTTGGCATTTTTCTGACGGGCAAGTTCGCGCTGATTTCCCCCTAAAAAGACAAAAGTGGATATGAGACGCTAAATTAATAACTCATACTAGCTGTCTATGCTACGATAAGACTAGGCTGGCCGGCCAGCTAGCTAGCTTACATAACAGGAAAGACACGATGCTACTACGGCTAATGGTTCGCGTCAAACCCCAGCAACTTTTTTTAATGAATTGTTAAACGACTCACCAAACCGAACATGAAACAGGGGCACATAACATCTAGCTCAAAGACAATGAACACTGGGCGTCTCCGCAATCTGTAGCTAGCAAGCTCAGTGCGTTAACATTTTGTAACGTTAAAGTATATTCTTGAACACTACAGCAATTTCAACAACCTGGACAACAACCTTCATATTACAGCTGCTTGTAATGTACACAAACGACCGTTTCCTCGAATTGATGCACTAGAATCCCTGACTATGCTAATCAGACGGGGAAGCTAAAGCTAACTCTTGAACACGTAGCACGCAAACCGTCAACAACAGGCCGCAGACACGACAACGCTTTAAGAAGCGCTCTAACAAACGAGAGGACACACATACTTACTCGTCATTTTTTGTTTCTTTTTTCAAGCAGCTTCGTCTCGTTTCCAAATAAGCTCACCCAAAGGGCCGCTTTCTTGTTTTTTCCCCCACCAAGAAACCGCTCGCCAGGTAGTCCGTCGTCTCTTCTCCAGACTGACAACGAGGCATACCATAGCGAGAAATATGCAAGAAACACCTAATGTGATTGGATGGGACGCGTTGACGTCATATGCACCGAATACCCTCATTGGACATGATATGTGTTACAGGAATCCTATTGGTCGGTTTCTCTTTTGTGTAAGGTTTGAGACAACTACTGGTGATGGGAAGCTCCATTCTGTTCACTGGACCGATTCTTTCGAACTGTCTGTTTCAATAAACCGACAATCTGCAGTCTGATTCAACGATTCATTGAATCAGAACTTTATTCTCATCCCTCCTCCGTGTACAACGGTTTTCAGTTCAATATGAGTGAGGTAGTATGATGTTGAAATGTAAAACATTTTTTAGAATTTTATTAGACGTCTTTACCGTAAACAGAGACGTAATATAGTTCACAGTTGGAGCTGTGAACCAATTCGACTGATTCATTGAACAGCATTTGTTCAAAGGAACGATTCGTTTACGAGTCAGGCTTTGCCACAAGCTAGCCACCAACTGATCGTGCACAGCCAGAGGGACCATGAATTGTTTTGGTATGTTTTTGTTTGTATCATGGACACGCTCTATATCATAAGGCTTTGAATGTCGCATTTTCAACGTCAGGGACAGTGTTGAACTAAAATGCTGCTCCACCGAACATATATAATTTAGGGACAGGTGTTAGGCAGGGCAGGGACGGGTATAAACTGCACCTGAGGGACAGCGACAGCTAAAGTTTACTATTTATTTCTAAAACCACAAACAAAATGCCAGCTTGTGTTAAGAAAGTAGCTGTGTCGTTGTCATTAGTGGTATATATATATATATATATATATATGTATATATGTGTGTGTGTGTGTGTGTGTGTGTGTGTGTGTGTGCCGCTGTGTTTCAAAGAGCCCCCTAGTTCAGTAGTTAGGGTACTGCCTAAGGAATCAGCCATTTTCTAGGGCATCTCATTGTAAGGTGTCATTGTGGTGCACTGGAACTTTGTGTGTGCTTTATTGATGATGACTGTTGGTCTCACTTTCCCCAACTGAGCTGGTCAGAAGGGTGACCATACCAGTCTAGGATGGAACGGGCCACCCCAGCCACCTTTTGGATACGCCTCTGTTCAGTTAGAGTTCCATGCAATCATGAAAGCTGAAACTTGTTGACCTTCTTCAGGCACACTTCAACAGGATAAACCATCTGTTCACATGATTCAGCACAAAGTTGTACATTCTCCAGCAACTGTCATTTTCTACCATTATTATCAGAACCATTTAGAACCATTTTTAGGGGGGGAGCCCACCGTAAACCCAATAGGCCAACTTGCATATTAAAAACAAATCAGAAAATCTGAAAATACTTGACATTCCATTTGGAAGGACCACCCTGAACATGTCACAGCCACCATGAAAAGTTTGATGTGGTAGAAAGAAACATATTTCAGTACTCAGAGTGGTAATGTATACCGCTGGTTTTGTTTTAATCTGGACATCAATAACAGGAAAAATAAGTAAAGATGTGTGTTTAAGATTAATAACTGGGAATGATAATAATAATATTTATTCTGATGAAAGTCTCTGCTGTTGTCCCTGCTAGGTGTTCTCCATACAGGCTGGTTGCTCCGTTTATCAGCACACTTGCTTCCATTTACATTTTACTTCCCCTGCTTGCTTCTTCTCAGCTCCTCCACCTCGCTCTCAGCAGATGCAGTCTTCCAACAGCTTTACTCTAAACACATGCACACATGATTACAAATAAGAACATCTGAATTGGGCATAAACATAAACATGCATTTCCTTTTGGTGGTATTGCAAGCGCACATTTGGAAGAGATTTTACATCTGTTTGAGAAGAGAGAAGGCACGGCTGCTTTATTGACATTGTTTCCCACTTCCCATGCTGTTATCCACTTGCAGTGTTTTCCTTCAGCTACAGAAGTATTTAGTCATTAGCTAATGATTTACTCAGCCTCAGTAAAGAAAAGCAAGAAACTCCACAGAGGAGGTCAACTGCAGGACTGAAGTTGGGAAATACTAAAAAAAAAGTATTTTATTTTTTATTATTGGGCAAATACATATAGTATGAGGTGGTTAGAGTAATTTAAAAAATCCTCCAGTTGGTTACCATTATGAGAAATAATGATATGAGTGCTTATTTTGTTCTATAGACTTGCTTCAAGAGAAATATAAGGCATCCAGCATTTATCAGCATGGGGATTAAAAGTTGGTAGCTGCTATTCTTTTCTTTGTGGGATCTGTTTAGTATAAAATGAACCAGTACAGCTTGTAGTCACAGAAATAGCAAGGGGTTAGGGTTATTCATTATTCATATACAAATTAGAAAATTGTGTATTAACAATTGCACTTCCCACATGAGCGTGCATTATTCAAGACAAAATTAAAATGAAATTACTATACACAGGATTATCTTCTGCCTCGTTGGTAGTGTTAAAATGTCACAGCAAGCCATTGCTATAGCTAGCTGTGTATTGTAAACAAATGTCTCACTAAGTAGACGTTTATTTCAGTAGCTGATCACCAAAGTTTAGATTTTGTTTATCAATTTTTATCATGCCCCTGCATTAAAAAGTCTGTCTGGACATCCCACCCACATTGTTTGATTGACAGGAGTTTCTTATTGACATCAAAAATGCAATTACAAACAGAGTTGAAAATACATTTTTAATTTGGGTGGAACCAGAGTGCAGTGGTGAGGAAACTGCAGTTGCGTTATGTAATATGTCAGAGCATACCAAGACAATGAAAATGAAATGCCACAAAGACTTTGCATTTCCACACATCGATGCAAATGCACATTTGAATGTTGTCTTATAATGCATGTTTATAGAGACATTATTGAAGTAGCATTTTGCAAAATCACATTACATTCATTTTTATTACTAATACATAATGTGTTCTAAATTTAGTTCCTTTACATCATTCTCAGCCTTGGAAGGGACAGCAAAATTGGACAACAAAAATGTTTTTTTTTTCTTTTGCTTTATTTGAATGTGAAACTTGAAGTAATGTTCCAGGCTTTGAGATAAGTTAGCCTTAATGTTCATAATAGATGAATAAGAAGGCAATACCAGTGCACACTTCAGGATTATCCCTGCTCAAACATGCCTCATTCAGTTCTTCTAGCTCAGACACTTTAAAGTTAATTTGCAGGCTCTCCATGAGTTCATTCAGGTATGTTAAATCAGAGCAAACACAAAAAAAAACATTTAGTATAGGAGTCTTAATGGTTAAAAGCTGTTTCTAATAAGGCAGGGCTGCCCAACCCTGTTCATAAAGACTTACCCTCTTTAGTCGCCACCCTGACTGCAACATTCACAAGGTCATGAACTCTGTAATCAGGTGTGTTTAGATTGGGCCTACTCTTGGAAGCATATGCAACAATTAAGTTATATTGCCTAAAATTTAAGGGCTAGGTTGAGGGTAAGCTTTGTGAGACAAGTTGCACTGTGCATGTTTACATATTACATCTACATTTGCAATGTTAGAAAAGTCTCACAAAAAGTCACCTTCTATGAGTTCTAAACATTTTATAAATAAACATACCTTGAGCATGTAGGTTTATTTTGAGGCACATCATGCAAAAAGTAATTTAATTTCTCAAAAGTCACGTCAAATTGTTTTTGCAATGTATGGTGGTCAACTATACCATTGCATTCCATGCTATTTGGAATAGAATACACATTGTAACAGTTTAGCATTTTTAATGACGAGTGTTGTCCTGTTGTCGTGTAATAGCGCACTAAAGTGCATTCAAAAAAGGTAGGGCCACTGGTTGCAGGACCTCATTAAAGTAAGGTTGGGCTGTCAAAGTACCTGTATTGAAGACCAAAGGTGATCTGGCATCCTACAAAATTGCATCCAACACCATGATACCACACTTTCTGGACATGTGACATGTGACAACAAACTGTTCATCTTGGCGCTGACCACTGTGCTTCCACACACAGATTCATTGGCCATCTCTACCAAGACAAAGCGGGACTTGTCACTAAAGAACCCGTCACCTTCTGAGTCACTCCATAACTGTCTGGCATGACACCATTGCAGTCTTTGACAATGCTGACATGGTGTTAAGGGCAGCCGTAATAGTGGTCTGTGTGCATGTCGTCCTGCGTTGTGCCGATGGTGCTGGCACTAACAGGATGATCATTGAGGGCATCACTGCTCGGTGAATGTAAGCAAATTGTGGTTGTTGGGTCACTCTGCACATGTTAGACAATCCGTCGGGTTCTCCTTCTCTGTGGTATGTGTAGGTATTCCAGATTCATGCTGCTGGTGCGAGCTTAGTTCTATTGGAGCAGGGTTGGGCTCTCTATTATCTACATTAATTACGTTCTTTTATTTCTTCAGATATCTAGGCAAGGGCTTTTCTGATTTGGTAGTAAAACAACATTTCTGAAGGCTAGTCCAAAAGAAGAGTTGTGTACATCTTTGTAGAGTCTAACTATTGTGATAATTATTTAAAAAAAACAATTATAATTATAACTCTCTCTCTCTCTCTCTCTCTCTCTCTCTCTCTCTCTCTCT
>CM067486.1:11817132-11835822 GCA_034552555.1 Semaprochilodus insignis
TATATATATATATATATATCATTCCTAAAACAGAGACTAGACACATATATTTGCTTTCTTGTAAACTACATTATTGGACTGTATATTATTCTTTGCTCTGACTAATACTGTATTGCTACTCTTGGCTTGTATATGTAAATTGTAATCTTATAATAATGCTAAAAAGCAAAAAAACTGAAGACGAGACATGAAATAATAAAAAACACTCTGGTATATAGCTTTATTTAAAAATGTACATGATTAACTTTATCTTAACAAAAATTGATCCTTTTTCTAATTTCTACCATCAAGATTCCAGAATCCATCTTTTAAACCAGAATAAACACAGAAGCTCTCAGACAGTTTAGGCCAGATATTTTTTTCTTTAAGACACATGAAGGTGTTGACTGAGAGATGCTGTAATGTCCAAAACAGAATTTGTATACCATGTTTATAAAAAATTCACTTGATAGGCATGGCATGCCACAATAATGACACCTTCATTTAAGCTTTTTTGATGCAAATATTTGTTCTATATCTTTCTGGAGGAAGATATTTTGTGGAACATTATAAAAGGGACCTGTTTTGCTTTTCCATTTTTTTCTTTTAGTATATTATAGCTTTATAACTGCAAAGTCATAAAACCTAAAATACGTTCCAGAAGGAGAAACTCTTCCTCATAGAAACCACTTTTCCCAGATGCCTGAAATGACTTGTTGGAGTTCCAGCCCGTCTTGGTTACAAAGCGACATCATCTTGCAACACAATTCTTATTGCCCACCTACCTGCGAACTTGGCACACCAAGATACACAGAGAGTTAAAATTCTAGCTTGCGAAAGTGGACCAGGTCTACCAATTCGTTCTACCTGACATTCAGGATCGGACTCTGACTCAAACTGATACAGCAAACTCAACGCCATTGTAAGAATCGCCACAGTGATGTCGGGGTGGAACTTGCAGCAGGATGTCACTCTAGTGGTTGACCAATCAGAACCGAGTGGGTGAGCTGCACAATCAGCACACTGGGCTTATTGGGTGGTGGCACTTAAAGGCGCAGGAGCTCCAACAGAGCATTTCAGACATACTGTGTTTTGGCATGTAAATCTTAAAGCATGTAAATATTTTCTAGTACACTCCAAAATAAGCTTATGACCATTAAAAATGAGAATAATAGATCCCGTTTAAAACATTCTCACTCTGTGATGCTAAAAAAAAAGTCTATGTTCGTGTCTCCTTCACCAACCACAATGTTGTATTTACATCACTAAACACGATTTTACTGATCCTGAAAGAAATCCTGTTTTGCAGGTCTAATAGTAACAGAGCTCAGAGTTTAGTATGGTTGGAAAAGAGTGGAATCTGGTTTTATTAGCCTAAAAGTAGCTGCCCATGTGCATTATTCAGATCAGCAATAGATTAAACAGAATTCTTGAAATAAACCTTCATCTAGTCATAGGGATGTCTTCTGAAAAAGCTTATTTGAACAGCTCTAACAGTTATTGCCTCAATTACCGGGGGGCAGAATGGGAAAATAAGCACATGATCTTTTTTGCAGTGTTAATGCACCAGGCTGACCGTTTCTCTGCATATACTTATGCTATGCATAGGTCTGAGGGTATTAATGCTGTAGCTGAGCTAGAATAATACATTTCAGTGCCCTTCCCCGCTTTTCCGCTCTCGTTGCAGTGCTGTGGAATGGTTGTGCAGTCGTTAGCTTGCAAGCGCTTTAGAGAAAGTTAGTTTCTTGCAGTCAGGACCACTGAGGTGACTAAACTGCCCAAGGCCACCACCAGAGCACCAAGCAGAAGCTTCCATGACATGCCCTGAAACAACAAGATAAAAGAAAGAAAAGAGAGATGTATTTATTTATTTGCCACCATTTCCCCCGAACACTTTCCTTTTTCTGGTGGCAGTAATTCACTTACAGGGGGCTTCTTTTTGGGGGGTTTAATGAATGGTGCTATGTTCTCCCCGAGCAGTTGAGCAGATTTTGGGTTCCACTTCTGCATCTCAGTGACTCCTGCTTGTCTCTTCACCAGCTTTGATAGTTCAGCATGTATGGCCTGTAGTGTGGAAAAAAAACAGCTATAATTTGAAAATTCCAGTTAGCGTTTGTGTTGTCTTACGATGAATGGACCAGTAGAAATGGATCAAAATCGTGTTACATTAACTTCTATTATTCCATTACAAATTAGGGATGGCTTTCCTTCTTCCTGTAAACTTACCATTTAGGAGACATGACGTTTTGTTCTGACAGCAGTGATATGTAATATTACGTGAGATTGCCTGAACACGTACTGAGCAGTAGACAGAATGGCAGACTTGTACTTTATGTAACACCCTGCAGATGGCAGCATAGCACAGCTTTTAAGCTGCACCTCCAGGAAATGTTTCCACTTGTCATCAGTTACACATGAGTTGCACAGTAGTTGGCAGTGTTCCTGAAAGACCCTGCTTGGATGAGCATTTAGTTTGATTATGAAATTCCTTTGAATTAAACTGGTGAGGGTTGAAGTGCTGACAGTCATAGTGATGATAGGCATCCTTTCATGGTTGCTTTTTTGAGTCCTTCTGAGCATGAGCTGTTGGTTCCACAACAAATGTATTTTTTGTGTTTATATGTATTTACTAGTGTAAACAAACATCTTCCATACACATAGTAATCACTGAAAGCGTGTGTGTGAACATGGACTGCTACCTGGCAGAATCTAACACTGCCACAATAATACAACACAAGCACTCACAAGCAGCCAGAGTACACTGACCAGACAAATATGAACAGTCTCACGTTTGCAGCTGTGCTTGGAATGTCCAGGAAAAGAACTATCAAACCAAATAAACTACAGTGAATGAAGAAAGAACATTCCTCAATACTCAAACCCTGGTATGGAACACCAACCAAACATCTGTGTCTGTTTGTTTGCTATGATTTATGTTTGTCCCGTTGGCGTACTCTGGCCTTTAGTAGGCAATATCAGCCGATTCCAATCCTGGCCAGTTCCAATTTTGCATGCCTGGTACAGATCACAGCTAACCTATGATACTACCAGTGACTCACCACTATGCCTACAGAATAATACCTACAATCTGAACATCATTGGATCATAGTGACTCAGCATGTCTCCAAATGATGCCAATGATCTGTTGGTACAATACACTACCTGAATTATGTAATGTTGGTTATCTAACTAAACTGAGATTCATAAAATCAGAAATGTCCATCCAGTTTCATAACATTCCATTATAAACAGCTGTCAAGCAAGGGAACGTCCACTGACTGGGAAACCTGATGCTTGGCATGTCTGTCATGTATGCTTGGCAAAGTCATGTTCTACTTTTTATGTTTACATGTTACAGAATGATCAGAACATTTGGTGTACTATTAATAAACATCTGTAGTCAGATATTGACTGTTTGGAGTCGTTTAGCTGGCTGAATAACCAAATATTCTAAATGCAATAAAGGGGAATGACACCATTTTCTTGTAAACAAAGTAATTCAGAATTTCTTAAAATTTCTTAAAAATGCATTGTTCTAGAGAAAGTAGAGTGGCTATATTAGGGTTGGTAATCACTAAAGATATTATCACGATGCAATCTTATTGAGATTTTAATCATATTGTGATGTGCTGAGTAATGTGATAAAACCTATGGTGATATATTGTATTACCTTGTTTTCAATTACATATACAACCACCAGATTTTTGTCAGCAGTGCCTCATTTTTGTGCTACATTTTACAGAAGCTCTGCAGTGTTTGCCCCAGTATGACTGTGTTGGTGAAAAAAAATCACATACCTGGGTTTTGGTGTCTTAAGCACATAAGAAAATCCTTTCTTTCTTTTAACATTATATTTGTGCAGGTTTTTGCACATTCAGTGGCTGGAGTGTGCTATTTTCTTAGCTGGCTCACAGTTGTAGGGTAGCTATGTCCACCTAAGTGTGTCCAGTGTTTGGTTTTCCAGTGGAGTTAATTTAACGTTGACTTTGCCATCCACAAAGCTAAAATGTCAGGTTCTTGTTCAAACTTTCCTAATCCGCCTTTAATGGTGGTTTAAAAAGAAGCTGGCGAATAGGAAATAATGAAAAGTGAAAAGAGTCTAAAAGTCATATGACTCAAATTAATAATCCAATCGGTGTCAAAGCAGATTTACACCCTTCTTGAATCTGCTTTCTCTAAATGCAGACTTGTTTGTTGCTTAAAGGACTTGATTCGTGAAGGGGAATATGAATTTCAGGGGGAGTGATTTGAATGCAACATCGATTAACACCATCTCTTGACTCCAGTATTCCTAGAGTATTTTAAAATAATAAGACACTAATACATCTAGTTCTGTAAAAGATCCAAAATATGTCCAGACGTTAGATTTAAGGAAGGCGGCAAATCCTCAGCTGATAGTCACTTCTGCTGTTCTCACCAAAAAATATTAGCATGATGTAGCCAACTGAAAAAGCAAAAAATATGGCGATAATATGCTGGACCCAGCAGGCATTGTAACCACTGGTTTCTGTCTCCACCTCTGTAAAGAAATCTGAATCAGTACGTTTTTGTGCAATATCCCATTTCCCATAAAACCACTCTGAATTACCTTGTTTACATATCAACAACCGAATTATGCTGAAGTTGTGAAAAATCAGCGGAATTTCCCTGTAATCAACCAGGACCAAAGACCGTGTAACAGCTATGATTTCAGAGCACTCATGCTGTATACTCTTAGAGGTGAGTAATGATAACAGTTAAAGCTGTAAATGCTAGGGCCAGTCCACTGTTGTTTAATGCAGAGCAGGTTTATAGTTCTGCAAATAAGAAGTTTTCTAATGCGCTGCCAAAGAGCAACCTCATTTAGCGGGTAGTGTACTATTGCACCTAATGCTTGCAATAATTCTTCTTATGGTGCAATTACCCTGTCTCGAGACTGTACCGTCTTCACCTGTTGACTTTGATGTTGGATTTTGTCGTCATAGCTGTTGTTGATATTTTTTCCCCTCCTTGCCAGATGGAGCTTTGCTTGCTCATAAGCCGCAAAACAGCATTGAAGTGGGCATGGGCGGGATTCAGAATCCGTGTTCAATAAAATCATTTCACAGGCCTGGATTCAGAATCAGCGTTGCATGCACACGTCTCCTAGACATCACTAAAGCCTGTTTAATGAGGAACACACTGTAAACATATGGGCTACTTCAAAACAGTCTGCAAGGGCAGTATGCAACAACAGCACTGCATCGTTTGTTTTCTCAAACCCAGACGCTCTCTCTCACTCTCGAGGGAAAGTGCCATCCAGACAAGGCTGCCATTAGAGCAGCAGCAGATATTTTCAGTTTTGTCTAGACATGGGTTACTCGCCACCACAGTGACTGTGTGGAGTGGGTCAGTGCGAGGTGGGAGGAGATCTGAGGCTGCCTGACACCGAGAGCCTTTTAAAGACTGTTCGTTTAAATGAGCTGCTTGGTGGAGCTTTTAATAAGGAATTTGGCACTAGAAGGATGTTGAGAGGATAAGATTCCACAGGCATATTAAGTGCTTCAGGATAATTTTAAAGTGTCTACCTAAAGGACTCTAAATGGTATGTTGAGTAGCATTGCCAAGGGCATTATTTCATGTAATTCTACTTCACTAAAGGCTTAGACCAGAATAGAAGCCAAACCCATTGTGCAGTGTCAGTGCCCTGCATCATCCTGTACATTCCGCCTTGTATTGTCTGCTGTGGTCATTTCATTGAAGAGGTACAGTATTGATTCCCCACTTTGGCAGCACCACAGCAATGTGTATGTGTAGTGGCTCCAGACAGCTCTAATCTCTGTGGCTGCTCTGAGGATTTGGCAGGCTGTTCTATCCACAGAGGCATGACAGGACAGGTTTCAGCCCTGTCAGTAGCAACTGTAGAGGTAACTAACCACAAGCCTGTGTTATTCCCCATCATCTTATTGCAACAGTATGCAAATAATACTTATGTGTGTAGTCTTTTGATGGATTTTACAAATCCCCAAGGGGTGAAAACCGTGTATTAGTGTTTGGGCTGCACCCATGCTGTGTAAAGTCCCAGGGAACTTTCGATCTTTAAGATATCTCTGCAGTGTTTAATTGGGTTGTAAACAAGCATTGTGACCAGGGGTGGTGAATATGACCACATATATCATTGTTGCAAAAGAAAATTCACATCACCAAATGCTTATTTGAGCATATGTGGATATCATCAGTACATAAAGCCCACTGAACTGCTTGCTTAATTACAAAGACCTGTAATTTAAGATATAGTGTATTAAATGTGAAGTGGTGTATAAAACTCACTGTATTACTGCTTTTGATTTTGTTTTTTAGCTGAGCCAAATAATTTAAAACGTGAGTAGGAGCTTAAGCCACAAATACTGTTGCCTAAAATAAATTACATCAACTAAGACATTTCAATAGAACAGTTATTGTTAATATATGGAGAGTTTAATTCCAAAATGCTGTATATCCATTTGTAATAATTTTGGATATAGTGAGTTTTTGATCAAAATGGAAGACGAACACTGCCAAATGGATCACTGTAGAAAAAAAAATATTTTTCATGTCATACATTTTTAGTACTTATTTTGAAATATCTGTGAATATTAAATGCTTGAAAAAATGCTGTTCAGGTCATGCCTGTGTTTTTAAATGTGTCACTACTGGTTCTTTTTTGTCTGTTCCAACTTATCAAAATAAAATTAATTAATTATTGTGATGTATGTCGTGTAATGAAGCATCATCACAGTGCTTATAATTCTGTGTCTGAATGCAAGAAAGGAAAACGTCTAGTCTGACAAACCCGAATGATGTTAAAGGAATTCTTCAGCTCAAAATGTGAACAGTCCTGCTGACTCTTTGGCATAGGTTAGCAATATTGTAGCCATATCAGCATGTTTGGAGGAGAAATAGCCAGTGCATGGACATTCGTATGGACTGGTTGGTTGAGAGTTTGAATTCTGCCAGCCCCTGGGACCCAGGGTGAATTGGTCCACCAACGCTGAATGAGCTGTGAGTCACTCTTTATTTCGAGACCCCTTTTAACAGCATGTTGCAAATAGATCCGGCTAATGAAAGTTTTATGTAAACAGAATCATGAATATTTCACCACGTGAGCTCACAGCATTAATTAAAGAGCACGTTTTGCATGATGGGTGTCTGACATTGAGTTTAGCCAGCAGCTTGGAGGTCTGCTCGTTAGACCAGACATTTGTATACCAATGCCTGACCCAGCAACAGCTCATAGGGTAGTTTACATTATCCAGCAGGGCTGAAAAGTAAGGTGAGCACAGGAGATGAGTTCTCACCTTGGTAGACGGCTCCAGTTTTAAAGCCTTCTTTAGGGTCTCCATGGCTTCCTCGTATTCACCCTGGTCTGATAGAAGCTGCAAATACAGTATGATAATTTCAGCATAGTTCCTTGAAGTGTTTGTTACATCTATCCAGGACAGTGTGAAGAGTTTCTAAGAATAATAGATTTCTAAATTAGTTTTATTAACTGACACAAGGTGGTATCACAAAAGGAATTAATTTTGTTGAGGTTCATTCAGTGTGTTCTCATGTATTAATCATCACAGACTAAGAATTTAGGCTCAGATTCACTGTATTGTATCCAGCATATGTATAAAGGACAATAACCAATTCTTGCTTGGCACTCCAGAAGGATGATGCATCCAGCTCTGGGCCTCCTCCACACTGAGTCACCACATTTCATTAACCTTCAAGGGCGCTCCCCAGGATACTAGCAACCCAAGACCTCATCCCCCCTCTTCATTCTTCTCCGAAAAATCACAAACAAAATATGAAAAAAACTCTCCTGTTCAAATGTTTGGAGCCACTATTATCATGTAAAACCAATTTGTTGAGTATACTATTAGTCAATGCTGTTATTATACAGCTAGTATTAGTACTCTACATGTTTTAGATGTGTCTAGAATAATGAACAGAGCTGTAGATGATTACGTTATGACTAAAACAATTTTGAGGATGTATATACTTAAAATAACATTATATATATATATAAAATGATTGTGAACAAAGTGTTTTGGCAGCTTTACACTATCGTGGCAGGGGATTTAAAATTGCAGCAGAGATTAGCCAGAATCAACATAACTTGGCCATGTATTAGATAAGTGCAAACTGTTTATGAAATGTCCATTCATTCATGGGTTATTAGTCACAGAATCAACCATCCTACTCTGAGATACAACAAACGTGATCCCTCACCTTCCCTTTTCGGAAGAGGGCTTTAACATTGTTGGGATCGAGAAACAGCACGTCCTGGCTGGTGTGCAGCGCCTCACTATACTGCTCCAGCTTTAGCTGTGCTGCTGCCAGGTTGTTTAGACACTTTACCCGGTAGTCATTGACCTCCTCCTCTTCTTCTGCTGTGCAATCTCGGCCATCTGTGGACACACACACACAAACGGTCACATTGTTATGCATGACGTCACCCGTCCCTGCTCCAGGTTCAATCAAGGCCCTTCTATACTGACCATATGCACAACAAAAGTTGCATTATATAGGCCTACAGTAAACCCATTACAGTACATCTGAGACCTGACCCCTTTTTGGGGTGTCTCCGTTGTAGCTCTCACCTGAGCGTGGCCTTGTTAGTGTGGTTGAGGCAATAAAGCACTGTCGTTAGCAGCCCTGTGAATAGCCCAATCTTAGAGCAAGGAGACAACCAAATAAGGTTTACACCATAAACAAATAAATATATATCACTGAGCAAAGCCTAATGCATGATGCTTGTGGGGAGATGGATTTTTTGTGTGTGCGGTCATTTTCATTGTCTGCTGTGAAATGGCGCCCTGCACTTCACTCTCTTATTACTGTCAAATGTTCCTCTCGAGGTCGAAGCGGCTCCCCTGGCAATTATCATGATTAAGGAGGTGGAAATAACATGTAGATTTCTTACGTTTGATTAGCCGAAGCTTTAATAAGAGCATTACTCACATCTTGTGGACGTGACTGAGCACTCAAATGACACCATTATTGTTCAGACGTGCTAGCAGACGGCCTGGCTTGGATGGAGGTAGAGTGTGAAATAAGTAATGTCTTCTGTATCTGAAAGGTTGTTTTTTATGGTGGTGACATGTTTATTTTGAAATAAACCGCAGTGGATGAAGTTCCAGGGTTCGGATTGTGAAGAAGATGAGAGGTTTTGTGCATGCGAGTTCACTCTACTTTAGTCTCACACAGATGTGTGCCTGTGTTGACCTCACCCAGATTCACTAGGGGAGCACTGGTTGTCTTAAAAATAGTTTTTTATTGAACTTTAAGTACTAAAGTTATCGAATGTAACACACTGCATTCATTTTAGTTTTGAGACTATACATACATAAACATGTTTTTACACTGCATTTTTACAGTGTGATATGATATGATATTGTTATTATCAATACATAATGTCAGTTCAGAATTTTTTGCACTCTGCATTCTGTCATTCAGTGTTAATATGGCAGCACTGTTTAACTTGAAGTTGGTCTTGCTTTAACAGTGGAACACAGGGAAATTACCTTGTTCTGCTGGTGGGTTTGTTTGTTGCTCTTTGACATGACATTATTTATTCACAACACAGGTTCTTTTACATTAACAGGTTCAATCCACTTTTGTTCAGTCCACGCTTTGTTCAGACTGCTGGGCAAATCAGATTTGTTTCTTGCATCTGAATTTTTAGACCATTAAAATTAAATTAAACTTTAACATTTCAAGCTACTAGTTACCAAATCTGATTTGTGTGGTCAGGCTGTAATGGCATTTGCTTTTTCATTTATTCACACTGGCTGCCATTAGTAAGGAAGCATGTATGTATATGCTAACCGGGTAGGGTCAGAACCCAGGAAACCCAACAATGATGATTAACAAATAGAGTGATCATGTTACATGTTACAACAGCATTTCACTTTTGAACTACAGAATGAGCAGATCATTAGTGTAGGATGACCTGCTCAGCAGACTCCTAACAGCTCAATAATACTCAGAGACTGAGGCTGTAAATTCAGATCCTTTACTGTTAAAAGCTTGTACAGCCCTTATTTAAGCAGTAATTTCATATGTGGTATTAAAATCCGATACATGTCTGGTATGCAGCGGTATGATTCAGTATGAACTGCAAAAGTTACATGGAAATCATGTAACTTTTATGTGAATCCAATTTTTGGATTTGGGGGGATGGTTTTTGTGCAAACAAAATTAGGAGGCACTCATCACAACTAATCCACGTTCAAAGGCATTTTTTTAAAGAAACAAGGCTACAGTGTCAAAAGTTAAAAGCCTAAAAGCAAGTTTAAAGTAAAAACCAGTAACATGCCCTTGTTACAGCAAGCTTGAACACAGGATAAGGGCAGCCATCAGCCTTTAAAACATCGCTCCTGTGATGCTGATAAAGATGAAACAAAAATGTCCACTTGAGGCTTCCTAGTAGAAAGTTGTTAGTTCACTTTTAACCAAAAAAAAAAATGGATTAAAGGATTTGGGTCACTTTTTTATCTCCTGTGTGGTACGTCACACATCCAGAAATCTGACTTTTGTCTGAATTAGAATTGGAATTTGAATCACCACCTGCCCACTACATATATGGTTAAAACCCAGATTCCATAGGGATAATTGCCGTTCAGATTACAGAAAATCTATCCTGCTCAAATCAGATATTTTGAGAAATCGGATGAAGCTTACAATGTGTACATAGCCAAAGTGGTTCAGATATTATTTGAAAAGATTCAATTTGTTTCACATTAGCGCAAAAAAAAAGATTTGTGCCGGTTAAACCTGGTAATGTGAATGTAGCCTAGTTTTTATAGGTGAATGTTTTGGCACTACTGGTGCACAGTATCTGTGCCATATTACCTACTCCTAGGTTACCGTGTGTGCGTGTGGTCAGCACGTCCAGGGCCATGCAGTAGGCCTGTGCCGCCATGCTGTACTCCTCTCTTTGAAAGTAGAAGTTCCCGCGCTCTCGTTTCTGGTTGCCAATGCGGATCCGGTCAGAAATGGGCAGAGACAGGGGGTCTGCCTTGTCTGTGATTTCTGTGAGCTGCAGCTGGTAGAGGATAGGAGTCCAGGCTGGTATATCAGGCTCTCTGCAGACGACACACACACATACACATTAGCCTCACTGGAGATATTCACATGGCCTCAATCTACAGCTATCTCTTCTCCACATCTCCTCATTACAGTCTCTGTTGGCTGTTCATGGGAACTGTTGTCAGATGTAGTCTCTGCACCACTAGCTCCTTCGCCAGCCCTGGAGACTCAGTAAATATATCTGTGCTGCTTCAAACGACACAGGCTTTATTTGTTATTTGCTAATGTAAACTCTCTTTTAATCTCTTGGTGTGTTTATTCAGCACTGTAGTTACTTTAGCATGAGTGTGAGAGTTGCAGTGGGCTCAGCAATTAGTGTTAGTGATGTATGTGTCTTTTCCTTTTTTGCAGTATTTCTAACTGGAGAGTCTCAGTCTTTGTAGTTATGTAGATGCGTGGTTAGTGGTACAACTCATTTTTAGAGAAAATCTATTAGACATACAAGTATATGTACAATTGCGAGCAAATGTTTTAAAACTCCAGGTCGCATTACATGATTTGTTGATGTGAAAATATGTTAACACATCATTTAAAGGGAAGAACCTGAAATATGGCCTTTTCAGTGCATGATTTGTATTTATTATCTGAGTTCAACATATTAAAGACAATCACTATATAGTACAAACACTATATAATAACTCATTTGTACAATATTGTATCAGTACAACCATTTAGCACAGGCCAATAGAGAAAACAGACCAGCTTTGTGCCTGATTAGATGACTTTAGGCTTGTCAAAGCACATCAAGACTTGAACACGGAAAAAGTTCTTGTTTGACTACAAAGCATAATTAATAATAATTAGATTGGGGAACAAAAACGTGGAATGCATAGTTTTTGATAGTATTTTGGACACTACTAGGGGTTTTTCTCTGTTTGAACTTATCAAACTTCAGAGAAAAAGGAAATATTCTCATAGATATTGTGTTTCATGATGTAGAATGGTATAATTATACTGCAATACTTCAGAGATTCTCACACATAAGTATCATGATATTTTGCTTTTCTGAAGTTTAATAAGTTTTTAATAAGGTTTAATAAGGACATGCACTAAAGATTCTTGTTAGAATCTTGTAGAAACTCATGTAGTATGATATGTTATATGCAGGAATATAGGCATGTTATATAGGCACAGAGCAGCTGCATCTGAAGAAAAGTAGTAGAGTAGAAACAGAACCGTCCAGTCAGTCTGTTCTCAAGTGAAAGTACAGCCATTTCCAAATCCTTACAAAGCACAAAATCTGGACAAGAAAAAACAACTTAAGTACAATAAAGCGCACGTAATCCACTGCTTTCCATCACTGCCGGTGATAGAGTGACTGAACTCTTACTATGAACCCTGGCTGACAGCCTGTTGCTTGTTTGGAGGGAATGAGATTGCGTGCACTGTGTGTGTGTGTGTGTGTGTGTGTGTGCACACGTGTGTGCGCGTGTTGTCCTCACTTCGCCCAGCTCTGAACTTGGTTGCTGGCACAGGCTTCATAAGAACACCATCTGCTCTGGCAGCAAGTTTCTTGCGTGTTGGGAGAGAAAGGAGCCTCCCAGTAAGCTGAGGACTCACCGGTATCAAAGAAACACTTATATCAAAAATGCTAATCCTCATAACCTTTAGCATTTAGCATTTTGAACATGTTAGCTTGTATCCATGAGCTTCATTTCACTTTTTAGCTACAGTTTGACTTTGAGTAAAGAATTCATTTAAAAGACTACTCCAGTTTAATCTTTATGTGCCCCATATTTAGCATACAGATATTTCGGTACTGTGTAAAAGTCAGAGACCACCCATCATTTTTGTCATTTTCAGTTCAAACAGTCAGTAAATACAAGTTTTTTCCCTGAGTAGATTATATGAAAGATAATCCACTTGCATAAGGTAAATTAAAAAATCCGCTGCTGTCTATTCTTCCACTGTGTGAAGACATTTCAACACTGTGGGTTTGAAAGAACCTGTAGCTGTCAAGAACCCATTACTGATAAAAAAATAACTAGACAAAAAAGGACAAAAAAGCTGCTGGTGTTCTCAGCACAAAGGATTGACCAGTCTAGAGTCCAGACCAGATCACTGCATGTGTTTGGTTGCTTGAATTGTGAGAAACAAAGAGTGCAACCAACTTTGAAACTGAACTTTGGGGATAAATATTTCTGCAGATTACATTAACTCGAAGCAAATCTCCCGAAAAGAATGGAAGCTATAATAAAGGCAAAGGTTGGATGCACTAAATACCAAAAATCTGATGTTTTTAGCTGTTAAACATGTTTCCTTTTTTCATGATACAGAATAATGAATTATTGCACTTCACAGTTTTAACAATTAATCTTTTCAAGAAATAAAGGACCTGTCCAGGGTGTTTCCTGCCTTCTGCCCAATGGAGGACATGCGGTTTAGATGATGACTGATGAATTATTGTATAAATAAATAAAGGGTGTTTTCTGACTGGTGCACAATAGTAAAACACTCAGCTATATAATATATATGTGACTGATAGAGATTTGGCTATAAAAAACTGGAGTATTCTTTGAAACTTTAGAGCACATATAATGTCTTTGTCAGCTTGTTTGGAGGAAAACCTTTATAATAAGGCAGGGCATTTGAGGTGAGCATTTTACAAAATGACAAGCCCAACTCTTCTCCACAGCAGGGTAGCTAATACAAACATGCATGCAAATTCTCTAAGCTATTCGAGGCAAAGGCTGTTTTGTGAAATGCTTGAAAAGTCATTTATCCTTTTTTTCCTTCCTGCTGTCCAAGAGGTAAAAAACGCTCCAGCAGTACCACTGACAGGCAAGCACGCTACGCATAGCAGTGCAGTAATATGTCTTCAATTCCCTTCCTCACGAGCACTGAGGATTGACTTTGATTGACTGTTCAGTACATAATTTCTACAGGCCTCTCTCACACCTCTCAGAGATTCAATATGTCTGCCAATACTGCTCGGCCACAGCAACAATGACAAAACTCCCTACAAAGCTCTCTGCATAAGCAGCCCAGTGTTTTGTGACTGATGATCTGCGTAGCTTATTTCCAGAGCACTTACAGGCGTCGACGAGGCTGCACAGCAGCCATTGATCTAGTTCCCTGCTTATAACTGCTGGAATGGTGCTCGAGTTAGACCAGATAGACTTAGACTGCCGTTGTCATAAGCTTTGTGCAAATAAAGTGCTTTTGTGAAAGGCTAGTTGCTGAGACAGTTGTGGGAATGCAGCATGCCAGGGAAGGTTCCAATTGATTCTGACACATATGCTACCATTACTATGCATCAAAATTGGAGTTTGTAACTGGCAGTGCTAACTCGAATGACCTCCCTTCAATCATAGTAATCAGAATAACTAACAGCTTTGTAGAATCTGAGTGGATTCCACCATACGAGTTATTCAAGTTACTTGGCCAAAGTCGGATTTTTGGGGGCTGATATTTATTAAAACAGAAACTCTGTGCAGACTAACTGAGCACACTAGAGTGCCCACTGGCCCTCCTTCTGGAGATGTGCCTTCCTGCAGGTTGCCAAATGCTCGGCATGTTTGGAGCAAAAATCAAGATATCAGTCTTAATCCATTTCAGTCCAGTCCAATCATGATATACAACCTTTGAAATTCAGAGCAGTCAATCTGCTCTGTAGTTTTTGCTGTGGAGGCCAAGCACACTTGTTTGTACAGCTGCACCTATCTGAGTGTAGCCCATGGTTCTGCTGCTGTAAATCGGAGTCTTAATATCAAAGTCAGCTGGGGAGCTGAGGTCTGAGGGCTATCCCAAGTCGTTCTAAATGAAACTGGATATGCTACAGCTGTGCTTTAGCAGTGGCTGCATCGGGATATCTGAAAGGACAGTTCATTGGTTCATGATCTGCTGACCTCCATGAACCCACGGGCCGTAATAGAATCGTTATCAGTAATGTGTGCCTCTAACAGCAGATGTGTGTGTGTTTGAGTGTGTGCGGTTGCTAGGACACCTTTCAGGCCTCACTTAACTTGATCAAGTGAAGAGAAAGAGAGAGAGAGAGAGAGAGAGAAAGAGAGAGAGAGAGAGAGAGTTGGATAAATATCAGATGAATTTGACATGATCCTGGCCTGCTCTGACTGGAAGCTTCACTGAACCTTACATCTGTTTTGGTGAACTCTGGCCATTCTAACATCTGGACAGCTATTGATGCACACAGAGAAAGGGAAACATATGTCTGTACATGTATAATCTTACACGATTATATGCCCCATAATTGCGGCATGCTAACTGTTAAACAAGAGGTAGTTCAGAGGACACAGTCTGATTTAAAAGTGTTATGGAAGTAACAGCATGGTAAAATTAGATTGACATATTAAGTCATTTCTATGACATTTTATCTGCAGCTTGTTTGGTCAGATTCTGAAGAACAGTTTGACAACATGCCTATATCAAATTCCTACCCTGATGTTGTGCCTAAGCCATCTTACAGGAATAAGCTGGAAACAAACATACTATTAAGCAAAACAATGCTTTACATCCTTACTGAAACAAAAAAAAAACCTTTGAAATGGCTGAGTCACAGCTTGTAACATAAAGGATTCTATTTTTGGCAGAAGTAATTGCCAACATTGTAGCACATTAGATACAATGTTCAGTGTGTCTATGTTTTACATTTGTCTTTACTTTGCAGGAGTATTGCAACTGTGATGACATATCAGATGTAACACACTATATCTTTAGTTGGCTTCCTTTTATATAGTTTTTTTCTTAATTCTGAGTTTGAGCCCTGATGATGCCAGATAACCAAGCGAACGAAGGTGTCCTTGCTCTCTCTGGGTGGATAGGATGACCCAGCAACAGTACAGAGCTGATGGTGGCATGAAACCAAATAAACGTCACCATGGTGAGAGCATTACTGGTGTTGGTTGTGATGGTGTTACCCAACGTTTTATTTATAAAGTGTTTTAAACACATGCTAATATGCTCTTGCTGAAGTTCAGGAGTTGGGGTATATAAATGGGTATGCCTGGAGTTTTAGAAAAAAAACGACATCCGGTACGCCTTTCGGAATTATTACATAATCACTTAATCACAGTTATTTGAAATGTTTGCAGTTGTTTAAGATAATCATGATTATTTGAGTTAGGCATAACCACGTTAATTAGATTTCACAATAATATTGTGCTACAACAAGCAAAATGTTGACTCACCTTCTGACTAAATCTGTGCTATAACAGATTTAGGCAGCACAAGTAGTGTCTGCTGAATCATTAGCTATATGGCAAGTTTTACTGTTTTTAGCATGAGTGCTGAGGCTTTTTTCCTTGAATTCTCAGTTTCAAGAAAAAAATGTTTTGCTCGACTACACATGATTCTGCACAATAGACATTTGTGTGATGTGTAACATATCAGTTTGACAACATAAATGGGAAGCAAGAAGACTAATCAACTAATCTGGTCGCTTCAATAGGTGCACAAAATCAACAAGAAAGAAACAGTTAAATCATTTATTGCAATAATTGATATGAAAATGAACTGTCAGCTAAACTTTCATGATCCTGATAGCCCTAACATCCAGTTTATTCCACCAACATGGTCAATAGCAAAAGTTGGGGAAATTGAACTGCAGTCACGTCGCTGTTAGCTGTAACAGAATTTTTAATCACTGCTCCGTTAAAAACAATGGAATATTGGGTTTCCCATCATCTGTCAACATGTAAACATGGGATTAGCATTCTCTTCCAAGCGTGTTGAGCTCCCCAATGACATTGAGTCAGTGCTAGTTAATAAACATGTGGCAAGCACATGTTAGCCTTCACCCTCCCAGCTTAGCAGCATTGTGTAATATGAGGGTGACTTAACTAGCAGTTAAGGATGGGCTTCAACCACATTGAGGGGAACATTTAAAATATTGAGGACTGTTCCATTGGAAAGGATGATGTAGGAACTGGCAGAGATAGTGTGCTTTTGTTGTTGTTTTTTTTCTGCATGAAATTTAGCCTGTTATAAACTTGGGTACAATATTTAACAAGAGTAGTTCCTCCCCAGTACAGTGAAATATGATGTGTTGAGTATTCCTCTGTTGCCACTGTGCAGGCTATTCATTTCCACGGAAGGTGATCAGCCTGTTGTGTTGGCTCATGCATAATGCATGCTGAGACTGTAAATGATCCATTTATACTGTATGAGCTTAACCGAGTTAGGACACTTTCAGTGGCTGCCCTTTCACCCTTCCTTAAGGTACACTATGTTGTTGACTTACAAAGTAGAGCATGGGCTGTTATACACACACACACACACACACACACACACACAGACACACACACACACACACACATATATATATATATATATATGCTGTAAGAGAGAGGCAGAATTTCTCAAAAGCAAAGATGGGCAGTCACTAAAACTGCATTTAGAAACTGTGGAACAATTTCAAAAAAATGTTCCTCAACATAAAATTGGGAAGACTTTGGATATCCCACCATCTATAGTGCATAACATCATCAAAAGATTCAGAGAACCTACAGAAATCCGGAAAACTTCCAGAAATTATTGTCTGTGAACACAATTGGCTGTGCAACCCCCAAATGCAAGTTAAAGTTTCGTCATGCAAAGAAAAAGCCATATGTCAACATGATCCAGAAACACTGCTGTCTGCTCTGGGCCAAGGCTCATTTAAAATGGGCTGAGGAAAAACTGTTCTGTGGTCAGATTAATCAAAATTTGAAATTCTTAATGGAAACCACAGACACTATGTCTTGCGGATTCAAGAGAAGAGGGACCACCCAGCTTGTTATCAGTCTACAGTTCAAAAGCCAGCATCTCTGATAGTATGGGGTTGCATTAATGCCTATGGCATGGGCAGCTTACACATCTGGAAAGGCACTATCAATGCTGAACAGTATATAGAAGTTTCAGCACAACATATGCTCCCATACGGACAATGTCTCTTGCAGGGAAGGTCTTGCATATTTCAGTAAGACAATGCTAAACCACATACTGCATCCATGACAACAGCATGGCTTCGCAGAAGAAAAGTCCAGGTGCTGAACTGGCCTGTCTGCAGTCCAGACCTTTCACCAATAGAAAACATTTGGTGCATCATGAAATAAAAAAATCTGGCAAAGAAGATTGAGGACTGTTGAGCAGTTAGAATCCTACATTAGACAAGAATAGGACAACATTCCTCTGCCAAAGCTCCAGCAATTTGTGTCCGAAACTCCCAGAATACAGACTGTTGTTAAAAGTAGATGGGATGGTACACAATGGTAAACATGCCCCTGACATGCATTTTTGAGATGCGTTGCTGCCATCAAGTTATAAATTAGTTATTTTGGTATGGTAAAATGTTAAAATGGGAAAACACCTCTTATGTTTTCGATATTCTGTTGTGAATAAAATAAATAAAATAAAATATAAAAGTACTAAATGACTAATTGGGGACATTCTTGGGTGAATAACTCTACCAATCACATCCTCTGAGAGTAACAGTACTTCTATTTATGTCTAGTGTTGTTAATCCTCTTTCTTTTAATGCACTTCTTGTGAGCTGTGTATTGCTGACTTGCTGCTGGGCACATGACTACCAGATAACTTGTCATAACATTAGAATAGGAAGTAACTTATGCATTGCTGTGTGTTTGACTTCTTCTGTATATGTAGCATTACTTGCATGTAGTAGTAATAATAATAATA
>CM067486.1:11835905-11899184 GCA_034552555.1 Semaprochilodus insignis
TTTTTCTTCTTCTTCTTCTTATTATTATTATTATTAGTAGTATAGTTTTTTTTAATGAGACCAGCACAGTCCTTTTGATAGAGCTGTGTCTTCCTGCATATTATTAGCAAGGTAACAATAGCAGCTGTAATTCAGTAGGTGAAGCCTATTTTCACTTGAAGATTTGTTACAGTTAATCTTCTCACTGTGGAATTGGGGCAAAGTGGCCATGCAGACAGATGGAAGCTGGACAGAGTTTGAACACGCACAAACACACCGTCCCACACACACACACACAAGAACAGACATGCTCAGCAAAAAGAGCACGAGACTTAAAGTATCAAGACCCATGATAAATCTGAACAAGACGTGTGTGATTAGATTTGTTGTCGTTTGCCAACCTCATGATTTGTTGAAAGCGATAAGAAAAGAGGAACAATATGTTTGTTTATAAATGACTGAACGTATCACTGAAATGTGGTATATATTCTGCCCTTGAGAGATTGATAGAAGGTTTAAGGTTGTGCATAGTTTCCTAGAAGACAGCACAAAATTCAGAGACAACCCCTCATATAAAGGTCAAAAAGGTCATTAATTACCATTTATTCATTTTTTCAAAAATAAAGTCTAGGAGCTTAAATTTAAGAATATTCAGCTGCATATGAAAGGAAATCAAGGGAAAGTTTCCAAAACCAACAATTCCAAAGACTAAAAGGATGTGTAGCTGTCAAGAAGTCATTGCTGAGAAAAAGAAATGCACAAAATAGACATTTTGCAAACAATAAAGCTGCTGGTGTTCTCAGAACAAGTGATCACTCCTCAGTCCAGACCTCAGCACCATGGAATGGGTTTGGGAAATGCAACCAACTTCTTAGACTGAACTGTGGAAGAGCAGAAAAATATTCCTGCAGATTTCTTTAAAGAATTTCAGCGAATGAACCATAATTATGTCTATGAAAGTGTTTTCTTTTTAGAGGATTTGTTTATAGAGTTGTAATTTTTGTGTATGTGTATCATGATATCGCAGTGACAAATTGTGACACTGTCCATCATGGAGGTGTCACAATGCATCATGCAAGATAAACGTTCTATGAATTATGCCATCTAATGCAACTGCACTGATTAAACACCAATGTTTGCAAATTACCAACACCAATCATGTCCAGTCTGCTATAACATATTTAGTCATCACTTTTCTTAATTAGAATTTAGTTCAATATATTGTGAAAATACCAAGTTGTACAGTAACCACCTGTACTGTTACAGGTATTAAAGGGTGGCCACTGACTTTCACACAGTACTGTATGCAGTGGATTATTCTCTGAGCCGGTTCAGCACTGGAGGCTATAAATAACACTTATTTGAACTCTGTCTCTACAGTGGCAAATCCCGGAAATAACGCTGTCTTTATTGAATCACTCTTCTAGAACCGAAGCATAGTTGTCTAATGCATTACAGACTTTTGTCAGTTCGCTGTAAATAGATCTCCAACTCCAGTAAGTAAACAGAGATTAACTAGAGCAGAGCAGCATGTTTATTTTTGCATTGACCTTAGCTTCTAGCAGTGCTGGACCAGCCAGAGCTACCTCTACTTTTATCTTCTGCCTGGATTTCACAAGAAGCCAAAGTCTACATGTTATGTAACTAAATTGGAAGGAAACAGCAGGAAAAGTAGAAAGGGAGGGAGAATAGATGATCACTAGATAAGACAGATTATTACGCTTTTGGGTATTCGTAAAGTAGCGTAATGCATTCAATAACATCCTATAGTCCTGAAAGTGTCCATTACACATGGCTCTAGTTTGAGTCAAATCTTCTCAGCTTTTCATGATCTGAAGGAAGGGCCTGTTTACATAGCCCTGTTGGTTCTTCTGACCTTGATACTTCGGTGCTCGCAAACAGGCCTTTATCTGGTTTGATCGCTTTATCGCTGCACATATTATGCAATGAGAAACATGAGCCGTGTAGTGAAAAGGCCAGCTTGTGCATGACACTTGGCTGTTTTGACATGATACATCAGATCCTTTTTTTCTGTTGCTCAGTTACTGATTTTTTCACATTTCCTTTCAGAGAAATGTTTCTAAAATGAGCCTCTGGTGTATTCAGGAAGAAAAGCTGGCAAAGCTGTGACAAACACACAATGCTTTTCTTGAAAGAAAAAAGTGTTTTCTGGCCAGATTTTTTTCTCTAAAATGATCTAATATGTTAATTTCTAATAAGTACATATGTTACTAAGTACATTTCTGTAGATCTAGAAGAAAACCCTGGAATAAAAATCAATCCTTGGCTGATTGGCCACAAAGTGACCCTTAATGTCATCGTAACACAACCTTGTATCTTTGAAAATAGTGACACTGTAGGGGAGGCCTTTACTTTAATATACAGTAATTTAATAACATGTTAATTTTAAGTAATTTTGGCCAATTTCTATTTGTCCACATATTGTTAAAATTTCTTCATGCAGTTTAAAGGATGGTTCACATTTTCAAATGCTGTTTCAAGTTCCCTTAAACAGCCAAAAATAGTGCTATCATCTAAGAAGGGAATTGAAACCTCATTTACAAGGCTGTAGCTTTGGCTAATATGCTGCACATCTGAGATGAACTACTCTAAGAGTTCCCCAGTGTTCGGCATAAACATGGTTTAGCAAGTTATTAGTGCTGCTCAATGCTGGCATAATGTTTGGTTGCTGCTCAAAATAACCACATTATATAATGTGATACTTTCATAAAGAGATTATCAGTGCTTTATCAGTGAGATTTCAAGCACTGTGGAGAAGCATGCATCTGTGACAAGGCCAGAGTTACTGAAAGGACCTATCTCCATAGGTGGTCCATACCGCACCCACTAGATCTGTTCCGGGTCTGGTTGAGCTGGGTCTCACAGAAACAGATCTTGGTCATATGGTCTAAAGTACAATTATTATTATTAATTAAGCCCTAAATAACAATCAAGAAAGCAGTTGTACCATTTTGGGTCTGTCTGTGCATATGCCTGCTCAACATTCAATCAAATACAGTCCTTATTTTCTGAAGCCTTCTCCCCAAAATCTGCACTAAATGATATGATTGATTGATTACTTGATTGGACTTTGGATCAGAGGTGCTATGCAAAATAATTAGGCACTAGTGGACATGTTCTGTGTTTTACAGGAACTAACCATGTTCTTAGGTTAGTAGTTTGCTAGCTACAAGACTGACCTGTGTGGACACACAAAATGATTGACAGTCAAGCAGATAGGCCTCCTTGGTAAGTCGGTTAAATCATGCATGGTGTACTTGTGTCTTTTCTTCCATTACCAGTAGGAAGACAGTATATTTTCCCATATAAAGCACATATTTTAATTGACTGCTGCCAGAATGTGCAGAGAATTTGGCCATTTATCACACCAACTGTTCTGATGTCAGTTAAATTGATGACCCCACTTTTAACACTGAATGCCTGGTACAAGGGTAAGCTACTGGCAAATTCACTGGTGGGTCTGGTAGGTCCAGAGTTCTTGTTTGAGAAACACTGTCATTGTTCCAGCATCTTAGTAAGCAAAACCAATTTAAGCTCATGTTCATAAGTCATATTAACATCCATCTCCAGTGATCTGATCTCAACTGTACAGCGTGACATACAGATGTTTACGTCTGAAATGCCAGATGTAAACAGCTGTATGTCTGGTGGCCACTTTTGATTAGATTTTGTGTCTAGAGACAGGGAACGTAGTATTTACTATGTCAGTCTTTTGATGCATTTATCGTTGGAAAAACATGTTGCAAGATTTTGGTTGTGTACACAAATGGGCCGTTACAAGTGTTTTGCATGGCCTACTGATGCAACTTGTTATGAAAAAGAAAATAAAACAGAGAAATTATGCAGCTGCTTTTGTCACTGTTAAGATGACTCACTTGATTAGTCAGTTTTTGCTTGTTGCTTGCTGTTTGGTCATGCGTTCGCATACACAACTGGCTGCATCATGAATATAACTTTTGACATACTTGCCTATTTGCTACGCATGCTACTGGAGGCTTCCTCTAGGGGGCAGACTACTCCGTTTGTCCAGTATTTTCCCACATGCTCTTATGTATTCCTGACCACCTCCAAAGGCGGCTTGAATAATCAAGAAGCCCTCCATTCATACTTAGCACTGTTTACTTATGATCATATCACCTAAGATGCTTGTTAATCCCAGGTGTGAACAGGAGCTTTCATCTTGAATTGGTCACTACTGCACATGTAATTCATGTAATTCAAGCTAGAGTCCCCGCACTGCGTTGGTGTTTTATATCTCTTCATAGCCAGGCAGCAAAATATAGTGCTGTCATTAAGGCTGAGACCTTTTGTATCACTGGGGATCAAAAAGAGATTACTTTATGCCATGCTTTGTAATTTTCTCCAAAAAAGCTCTCATTCTCTATGTACAGTCCCATCCGGGGACATGTAGATCTAAGAAGTCTTTTTTTCCACTATGGTGAGCCACCAGCAGTCCAGCTTTAACAGAGAAGAAGTAGCAAGTCACATATGTCCTGCTGATTCTCAGACAGATTCCCTATCAGTTTTTAGAGGCATCCTGATTCAGTACCGGGGTGTAATTGAGCCTGACCAGCTATCAGTGGCTTGGAAACATTTTTGCCAGAGCAATGGCCCACTCGCCCATGTGTCATTTTCTTTGCCCCACTGAGGTAACTAACCAAGCCTCTTTGTTGGAGGTATGAGTCATTCTTTAATCAATGCAGGTTGCGGCAGCCGCCTGCTGCCATTGCTTTAGATAGATGTGGCTTTTATAAAAGATTGGGAGCTACTGTCACGTGTGCTGACACGTTTGCTTACGCGCACACACACACACACACACACAAAATGAGATGTCTGCCTGAGCTCTCTGTTACACACATACTTTCAGCTCATTACCTTGGATAAAAGACTGGCAATAACTTAAAACAAATGATGCCCTTTATATTGAGATAGTGCTTTAGGTCTAAGGGTGTCTCTGGAGGATGTTCATATATTCACAGGTATGTGTGAAGAACCATTTAAAGAGACTCAAGCTGTTGACTGTAACACAGTCAATAGCATCTGATCTAAGTTCCTCATAAGGTGCAACACTTACTGCCAACCATTTAGTGCCACTCCTAAACAAATTAGGTTTCCTTCCTCATTAAGAAGTTATTTTACCCAAGGGCAAAACCCTGGTGGTGTGTGGCGTTGAAACACACACCTGAAGATAGCATGCCTGCAGCCCTTGGTTAACCAACCCGAGTACAAGACTGAGTACAGTGTTTTTTTCTCCCCGGCCTTAAACAGCACTTCAGTGGAATTTGGAGTATTTTACAAAGCCCCGAGGATCTGAAACAGGAGGAATGTTGCTAGCAGACATAGTAAAGGAAGAGCAGTCATAAAGCAGCTATATATAAGCACCCAGAGCTCATGGCTCTTCAGGGGCTGATTATATCCCAAAGAGGCCTCTGAATGCACAGTGGGCCAGGAGTTCTCCACAATTCCAGTTACCAATCCATTCCAAAAGCTTCCAATGAAACTTTAACCCTGCTACCAAAATGCAGTCAGTACCTTCATCAAAGACTTGAAGTAGGTTAGTTAACCCAGTCCTCAGGGTCCACCAAATGATCCACATTTTTGCTGTAGTGTAGCTCCCAGTACTACCAAGTGTTCACTGTTCTTAATGGTTCGGGTGTGTTGGCAACTGGGCTAAAAGAAGCAGTGAGTCAATGCATTAATGTTCTAAAGACCTTATTGTTATTATTGTTATTGTTATTATTATTATTGTTGTTGTTGTTGTTAATAAAAAAATATAAAAATAAATAAAAAATAATAATAATCCATTAAAACATTCCATTAATTGAACACTAATATTATTGAGCACTCAATTAAAGAGATTTTAAAGTGCTTCTTAAAAATGTGTACCGAACTGAGCTGTCTAATAAAAGGTGGAATTAAGTTCCGGAATTTAGAAGCAGAATAACCAGAAAAGATTTTTCATGGTTTCTGTATTTTATGGAAGGTACTTGCAGAAGGTCAGTATCTGCAGATTTAAGATCACATGTTGGAGCATAAGCAGACAGCGAGGTAAGTGGGTGTTTTAAGGTCATTTAGATCCTTGAAACCAGTAACAGAGCTTTACAATCTATTCTAAACGATACAGGTAATCAGTGGCGTTCTTTTAAAACAGGAGTCATATGAGCTCTGTTTTGTTTTTGTTAGGATTTGTGCTGCTGCATTTTGTTTGAGTTGTAGAGGATGTATTGTTCTCTTAGGAAGTACAAAGAGCATTACAGTAATCAACCCTGCTTGCAACATGCACATGAACAAGTTTCTCTGTGTTGCTTAGAAATAGAATATAAAATGTTAGAAAGTTTTAGTGATATTTCAAATAATAAAAATACTTTTACTACTTTAGTGATTGTGTTTACATGCACAATGAAATGGAGTCCTAAGTTTACACCCAGGTTTCATACTTCAGGTTTGGGATACCATGGTAAAGAACCTAGTCTTTTATACAGTATTTTTTTTATTTATTTATTTTATTTTAGGACCAAGGATCAGTATTTCAGTTTTTCTTGATTTAGTTTAAGAAAATTCTGTCTACTGAGACACCTGGCAAGCTTGTCAACAAAGTCTTGATTTTCAGAAGGAAAAGTATATTTGTGTGTCAATATAGCATAGCTGTGAAATGTATCACCTAGAGGTAGCATGTATAAAGAGAATAGCAAAGGCCCTAAAACTAACCCGTGTGAGACCCCACAAAAAAGTTTTAAAAATCGAACATTGTTTTCCCACATTCACCATAATGCCCAACGTGCATTACACAAAATGTTACATTAATTTCCCTGTGAAACCAAAAACAAAGTCAAATATGATTTAAACCATTCAAGCAGTTCTGTGCCTGAGGGGCCAACCCAGTATTCAGGATGGTGGATTAGAAACTTGTGATCAACAGAATCAAAAGCTCCACCAGGTCCAATATGACCAGAGCTGAAGGATTTTATTGAAAACTAGCATTTAATATGTTTTTTGTTCCGTTATGTTGTGTTATGAAGTGTTCTGTAGCTCAGCATTTCATCTCTCAGCCTCAATGCTTTGACAGAATTCATGATTTTGCATTGTTTTTGTGTTTTAAACATTCACTATAATGGCCAACATGCATCACGCAAAGTATGTTATGCAATAAAGAAATCTAGAGACCAATAAATAAAGCAGTAATGTTAGCCATCTGAAGCTTTTAAGAGTTTCAAAGGTTCTTAACACCTTGAAGATATCTCATTTGAAAGGACTTTTTCTAGTTTTTAAACTGGAAAATGTCACTTTTAGGACTACTGTGACACTTTGTATGAGCAGTATGCATGTTTATTATGTTTTGATGTGACTGCTAAGACATAAGGCAATAACATGTTGGAATGGGGCTTTAACTGAAAATTCATTTCAGTCCATGCTCTGGCCTCTTTTATTTCCAAGGGTGTAGTTTTTATTGTTCTGGTCTGACCTGGACAAAAATAACAGGGTACAAGCTTTTTAAACGTGCTTACATTGTGAGATGTCTGAAAAATGAAAAGTCCTTGGTGACTCATCTACAAAAGGCTGCACTGTCTGGCGATTATGTGACAAGATTAGGAACAGCTTGACCTGTGTCCTTTGAATCCTGAGCAGTTACCCAAGCTTTGCATATTAACTGTGCTAAAGCAGTGGCGACTGTTTTTAAGTTAAGGACTTGTTCTTTTTTCTATTGACGGAAAAGGGGCTCAGTGCAAGTATGGTGATCAAAAACAGCCTGGGCTTGAACGTTCACATTGGTTCTGATAACTGTTTTTGACTGTGGGATGGAGCCACAACAGTTCACTAGTCATCGTGGAGAACATGACTCCAGTGAGGCTGCACACGCCTACTCTAATTCCATATGAAGCATTTACTGGTCCCTCCTTTTGGAAGTGCCTACGCCAGCCTGGTTAAATACAGCCACTGTGGTCAGTATGCGAGGAATAGTGGTAGCTGGCTTTCCGGTGCACGAGACATTGTGGAGCTGTCTCACTGGGCTTTGGTTGGACACTATGGGCAAGACTTGCAAAAGCCTTTTCTGTATGTTCAAGCACCATTTCAGTGACCTGATCAATCACTGTGGTCCTGCTCTTGCTGTTCTGCACCACTGAAATCACTGTACATATGTACTAAGTGCTTCAGTAAATCAGTCCCCACTGTCTGCCAGGAACGTGAACAGGCCTTTCTGTCTTGTCACTATAGCAACTGTTGAAGCTCTGGTCAAGAGTCCTGGGAGACAGTGTGCCGTGACAGAGGAGGGAGAGTTTCAGGTGATGTCTGCTCACCTCTGGAAGGCCATTAAAAGTGCCAGCAGCATTTAGGTCACGTCCAAGAGCCAATTCCTCGCTAGTCCCAGCTGTTTGCAATGCATATAATCCACAGTGTGTGTTAAGGAGTTATTCATTGTAGCCAAGATCCCTTTGAGTTAAACATCTATTAGAGACTGTAAAACTGGTAAAACTGTCATAGATTTTCCTTTGAAATGCAAACATGCCTTAATATTCTCCAAAGAGGCAAGTGTTCTAATTAAGCATTACTTATCTAGAACTAGTTGCTGGCAACATCATTTCCATTCAACTTGACAGTCAACTTGATAGAGCAATTCAGAAACAATCAACTTTGCCCACACTTGATTAGTCCACTACCATTTGCATACCTCCCAACCTATCTGAAAGAATGTAGTCATTGTGATTATACTTTATATCTTGCAAATTCTAGAAGCATTGCAAGTTCATTGAAGACACCATCTTCCCTTCAAAAATGATGTATTGGCAAGTAAAATGATCTTATACAGTATCTAGTTGATATGTCTTATGTTCCTCATTTTGAGATTGTTGTAAGCTTCTAGATGTTTTGTACTTGTTTTAAGTGATTTTAGTAAGCTAACTTATACAGGCAGATAGTTGGCAGGTTTGTTTCAAGCATGTTTCTTAAATGTAGCAAAATTATCTGACAGCATAGGGAGAACATTTGGCTTACTAAACAAGCAAAAAAATCTAATCTAATCTAAACATATCCTTAGAACAATCTCAAAATGAGAAAATTAAGACATAGATATAGGATCATTTTACTTGCTGAGATATCATTTTTGCAGTGCTGCCCGCAGTGTAATAATTTATATATAATAATTTATATTATATATTATGCATCTCAAGTGAAATTTAGTTTCAAGTAAGTTTTGAGGAATTGCACACAGAATGTGATTATTCAGACATTAATAATGAGTATAACTGATGGTGTCTTGCACACCAAACAAGATGCATGATTTTTCTGTTTGTGAAAATGTCATTATTTGATTCACCACCTGTCCTACTTTTGTTTATTTTCGCAGGTGACATGAATTTATTCGATCAGCTGCTGCTATCTATGATGTTGACATGACCAGCAACCCAGGCTTTTATAGGTATATACTCCTGTGCTTTGTCACGTGTGGATTAGCTTCTCCAAAGCAGCACAAACCAGGCCACAGAAATCTGAACTATGAAAGCATTTATAAGGTTCAGCTCTTGACGGTAGTAAAGAAACTCTGTTCTCCTTTTAAAGTGTTTGCCTGTTTTAAGAGGAGAAAAGGATTTTGTCATTTAAAGACATCTTAGCCTTTTTCTTTATTTTCTTTATTGGTGCACTGAAAAGGCACCAAAATTATAAAATAGTTGCATCATGTCTGGCATGTACAGTTTTTCTGAATTGAATGAAAATTCAATTGAATGAATGAAAAGTTATTTATTCTTGTCGTGTTCAGTGTATAATGACCTTAAAGCCAATCTTAATCAACTATTATAACGCAGGCAATAGCAATAGTTCATATTGCGAGGTTTGCCATGCTTTCACATTATCTAACCCACGCCTCAATTCCAAGCCAAATGTATTTCCATGGTTAACTGAGCAATATTGTGAGCTCACAGACATAATGTGTATTCTCGTGCTGTCATCTGTGTGATTACATAAGGGATGTCAAATATAGCTATGGGATCAGTTAGAGGACAAATCAATCCCTGTGTCATCCCTGTAGGGACTGATTGTGTGCAACAATGACTTCATTCACTTGGCTCAGGAGTAGTCTTGGTGTACTTTCCCCGCTGAGCTGACAGCCCCCAGCACCTCATGATTCGCCGTTCTGTCTGTCATCAAGTCCACTTTGCCAGTCCAGATGACAACAGAGAACGGGGAGTGCAGGAACAAGGGTATAACGTCTTTTACGTCATAACCTCGGTTTTATCGCATGGTCACATAAAGGATGGAGATGCCTAGTATGTTCTTCAGGTTGGTTGCCATAGCAATAACCTGCCAGTGTACACACTGGAGGTAGGGACAAAAAAGATTTACTAATTGTATGAAACAAGACAATAACAGAAGTAGGGTTGCAAGGCTTCCTGTGGAAAGTGGCAGCTTGTTCAAATTGGTCCCCCATTTATTTCTCTTTGGACAGACAGTTTCTTTCATTCAAGATGCACCACCTCATCAGAGCCAGACAAAAGGAAGCTTAGCTTTAATCCCTAATTCAGTGCAAAGTCACAGCTGTTTTTCCTTCACCATCCCTCGTTTACTGCAAAGGGGGACAGACTGTTACAGACAGCATTCTACAGGCTGGCCTAGCCTTTTACGTTGTCAGTTACATGTGGAAGGCACGTTTACTAGTCGCCGTTTGCAGTATTGTCTGTTTTTTATTTGCTCACCATGCTCAGGCAGTGGAGGAACAAACGGCAGGGATCAAGGCAGCGATGAGAGCAGCGCCTCTGGGAGAGATCGTCAGAAGTGCTCATATAATGTGGAGCAGGCTTCCTCAGCCCTTTAAAACCAACCCGAACTCAGCCCTGCGGCCACTGGCGCCAGCTCCACCAGCTGCTTTATGGGCTGCTGTGGCTGCTGTTGCTGCTGCTGCTGTTGTATGGTTGGGGATGGTCTGGGGAGGATATGTAATGAGGTACTAAATGTGTGAGGGCAGCATGTACATGTGTGCTGCCTGTTCAAAAGGACCTTTTGAGGGGCTAACTGCATCACTATCTGATTACAGAGAGACAGGGATGTTTGGCTAAATCTTTGAAATTTCATATTGGTAAGTATCATATTGGCATAGTGTGGTGGGTAAAAACTGCCCTCAACACTGCAGACTAGGGTTCGATCCTGTACCTGGGCAGGCACCCTATTCTATACCAACAGACGAGACCCCTAACACCATCAGACATTCAATATTTCAAAAAGTAAATATATTTACGGTAAATGGTTGTCATACAGTTTTATACGTTTTTTTGCAAGAGTGATTCTAGGGGTAAGATGTTTTTATGAATTTCAAGGCCGTTAAGGGACAGTTAGCATAGAAGTGATAGAGACTGTACAGTTGACTAGTAGGGGTTTCTAAACCAATGTAAAAGACAAAAATGTTCAGTTTGACTGAAAGCAAATGACTTTAATGACAAAGCACCACACAGGGTTTCCGTTAGCTGGTAAATAACAATATGTGACAGAAAAACTCTGCAAGACTGAATTTGGAATCTCATATTCATCAAAGTTCATATAAAGTTAAATGAATACAATCCTGTGGTGCCTCTCCATTTTGTTCTGCCTATGGGGCAAGACCGCCACTATTAGATCCCCAGTTAAGTTATTTCACCCTGAAGTTCAACTAGTATCCTACGGCCTGCCGATGTGTATAAAAGAACTGTAAAACACTGTAATGTTGCAATACATTTTAGATAAAACCTGTGACAATGTATTGCAACTTTAGCAGTTAATGACAAGGAAATAAACTTAAAGGTATAACTCAGTAGTTTACAGTAGTTTTGTGCTTGATATGTGTGATATGTGCTGTAAAAAATAAGGTCATGATTTAAATGTAGCCAATAATGTGGACTGAACATTGTTTGGTAGCAGTTCCTGAATATAAACCTTACTGTGCTGCTTGTTAGAGAAAAATAGATGCTCAAATACAAATCAGCAATCACTGACCACCTGTCTTCAATAGTGTAACTAACTAATGCAGCACCGGTGTGTCTCAGTGTGGTGCTGCAGCAATAAGCAAGTAGTAGCAAGTAGCAAGTGGTTCCCTCACTTAGTGCTTTATTGTATAACAACTGTAACTATAGTGGGATACCTCTGAAAAACTTTTAAATATGCTGCATCGTTATTACAAATGAGGAAACTCTGCGAATTTAGTGATAGATTCTCAAACCAAAAAAGAAGACGTATAAGATCTCAGTTAATGTGTCTAAGAGCGCATTACCAAATTATTAATTTCCGGTAGAATAACACTTAAACCAGTCATTTAGTTAAGTGAGTTGACAGCCAACATGGGACCCTCAAATATCTTAAATATATTTTGCGCACATAGTAAACATATCTTAGTACTTCACAGTTAGAGGTACTGTACATATGCAATACAAGTGGGTATGCTTTTTTTTGCCTCTTTTTTGGGGATAATTTATATTCTGTATTTAATGCCATGTATTCTTTATTGCTCTGCTGTTTATAGTTAAGGTCCACCGTTTTAACAGATGCGGATGATTTAATTTTAAAATAAGGTACAGTTCTCTGAAGTCTGCAGACCTTTGTTCTGGGAAAAAGCCGTTGCCCAGTTCTGAATTTATATACACTGTAATCTTTCTCCAGCAAAGTTTTGTAATGAGCTGCACTGCAGACACAGGCAAGGGTTTGATGGTTGAGGGAGTGAGTGAAAAATCATCACAAGAATATTACGTCTGCAGTTATTAAGTAAAATGAATCATCTGTTCTCCACAGTTACACTCTGTCTCTTTCAAAGTAACTCTACACCTCCATTTCATTTCTCTGTCTGGAAAAAGGAGAAGAATTCTCCCACCTGTTAAGAAGGGTTTAAATGTCTTATTAAGAGAATGTGTACCTTATGATTGTATGCACTTCGAGAGTCAGGTGAAGACTAGAGAGACAGGTGTGAAGTGTCACTATGGTAAATGTAAAGGGACACGTTGATAGAGGAACATGTGATTTTGTGGCATTTCCAATCATTCTTTATAACTGAAAGGCATCATTCTCATAGCATTTTTTATTTTTTTTTATTATTTATTACAGCACAATCATCTTAAACCTAAAAGAACTGGTTGTTAACATGGGTAGTGACGCTCAGCGAATTAAATGTTAATCCTATGTTCCATGAAACACAGAGTACAATAATTAAAAACTATTACAGCTATTACATGGCCTACAAAAACTCTTATCAGTTCAAGCTGAGAACTGTGTGGGCGTGGTTAATGAATGGCTTGATTGACATCTCTCTGTCCAACAGTAATAGCCTGCTCCACTCCTGATGCAGAATTAAAATCATTGCCCAGCTTTTATGTGATGGATACTGGATGAAAAAAGGCACAGGCAAACTGACGGATGAACGGATGGGTGAAGCAACATTTGAATGAAATAATGGATGAACAATCAACATATGGATAAACAAAAGAACGGTGACAGACAGCTGTAGACAGGTGGTCTAGCATGCTAGCTTTTAATGATGCTGGGTTTCCTCTGTTTCTTTAGTAAGTAGGCATGTCTCAATCATGGAATTTTAATGAATAACTGCTTGATTGACAGTTGTATTTTTTGTTTTGTTTTGTTTTTTCTACAGTTTTCACCAATTTGGTTGCGTTCAATGACATGATACCATCACTAGAAGGGTTAAGGCTAGCACATGCTTCCTCTGAGCCATGGGAAGCCAAACACTGTATGTTTACACTAACGCAATGTCATTGGACAGCTTAACACACTTGGTAGTGAACACTTACTGCCAATACTGTTACGTCAGCTAATCAACGCCTGCATTGGCTAGCACTGAGTGATCCAGAAAGAGCGAGCCCAGTTGTGCTCTTTTGGACTGTCGTCTATGGATGGTTGTAGTGGAGGTATCTTCTTTCCTTTATTCACAACCCCAAATCAGAAAAAGCTGGGACAGTATGGAAAATGTCAATAAACAATGCAGTGTTTCTTACATTGACTTTGACTTTTATTTCATTGCAGACAGCATGAATCCAAGCTTTTTTATGTTTTGTCTGGTCAATTTAATTTGTAAACATACAGTACCAGTCAAAATGTTAGACATGGCTACTCATAGAAGGTTTCCTTGTTTTAGCTTGATGCTTTACTTTAGAATAAGAGTGAAGACATCAGGCTATAAAATAGCACTCATGGTATTATGTAGTCACCTTAGAAAACTCCTATATGTAACTTTACCAGAGGATAAAACAGCTTTCTTAACTTGCAACGGATGTTGATATAACAAGAGCAATTTTGAGCAATTTTGGACAAATTCTATTGGTCTGTCCATCATGAATATTCACACAAGAGTAACTACAGCTTGTAAATTGACAAAATGTTTTGCATAAAACAACATTTTTTGCACAACAAAATATATATTAGAGGTGGGCGATATGGCAAAAACACAATATAGTGATACATCAAGAATGTATGTGGTATATCAGGATGTTTAGTTTTTCATCAGTGGGAACTGCTAAGCGTAGACCTGTACATGTCTTTAAGAATACAAAAAACACCCATTCATGAGTGGGTGTATGTAAACTTTTGACTGGTACTGTACATCCATTCCTGCATTTTAGGCCTGCGATACTTTCCAAAAAAGTCAGGACAGGGCAATTTAGTGCTAGCAATGAGGTCAAAAACTAAATAATGATGTGATTTCAAACAGGTGATGTTAACAGGTGAAAGGCTTTCACAAGTCTTCACAAAGAGTCTTTGATAAGCAAAGATGGGCAGAGGATCTCTTGTATGTGAACAAATGCATGAGCTGAAGACCCATGATCTCTGATTCCTCAGACTGCACTGCCTTAAGAACTGTGATTCAACAATAGCTGATATAACCACTCAGCAAGGGATTACTTTGGCAGACCTTTGTCAAGCACCACTATATAGAGTTACATTCACAAATACAACAAAACCCTTATTTTAATCATGTCCAGAAACAGCATCGACAAATGTGTATTGTGGTCAGACTAATCCGGATTCCAGATCTTTTTGGGAAGAAATGAATGCCATGTACTCTGGACCAAAGAAGAAAAGAACCACTCAAACTATTAACAGCAACAAGTCCTGAGCCAGTGTATGCCATGTGATGGGGTCAGTGTGTCACTGTCCTTGGCAAAGGTCATTTACCCTTCTGTGATGCAGCATTAATGCAGAAAAGTACATTAAAATCTTAGAGCAACATATGCTGCTTTCAAGAAGACATCTTTTCCAGGAACATTCATGCATTTCTCAACAAGACAATGCAAAACCACATGCACACATTATAAAGGAATAGCTGCAGAAGAAGTGGGTACGGGTACCGGACTGGCCTGCCTGCAATCCTGACCTGTTCCCACACCTTAAGATGTGTTTGCAGGAAGAATGGGACAATATAGCTCCTGAAACTCTTCATGGCTTAGTATCCTCTGTGCCAAAATATATTTAAAGTGTTGTGAGAAGGAAAGGCAATATTACAAAGTGGTAAATGCTTTACTGTCCCAATTTTTTTTTTTTTTGGAAATTTGTTGTAGGCCAGAAATGCAGAAATAGATACACATAAAAAACACATAAAATGAGGTTCGGCAGACAAAACATGTAATATCTTCAATTGAAATAAAAGTCAAACTTGGGGTTGTACATGCATATGCCTCAACCAAACTGATCTCAATCCATATTCTGTTTATTAAGAAGCAAAACTAATAATTGTGGAAAAAATTGGAATCACATTAAGTAATTGCAGTCAGCTGACATTTTGAATTGTGACAGGTCTGCCGGTAAGGACTACTCAGCCTGCTGTTTATGGGAGCCTGCTGGTTAGATAACCAGAAGCCAGTAACTAAAATGAGAGTAATAAAAAAAAAACATAGCTGTCCCTCTTGTCCTGTCTTTCCCTCACTCTCACCCTTGAGAATCTGTCTCAGTGTGGGCCATGCCCTGCACACTCTGCTGCTAATGAGACAGACACGTCTGGGGTTGTCATGGAAGAGCTCTCCACATCTGGAAAGCTAATTATAGCACTGCTATTAGCCTGACCCTTCACATTGCTCGTCTTCAGATCATTGCTGGACGGATAAGGGCCGACAGGTTTGGCTTTTGGGAGCTCTGTTTCATTCACAGCTTACACAGACAGGTCTGACCAGCCCCATGACCAACGGGGTCATGGTCAACTTCAATAACAGTCACAGTGATTGGCCCAACTGTCAGTTTTTGGAGGAGGTGGAATTACTACCTTTATGCCATAATTGGGGATTTGTAATGCCAATTTTAGTGACAGAAATATTCTCTGTGATTACATTACAGGTGCTTAATTGCCCACATACAAGTGTTGATACCCTACCATTGCCACCTACATGAATCATTTAGTGCTTTTGCATTCAAATGCATAGCAATGATGTAGAAACCTACTGACTTACTGTCTTCTGAAATAGCTGTTCTTTGTCTAATAATCAGGAGTAAAGGCCTTTCCATTTTTGCTGGCTCCCTAAAATCAAAAATAGTCTAGTCAACTGGTTTTAAATTATTTTTGGCATATGTATTTAGGCTGTAATGGGTTTTTTGTTCAACTTGAACAATATTGTGTAATATTGCAGCAGATTATGCAGACATATCAACATTTAAATCCATTTCTATTTACATACATTAAATGAATCTCCAGTGTGACCAGATTAGATCCATATTTAACGAGAGTTCAGGAAGCCACATAGTTTTGGGATTTTCCTTGTTTATCCTCTTACCTGTTGATCAGGACACTGCATACACATTCCCCCTCACATGAGTGTGTGCGGATACACACAGAGGGTCTTTGCATGATGCCATAGAGGATGGGTTCTTGAAACCTTTAAAATGTTCTCCACACTCATGAATCTCTTTTCTAATATGGTTCTACAGGTAACCAAAAGTGGCTCTTCTATGGCTCAAAGTACCTTTTGTGGCAAATATTTTTAAGTGTACATAGAAAATGTTTAGACTTGTGTTAAACATGACCCATCTCTGACCACCTTGATTGAGTGGTCTGATCACAATCTGAGCACAATGCATCCAGAATGTGTGTTAACTCCTGGCTTTTCAATGCGATCATGTGAAATCTGAATGTGATCTGAGGGTTTAAATAAAACTCTAAGGTATACAGTGGAGGGAAACAAGTATTCAATAAAATATTCAATATAATAACATTATTAATGTACTTCCAGTCATATATCCACTGCAAATGTGCAGGTCTTTTGAATAATATGAACAAAAAAGGTTGTATTCATAAGCCTAAAGAAAGATATGCTTAAAAAATAAACTGATTCCCTCCGACTGACTCCCTCTGATGCGTCCTCCAAAAATCACGAGATTGGCTAGGACATGCAAGCACCTGCGCCTTCTTTTTTTAGAAACCAGTTATTTTGTCTGTATGTTTGGGATAGTTATCTCCTTGAAATATCCATCTTCTCAGCAGAGACAGGTTCCTGGCAAATGAGAGTAACATCATTTCTAATATGTATGATGTTCAATTTGTGTTTCCTTCAGTGTACCATCCTCTAGTACCACTTGCCTAGAAGCAGCCTCATATAAGTTCCAGCCTTTGTAGTTTGGCGTGTTGTTCTTGGGATTATACCTTCAATCCTTCTTTCTCCAAACACATGGAGTTGAGGTTTTGCAAAACAGCTCTATTTTTGTTTTGTCTCAGCAGAATATAATGTTCCAAAAGAATTCTGTCAAAATCCCTCTGTGCGAATTGTAGATACACGTCTCTGTGCTTCTTTTTGGCAGAGTTTTGCTTTGGGTTTAGGAACAGAGATGACATCATTCATTTATGATTATTGTTAATTTTTATGCCGTTGTTCCTGCTATGTTTAGGATCTTCAGCTCTTTTTGCATGACTGCTGGCTTCTGTCTTACCTTCCTTATCATTTGTCTCATAGACATATTTCCTGGCACATTCCTTAAACTTTCATGTGCATATTATCAAACTAACTGTACTTGAAGGAATGTTTTAAGGTCCTTGCTAGAGTTCTGTAGCCTATTCCATTTGTTTCATAATGCTGAACTTTATGAGGCTTCTACGGTGGCCGAGAAAGCCCAACGCACTGCAAGTTAAAAACGCGCTGCAAAGTCTCAAAACACAAGCATCAAAATGACACGACTTGCACAACATTAGCCAAACGCGCTGCAAGATCTGAAAACACAAGCATCAAAATGAGACCGCTTGCAAACCATTAACCGAACGCGCTGCAAAGTCTCAAACGCGCTGCAAACACTGAAAACACATGCAACTTCCAAAACACATGCAGAAAGCCTCAAAACACAACGGAAGTGTTTCCGAGGGACACTGAAAGTGGACGGACCCATTCAAGAGCGTGCTGCGTGGAACTGGACGTGACAGCCCCAGTTCCAGCAAAAGTAAGTTTTATCTGTTTATTAATGAATATTCTGTCGGCTTATTGGCCAGGTTCTTGTGTTTATATTTCGTTCCAACTTAAACAATGCACACCGAGTGACTGAAAGAAAAGTGGGTCCATCCACTTTCAGTGTCCCTCGGAAACACTTCCGTTGTGTTTTGAGGCTTTCTGCATGTGTTTTGGAAGTTGCCTTTGTTTTCAGTGTTTGCTGCGCGTTTGAGACATTGCAGCGCGTTAGGTTAATGGTTTGCAAGCGGTCTCATTTTGATGCTTGTGTTTTGAGACTTTGCAGCGCGTTTTTAACTTGCAGTGCGTTTGGCTTTCTCGGCCACCGTAGGCTTCATTGCCATGATTGCTTTTATAATGGTGCAATTTGCACAAGCAATAATATCTAGAACTTGAATTGATTTTTGTATGTAACCTTAATTTACATAGTAATATTATTTTGTTAATGTTCATTTAAAGCACAGATTTGCACTGGAGGTATATTAAACAACAAAAACATTATAACGTATTATGGGGTTCTTTGGACAATCATTCAGAAGCTACTGACACTAGACACAAATAAGAAGCTTCAGTTACTGCTGGACTGAAAGATGTTAATTTGTAAGGTAGATTGATGAGTGTCTCTTTTTGCATATCATAATTTTAATTAGCTAAAACATTTTCAAAAGTGTTTATAGTTCAAAACATTTTCACTAGTGGCCATTTAGTTTAAGGTTTTGGTTAGGCAGAGGATGAATAGCTAGTAGGAATTCAGTGGGGAGCGAGTGTGAATGAAGAAGTGAGCCGCATGCTGATGCTAAGGGCTGGTGACGAAGATCTGACGTCTCTCTCCCTCTGACTCACTGCCTCTGTGCGCGAGTGTGTGTGTTGGCTCCATGTGGCAGTCCGTGTCCTGCCACGAGTCTGCTCTGTCAGCTCAGTGGCTTCAGACGCAGCACACACTTACTCTCACTTGCTCGCTGGCTCCACTAGGCTGCTCTGCTCTCAAAGGGTGTGTGACGCACACAAACATACTCACACTCAGACACACGCAGGTGGAGCTGTCTGACCAATCGTACAGCAGCATTCACCACAGCCTTGTTGCGTGCTGGACACAGCTGGTGTGTGTGCGGTGCATTATAAGCCTCTGTTCTGTGCTTGTGCATACAAAGTAGTGTGAGCCGGGTGGCCGTTTGAGTGCGAGACCTAATCAAACACGTCTTGGGAAACGGAAAATCACAGCCAGCATCAAGGCCAGCTATGAAAACACACAGACTGGGTGAACACACACACACTTTTTCCTGTAGCTGCCTCCGCTTTGCATTGAAATGGCGGAAATGACATGGCCATGAGGCCAAACATACAGTGATGTCGAGAGCCTGCGGCTGCATTTTCCGTGTGGTCCCGACTGCCGCCTTGATGCACTCACAAATCAAAGGATTACAAAGCAGTATGGCTGCAGGATAAAGTACACGTGCAGTTTGGACTCATTTGCATATGCGCACATTAGGTCCAGACAAAGTCACAGTATCCAGTGGACATAGCAGTGCTCAAGTATCGCCTATTTTGTAATCCATGACATGCCCATTTAAGGAACCAAAGGCGGTTGCAAAGCTGATACAGTACAAAGTGCAGCTATGTCATGTCCAGTAGAGAGTTAGGTGTAACATCAATCCCATGTCACCAATTGCTTATTTGTGATCAGTAAAAGATGTCTTTTTGTGACGTAGGACAAGTGAGAGACAAAGCATAGTGTGTGTGTGAGTTTTATTGCTATCCATTGAAAGAAATGTGGGAAATGACAGAGAGAAGTCATTAGATCTTGTAAGGTAATCTACATAAACAACAGTAGGAAGAACAAAACAACAAAATTTAAATAAGGTAAAATACTAAACAAGGACAGAAGATAAACTGTTAGCGTCTAACACTTAAGCTACGTTCACGTTCACATGAGCTGCAATAGAAAATTCTGCTGCCACAAGCAGTAACATTCCGTAGGCCACAGCGCAGCCGTGGACGCAGCTGAATGTTGACTTTTTTTGTGGGACCGATAGATGCCAGCGTCTCATAGAATTCCAGACAAGTACAGTATTATACAACAAAAATAAGTCCAGATCGTCATCCTACCGTTCTCCACCTTGAAAACACAATCTACACTCCTAAAGCTCTCCTCTGGTTAAACATCCACTGTCACTGCTAATGCTAGTATCATCCCAACATTTGCGTGGCTTCACAGCGCCATTGCATACCGCTATGTGATGCGGAATGGTGTTAGAACAGCAAGGAGCAAGACAAACACAAGAGGCATACAGGGTAACACAAACATGAAACACCTGGAAACTGTTATAGACAAGACACATGTGAGGGGCAAAATTAAAAGGCGGTGCCTTACAAACTAAAACAAAAACAAGAGCACATAGCCAAGGAAGGAAAACAAAGACAAGACAGGCCGGGATGGGACACTTCTTGCACTTGAAGACATTTTGCCTGTTTGTTAATTTTTGTTTGTTTGTTTATTTATTTATGTATTTTAACACTGTGAACAACTTCTTGCGAACAACTTGAGAACAAAGATGTTTCATCACATGTGGACATGTGGTTTTGTTGCAAAATAACTTAATGTCTTGTATTTTCATATTGTTAATTTGTGTCACGTTTGGTGTACGTTGGCCTCCTGCTTGGATTGGATATATAGCAATATTACTATTTCAGCTACTGAGATACTGAATTAAAAAAACTACACACATATAGACTTTGGAAGTTGTCTGTTAACCACAGAGTTAATATTTGATAGATTCTCTTGTCTTACAGACAAGATTGGCTTATGCCCTGGACTCATACATAGTGCTAAGAATGAAATACAAAATAACAGCACGTTCTCAGCGGTCTAGTGGAAAAAATATTTTTGTTTTCGGTCTACAAGGCATACGTGACTTTGGCGCTGGAACTTGATATGCTCTCTAAGCAAACACTTGATAAAGGCCGCACATGTTTCTGTGAGGTGAGCTATATATTAACAAAAGTCTTCATGTAAACTGTACACAATGACGCCCATTCAGCTGTATATCACAGTTGCCTCTCCTACGCTTTTTTTAATCCAGTGGAGAAGTCAGCACATGTGCCACATAGCTTTCCCATGCAGAGAACAAAGAGGTAAAGCCAAACAGACACAGAAGGAGTTTCAGAGAAGAAAGTGTCAAGTATGAGTAAACATGGACGCGTTGCTCACGTGTGCTGCATTCGCATATGGGATTTCAAAGGAGGGGATGCCTGACTCCTCATTCACATTCACACTGCAGAAACTAATCTGACTTTCTTCCCACACGCATGGGTGAAAAGTCTCAACTTGATTAGGAGGAGGTTAGTCTGTGCTGAGTTGTATGAATTTGCTACAACTCACTGCAAAGGAATTTCACACCTGTACACATGCTGGGTGGAACTGCTCTGGCTTCCAAATCCATATCATCTCCACTGAACAATAGCTCACATACATGGTTTCTTTAGAACGGCAAGAATAGCAAGAAGTGTGTCATGCCAGATCACTTTATTACTGAGAAACAGTGACTCCTTTTATTGCAGCCTGTCTCTTCCTTCTTCCTGTTGTTACACGCTGGGCCTCTGGGAGCTTTTACATTAAATCTTCTGGCAGTGACTCAGACTCCAACTATAACAGTGAGCTCAGTGGTCGGAAGCAATTAGGCATTTCTGCTTCATTTCTGTCTTTAAGTAGACAGTCAATGCTTGTATTATGGCATTTGCACTTATGCCAGAAGTATAAGTACAACCATAGTAGCATTATCACATAATATCATTACATATAACTACTGTTGAAAGCTCAATAACAACCATATTGGCCTCACCAGTAGGTTGCCAAGTCTGACATTTGAAAGGAGGTAGATGGATTAGATTAACGTTTGAAATGTAGTCTGTAATCGTCTTTTATGGCACACGGTATGCATTTAATGCTTCAGTTAAAATAACTAACCATGCATGATGTTCCTCTCTCTGCTTCAATTGTTAGACATCTTTTTTATTTATTAGGATAAGATTAGCATTTGGACAAATAAGAACAGACTGTAAATGATAATGTTACAAGGACTTACATACCAGTAATATAAGTAAGAGGAAAATGAGTATAAACATAAGTATATTAGGAATAATAATTATAATAGAAAAAAGAAAAAAGCCAATAAGTAAGTTAAGTAACACAAGTTTTCTGATATAACCAATTATATCTGACCATATTTCAAATAGTTATAACTGATGCTCCCTGGAGTCTAATGCATGATCTCTTGTGTATCACAATTTACAAAGTATTGGGGACCTTTTTTTTTTTTTTTGGAAAACATAAGTTGTTAAAGAAGCTGCAGGTACTGTTTTGTTTTCATGGAATTGCAGAATTACACTAATTTCATGGGTTTAGGAAAAGGAAGCCAAAATCTCTTGAAGCCTTAACTACATCGCTTCAGTAAGTGTTTTGACATGAAATGCAGGAGGTTGAGTTTGCCACATGGCATTTATCTTTACTTTCGGTTCTTAAAACCATAACTAGGAATCACTGCACAGGACAGTAGTTTCAGTACTGTAACCTGAGACACCATTAAAATGCCCTTTAAAGAGTGTATGGGTTTTGGTAGTCTCACAAGCTTAAGGCCTGCTGTTCATATCTTGATTCACTCACTAGGGCCTCATGTAGTGAATCAGTGGATAGTAAATATGAGTTTGGGCATTGGCTAGGTCCCTGGAGGTGGGAATGTTAGGACACTAACAAGTCAATTATGCATGAGACGGATGCAGAGACCGTGCGCAAAGACACCAGCAACATCAACTGAGCAGCTTGTCCACTGTGCTGTGCTGAGCGGTGCTGGGATTTAAAATTCCAGTCATTTCATGAATGCTCCAGTTTTGTTGACACTGCAGAATATGCAGTCACACAGCCTTGCGTCAGCCATACAGCGCAATGTAGCATTGCTACCTTGGTTCACCTAAACACAGCATCATAGCAGATGATGACCGAATGGGTATTCAGTTAACATTGCAGTAACTACGTCTGATCCTTTAATAAAGATTTAAATTTTCAGTGTGTAATTGAATGCTTAAACGTTCCTAGTATTTTAGCAGGTCATCCTACCTTTAATGTCATATTTTATATGAAATAAATACATAAAGTGCAATAGTTGTGAAATAGCACTTTCTTTCATATTATTACACTAAATATACTGCTTTAAATTATATTGTAGGTTGTGGTTAATGACAAACAATATCACAGCATACAAGTAAAGTTAAATCAGGGGCAACCCTGCTAAAAAATCTAGCACAGACCAGCATGAACCAGTGTATTCTCTGTAAACACTGGTTCATGCTGGTCTAGTACGGGTCTGGTGCAGGTTCAGCTGGTCACCCAGTATAGTCATAGCATCAAAAACAAAACATACAAGCAGGTTTTGCTGGTGACTAGCATATTAACCTCCATTAAAGTTGACCAACATACTAGCATCCAAAATACAAAATGCACTGGTTTCTAGAGATAAAATAGCAGTAAAGTAGCAGACCTTCTTTATTTACAAGTAAAAAAAACCCTTTTTTTCCAGGACGCAAGTGAGAACAGCTTTATTTCTCATTATTTCTTCCCAAAGCTGGAGACATGGCGCTATTTCCAGAGAGGTCGGGGAGCATAGTGAACACTTGATGCTGACAGGTTTTTACAGTGCATTGCAGGAACTTTAAACAATGGCCAGCATGCTAATAATTAGAAGCTCTTTACTAGGAAGCTCTTGAACACATACCCATAGCATTCTGATAACATGACACAATCTTGTAGCCACCATTTTGGTAGGCAACATCAAGTTCATTTGGCAGCGCAGTAGTTTATTATGAGATACCAAAGCCATAAACCGAACCAGCAGCAGTAAACCCTGTTTTCTTGGGAATACTAACTTTAAAACTAGTTTTAAGCATGTTGACATATACTGTATATATTTGAGCATATTGACTTAAATTTACTTGCTAGGTTTCTGAAGTAATAACAAATGAAAGCTGAAAATGAAATGGCTGAGATTTTATGCTGCACACAGCATAAGTGAGACAGTGTTCAACAGTCCAGCAGCTCCAGTGATTATAGCTTTGCTGTGCCATTCGTTAGCTGCTCATTACAGATATCCAAGTGAGAGTTTAGTGATGCAGTCATATATTATGAAGTTGGTAACGATATTCTCTAATTTAGGATGCATCTATTGAAGTAACTGGATGTCTACAAGTTTTTCTGTGACATTTGCAAAACATCACTTAGCTGAGGATGTATGTAATGTGGCCTTATTCATAAGCCTCTTCTCCCCAAATTTCTGTTCCACATTTAAGCCACCTAAATGGAACTGCTGCACCATTTAAAGTGGAACAGAAAAGTTGATTAGGAAACTGGCAAATAAGAAGGCTTAGGCTACTATGTATATGTGTGTGAGCATATATGTGAACATCACAAGTACATTTCAATCAGCCAAGAGGCTGATTGTGGTCACTGTGTCCTAAAAAGACAGCTTACAAAAGATACCCTTTCAGACTGCTAGCATACATGGGAACTCATAGGTATGGAAAGTCATAGTGAAACTAACAGTATCCATCTTGGTGTGCAATGTGCACTAATAATTATTTGTACTCTCAGCTCCAAACTTATTAACACCCTTATGATGGGTAAAAAATTATTGCTGTTGGGGCAGTTGTGGGCTGGAGGTTAGGGAACCAGCCTTGTGACCAGAGGGTTGCTGGTTCGATTCCCTGAACCGACAGTAATGACTGAGGTGCCCTTCAGCAAGGCACCTAATCCCCAACTGCTCCCTGGGTGCTGTGGATAGGGCTGCCCACCGCTCCGGGCAAGTGTGCTCACAGCCCCCTAGTATGTGTAATCGGGTGTGTGGGTGTTTCACTTCACGGATGGGTTAAATGCGGAATACAAATTCCTCTGTGTGAAAATCACAAATAGCTCAAAAACTCTCTACTCAGAGAATGATTGGCCTCACTGATTTGATTTGATTAAAATGTCTTTTAGTCTCAGACTGAAAATGTGAGAGAATGTTTAGCAAAACCTGCTAAACCTGTAATCAATGCTAAGTGCAACCCCATTTCGCCAAAACATCAGCAGTGAGTCTTCTCCTCTAATAATGGATTAGATTATAGAATACAGATTAAAGAAACTGAGCTCACTCCCCAATGTAGAAGTTCCTTATAGGTCCTAGGTCCTGCCTTTTGGCTCTGGCTATTCAGCTCATGTCATATATTTTCCACAGGGTTTGTGTCAGGGGACTGGGAAAGTCATGTTCAAGGTTTGATTCTGTGGTCATTAAACAATTTTTGTGTGGATTTTGGACATATGTTTTGGATCATTGTCCTGCTGGAAGATCTACCCATGACCTAGTTTTAGTTTTTTTGGCAGAGACAGGCAGATTTTCATTTTCAAATATTCTGGTATTGCATGGAAGTCATTATGCCATGTATCTTAACAAAGGTTCTCAGGATCTTTGAGGAAAAAAACATTAAATCTCCATTTTTAACATCAGCGTTTCCTTAACCACTTTGTTGTTAAGAAACAGGTATCCTTCTGGCTTGCCAGATATAGGCAGCATGCAATTATAGGTTTGAAGACTTGGTGACCTTGTTTTCTGCAAATCTACAAGAGTAAATTTGTTTTGACTCTTTAACCATCTTCCCCACTATGCATGGGGGTAGAGTACACTTGCGTCCTTTTTCAGTTCACTACAGCTCCAGTTGTTTAAAAACGGTTTTAATTATTGCCCTAATAGTGAATATGAGAGGTTTCATACATGATGTTGGGAAACACCTAGGTGGACTTACAGAAAGTGAAATATAAATGCTTCAGGGTATTTTTACATATGTACTGTACAATGTAATTTGTTAAAATATGCCAGTAGATTTGTGTACTTAGAGCCTTTCAGGGTAAAACTACTTCTGTGGTGGTTCTTTGAACATTTTTTTGATTGGAGCATGAAGTGAACTTAAAGGTTTGAATAGTTTGCTCTTGAGATTAATTCTGGAGTATTATTTTCAGAATGTCTGAATGTAATCTTGAGAAATGTAATTTGTCCTGAAATTTGTCCTGTACTAATTGGACATGCATTAGTTGTTAAAACTTGCTCCTTACTTCTCCTCAATGCCATGTTGACCTCAGATCAGCTTTGATCTTTCATATTGTAGATCTTAACTTGGTTTATATCAGTGCAGAACTGTTCTTTGACTTGGAAAATGGCACTAGAGTACTACAGAATTATCCTTCCTGGTTGTCGCAGAATGCTGGAGAGTTTCTGAAAATAAACAAGAGAAGTGGAGATGGGACGGTTGTCATGGTACAGTGGCATTTGTGTTGATGCAGGAGATAAGAGAGGAGCTTGCCAGTGGCGAGTAGGAGAAAGCAGTAAACATCAGAGGTGACGGTAGACTGGGAGAGCCACATGTGCAGGTCCAACTAAAAATATTTAGTCCTACACCAATGGAAACAAACCTAATGGGGAACTTTCACAATTATGCCAGGGCCAAGGTTTAAGAGTTATAGGTTTAAGGTGGTGAACGTATGAGCATGTTACGGTACAAAATTCTTAGAGCCCCTATGAAATCGCATTTTTGTACCTCTCCAGAAAGAAAGCCGTGTTTGGAGTTACCTCCCAATACCTGCTTCAGGTAACCAATATTTCATTAAGTTAACTCAGGTGTGCTGGTGATGGAAATTCATGCAAATTTGACTATAACAAGGACCTTGTGACTATAACAAGGAGAAGCGGAACTGAATCCATGTTCTTATAATCAGCTCCTAAAATATTAATGACTTTACTGAAGCATTTACTGTTTTGTGTTTATTTGTATTTACCTCTGGGCATGCACACATATGTCTGTGTTTAAAGCTGAAAAAGAAAAAAAGTTTCTGGTTGTTGAGGGAGCAATTAGGGGCAATGAAGATGCAAAACTGATAATGTGCACCATGGAGGTGTGACAACATATCATTCAATATATAAAATACATTTGTTAGTTGTGTGTCGATACATCTCATATCAGTAAACCCGACTGTTGAGCTGCACTGGTTAAACATACCTGTATAAAAAACGCTTATGGCAGAATGTATATAGGACTTCCTCAGACAAAACAGCTTCAGGCCTCAGGAAAAATGCTGCTATGTCTCAGTTCTCATACAAATGGACAAATGGCTATGTGACCACTTTGGCCTCAGATGTTTGTATATATATATATATATATATACAATTTGTGTGTGTGTGTGTGTGTGTGTGTGTGTATGTTCCTGCTGCAGCAACCTGACACCTGTTGCATGCTAGCTTGGACTGTTTCTGTCTCACTTTCAGCAGGGATCCCAAGAAAGAGTCAGTCTGCGGGTCCCTCATGCTTCCAAAATCACATGACTTGCTCCACTCTAAACAGAAAACTCAAACATCCAGCAGCAGTGGAACAACATTTCTACTGAAATTCTCTACTTTTATCTGCTGCGGGGGAGTTGATCAGGTCCAAGTCAGAGCGGTCCATGCTGGGAAAGCCTCTCACGCCTGGACACAGTGTTATTTCCCATGCTTTATTATATGGGCCCTTGGCATTACACAGACATCCATGCACAAGAGGTGTGTGGTAAAACATGTAGCTGCCCATCTGCACAGCCCTTAATGACTAGACACTAGGTCTAAAGGGTGTTGAATTTTGGCCGGCATTGGTCATCTGCTCTGAGTCACACATGGCTCTAAGAAGTCTTGCCTCCGTGCATGCACACACAGATACATTTGCACACCCAGACACACATCTGTGTCTCACTGCACTCGCAACATGTGCAGAGAATGACGCATCTGTGCGTCACCACTCTGCAGCGTACTGTGTCACCCATGCTCATAAATCAACTGCACTGAGCCAATATTACACACACACACATAACCACTCGTTATATTTGCCTTTTGTTGCCAGTTCATTTAGTTTACATTAGCTGAACTTTTTTCAAGGAGATATTTCTGAAGACTTTAAATATAAAGTTGCCCACTTACATAAGGAAAAGGAAAGTCAAAATTAAGTGAGGAAATCGGGGGGAAATTGGGTGGAGGACTCCTAACAAATGTTACCATCAGATAAACAACACTAAAAGGAGCAATATGCAAGATGATGGAATTAAAATGTTAGATTCTCAGCTTAAAACTTTTCAAAATTATGAAAGGATGTTAAAAATGTCTATGTATTGTGATGTCAAAGATATCTAATGAAACTAGCATGCTAACCAGCTAGCTGGTCCTATGTCATAATACCACTATGTACCTCAGGAGGCGATAGTGTTTCACTGTAACATTCAGTCTGGACATGAGCGGGTGAAGAGGAAGCACACTCATGCTTGGCAAGAAAACACATTTGTAAGGAAAGAAAGGGGAAAAAATGGCAGCAAGCTCTACTCTTGCTTTAGATTACTGCCCAACACAATGGACTGACCACCCCCAGAGGACAGGCACCACCCCGAGAGGACTCTACATTTTCAAATGTGTTTTGGGATGCAGCAGAAAACATAACATCTTCTAAATCTGAACTTTGAAGGCGCAGAAAAACATCCATGCATATTTCTTGAAAAAGTAAAAAATGTCTCCCAAGAAGAATGGAAGCCATTATAAAGACAATAAGTAGGCATGTTTAATACTGAAACATCTGATATCTCTTTGAAGCTTTTATGTAATTTTCAGTGATCTCTGACTTTTGCGTCAGACTGACAGACAAATCATATATAATGTCACTGGATGTTTTCCCATAGGAAAACCCCATACAGTAATAACTGTATTGTTTCAGTAACATACAAGTTGCTATTCTACTGTACAAACAAATCTAATTTTTAGCAGTTAGGTCATTGTTATCATTTCTGAGACCCTACTTTTATATAAATGTGCTATATCTTTGCATCAGACAATAGGATTTGGCGCCATGACACTGTACAGTCTGCTTCGACACACCTTCTCATCGGAGAGCTGATAATTAGCATGATTTATGTCAGGTGTCTTAGAGCACAGAAACACTAAACTGTGTTGTACTGTGGCCTGTCAGCACTGGAGTTTCTTGTCTCTAGTCTAAACTATAAATAGGCACAACCTGGAACATTCAGTACGTTGAATGACTAGATTTTGTGATTGTATCACACTTTAACAATGGCTGCTTAGCTGCTTGTTCTGACTGCTTGTACTGTACTGTATGTGCTGTTACATCTGCAAAAAGACATTTTTGCATTTTATTTGCAATCACAAATCTGTGGACTGGGGCACAATAAGGAATGATTTGCAGTGACATTAGAAAGTAGTCATTTCATTTGTGACATTATGAAGTCTAAAGATCATGCTGAATGTTGAACTGTCATAAGCCAAAAAGATTTTCACTGATCTTCACAGGTCATATTCCCATCTTTCAAAATGTCATAATGGAAAATCATAGTAAATGTTATACTAATAATGCCTTCAGTTAAAAAATGTCCATAAGCATGCAGTAGTGGAAAGTAAGCGATGTATGATTACACCAGCATTGTTGATGTACCTTTGGGATTGTAGAGCCATTTATCTTAAGACAAATGAACAGGGGGCTACTGCCAGTTCTTTCTCTGATGTCAATCTGCTCTTTCTCAAGACTTGGCAAAGAAGAGGAGTCACCAGGACTCGGTGTGTGTTGATTTAAAAGCCTGCTGTGAACAGACTCATCACTTGGCGGCCTAACAGCGTGTGTGTATGAGTGGATGTGGATGTCAGTGCATGCTAGCTTTTCTCCGTGTGTTTGGTGTGTGTGGATGTGTCGTATGTCACTGAAGATGAGAGATTGTCATCAATGGCACCAACACCCACAAATTCCTCATCACACGCTTTGACGTTCAGATGAGAGACGATTTAGTCTCCTCTCTCTCTCAGTCACACACACACACACATACACACACACACACAATGTTGTTTGCTTAAAGGCCCAATCTGTTTGCACTCCTTATCACAGTTCCTTAGAAATGTTTCTATTACTGCAATGAAGCAGCCTTCCCCTGCTATGAATGGGTGTGTAATGGTTCATAAGAATATACTGACTGGGGATTGCCTTCATCTATACTGAAGGGGTAACTGAGCTACTTGGTTGTGGTACTTTTCTAACTTGCTAAATACAGATGTAGTCAGTGGAAATAACTTGTGGAAAACACACTTCTTCACATTTTGTTGTACAATTTCTGTTTATTTCCAGAGTTTAACACACTGGAAAAAAACATTTTAAACACAACTGTTACATTCAGCAAATAATTAGTAGTACTGCATTAAAATGTGCAAAGCTGTTTCTCTTATCGAGGTCATGTCAAGTTATTTAGGAAAAGCAACAAAACATGTCATTTGACTGGGACTTTTGCATATGATTTGTATTTTCACAGTGTTAGTCACATAGTAATGTTTGTCAAATGCCTGCCTGTACCTCCTGTTCTACCCTGCATATGGCTTATTAAAAGCTATTTAGATTAAATAATTGAGTATATTAAAGGAGTGGCTGACCTTTTTTTTACTAATCTGCTAATGGTTTCAGCTATAGGATTAATATACTATTGACTGCCAAACCCAACCCAAACCAACTTAACCCAGCCCAAGCCTGCTTAGTTGTACCTGACTGACAAAGACTGGGCTAGATAGCAGACAGTCTATGGTAAACCGTGGTGAAATTTCACTGCCTACTTTACTATGTACCTATTTTACAAAAAGTTAGATCCATGATTTCATGTGAAAATCTGGCCTTGGAGAATAACATAGTTAGTCTAACAAATGTTCATGTTGCTTGAATGATTGCATGATCAGCAACCTGCATAGCACGTCAGTAAAATGATCATAAAACTTTGTTGCTTCCAAGGTGGTTCGATTTTTATTGAAACAGGACAAAATGTCTCTTATTAACATTTGGGTTGCATATTCATTGACAACATTTGGCATAACATTGTAATCTATGTTTTAGCAGAAGCTAATATTCTGGCTGTACTAGCTTCGGTCATCTGTGTTCCTCCTTCAGGAAGAGAGGACGTTGAAATTCCCATGCCATTATCATTTCTTTCCACATTCAAATAAGCAGCAGTGCAGTACTCCCTGGTGAGTTAGAAGATTACATGCATGTTCTTCATCAGGTTTACTATAAAAAGGATGCCTTACTTTAGAAGCACACATTTAATTCCAATAACTTTAAAATGACAAATGTTTGGGTTATCAGGGTCGACGACAGAGGTTGCTGCAGTGTGAAAGGTGATGACATGAATCTGTTCCTAAACTCAAAGCATTCTGAGCTACTTCTGTTGCTGTGTAGAAACAGCTTTCACAAGAAAAAATGCTGACCAACTAGAGACTGAATGTCAGTAATACCCTTGTGAACTTTGACCTTTGTTTTGGTCCTCTACTCTACTTGTGTGTCACACTTTCAGCACCTGAAGTCACGATCGGGGTCAATATTAGTGCAGAAGCCTGGACTTTGGTGATTTGTTGTTCACCCTGAACACTACTATGAAACCCCACAAACCGCTAGTTGTGTTTTCAGAATGCTGTGCTGCCAAAGTATTAGATCATTCACTTCAGTTCCCCTTGTTTTTGCTTTTGGTCTGATCCCCTGGGGGCAGCTCTGTCCTAAGCAGGGTGTATTGATATGGAGTGAGTTCACTCCAGTTCACTCTTCTCAGGCCATCTGGGGTTTGCTCGGGACATTATATGACATGTGTCTGCGCCCGAGTAAATATACGTTCGCCTCCTTGGCAGGGTTCATTGAGCTGGCCGCATCCTCTGCCAAGAATAACAAGAAGGATGTGCTTTCTGCCCATGCTGGTAATGACAGCCTCGTATTCCGGCCGTAATGCACTCTCGTTGGTCTGAGAGAAGAACATTTTTCCTTTGTAGTTAGTAGGAAGCTGAAATTTGTTATCCATCCATGCTCAGCTGTTTATAGATGTAGGGGTGACTGGAGAATTTAACACATCCACAGATGTGTCTGGAGAGTGAGTGTGTGCAGTGGGTGGGTAGGTGGGTGAGTGGCTACTATCGTGTTTCCCAGGAAATCAGTGAGTCATTCACTTCAGGTACCTTTTTAAAAGCGCCATGGGATTTCCATAACGTCATGATGTTTGCCAGCCTTAATGTAAATCTAAAAGCCTCTCCACAAAGGTCTAAACTGAGTGCAGTGTCGCCTTTTTTTATTCCCAGTTTCAGGAACATACATTTGTTCAGGAACATACTTCTTCGTTATTGTATGTCATTTTGTATCCGGGCTATGCTGGTAGCCGAACACCCTTTAATTCTTCCCATGCAAATAAAGGCTGGAACTAATTAAATTAAATGAACATGTGCCAGTGATAAATTAAAGGAACTGTGTAGCAAAAAATGAGACTTGCTTAGTTTCATACTTTAAATGTTGAGACATGATTGGTAACAACGTTTCTTTATTTTTGTGCTGTATCCATGCGGCTAATGCAGCGTTGAACCCTGAAGAACTGCTGGAACTCAAGACCACCATAGCGCAGGTATTATTGGGGCGCTGGATCATTCTGCAGCCTTGCAGTGACAACGATATGGTGGTGTGTTAGTGTGTATTGTGCTGGTATGAGTAAATCAGAGACAGCAGTACTGCTGGAGTGTTTAAACACCTCAGTGTCACTGCTGGACTGAGAATCATCCACCAACCAAAACTGTCCAGCCAACACATTTGGTGAGGTGCTAGCAGAAACTAGCCTAATGTATATTAGAAACTAATATATATGTTGATTTCTAGTAGACTTATCATGTGGTGAGTAGGTCAACTCAAGCTCCTATGCTTATCCTCCTACATCTCAGTTATCCTTAAAGCTCCCAGCTGTCTCAGTAAGAAGTATGCAAATACAGTAATTCCTAAAATAGGTGTAAAAAGTTTGATGTTTGAGTGATTAACAACACTGGTTATGCATTTAAAATGTTACTTAATTTATGTTACCGTGGCGAAATTCTGTGTGGGTATGTTCATCATCAGCTATGCTAACTAGTAAAAACAAACTATTTAATGGTAGTTATTTTAACTGACTGTTTTTAATAGACAAAGTGAAACATTTATATGCTGGCTTTACACCAAACAACTTTTCAAGTGATTTCACTGTCGCAGAAAAAGAATTCCATTGATGTTATAAAGTCATGCAAGTCTTGCTAGAGTTGCAGCACACTCTCGTCATCTACGTTGTTGGGTGTAAAGTGGTCAACATAGCTGTCTCAGCTCAGTCTTTGTCTCATTTAGACGTTACGATAAAATCAGTCATGTTTATTATTATCTTGTCTTTAGTCTTGCCTTATGCAAAAAGTGACCCCTGTAATGCTTGGACTCACATGAATCACAAATTAAATGCTGACCAGTGAGCTCAACAAACATTGACGGTATTTCAACTAAACTACTTCACCTGTACGTTCATACATACAACTAAAAGCAGTCCAAAGCCTTGTAGTGGTACAGAAATAAAAGAGGATAAAAGAAAGAGCAAGCTACAGTGGTCTTAGTCATGTTACTGTACAAACTCTCTCTCTTCTGCATAGCAGTGCTACTCATCGACGTGCACTGCTGTGGTTCTTCCTTCAGTAGTGCACTACTTGTTACACCCTGCAAGATCCCCAGTCTTTACAAAGTCATAGTCTATGACTAAAAATTCTAAAGAGTCTCAGGCTTTTTAAGATTCTTTCTTTTTTTCCATCTTCTAGTGTTTGGTTAGCATTACTTGTGCACTTCCTCAGTGAGGCCTGGTTAAAACTTACAGCGATTTCTTGCTTTGATTTTGCCGATCACCCAAGGAGAAGGGGATCTCATGAAGTATGTGTTGCAAAGCATTTTCTTATCTTGTTAAATCTGAAGAAAAGAAGCTAATGGAGAGTTATTTCTTTTAAGCCTTGCTGTAAGTAAAGCAGAATTTTGTGAGGGTTGAATAGTAATTTAGTGTTGTTAATCTTTCATGATTTCAATATTAATTTCTGATGCAAAAATGTTTAAGAGGGAACATAAGATTATGATGTTGGACTGAAGGTAACATTGACACTGAATGCTTTATGTTGATTTAACAGATTCAGTGACTGGGTCTCCTTTTATCTCCAGTACAAAAATAAAGTAGCAAACTTCAGACAGATCACACAGATCTTGGCTTCACTGGTAATAAAGGGTATTTGACTATTGCTTTCAAATCAAAATAGCATTTCTTTATGCCATTTTTAACACCTTTCCAGGATGACATCACTTGTGTCTTCCAAAATACAGGAACACACTGAATATTAATGCTGTTATAGACTTGTGTTGTAATACAGGTCATTGTTGCTCTTTGACCTGATTAATAAATGTTGACACAGAGTGGAACTCCTTTCCATGCCCTGTTCCCCAGTGTTCCCTCTGTTGGTTTTGGTACAGAGCAGAGCTCTGTGGAGTCTACTGATCACTGATTTATGCTTGCTGCCCCGACGACTGCCCGGGGTGCGGCTGATGCCTTCTCGGAAATGCTTGGATGCTGTTTCGCTTAGATTTTTTTTGATCTTTTTTTCCTAGCCCCAGCAACTTCAGAATTGTGGAATCACCTTTTTATTGTGCTGATCTTGGACTGTTTTTTGCTATGGCTTGAGGTCCATGGCTGGTGCACTTTCAAACTCGATTTACCGCGTGTCCCTTCCTGCCACACTGCCTGTCACATTCACAGCTAAATTGTTAGTGGCAAAGTAGTTTTCCCTTCCATAAGCTAGTACGAGTGCTCTGGAGCCCCTTTTAAGAGGTTGTCTTGGCGGGGGTAGGTAAGACACAGAGGGAAAGAACTGCTGCCCATTCTTTGTGCCTCCGTTTTTCTCCCAGTTGGTTGATACAGCTTGTCTGCAGCCGGCAAACGCTAAAAGCTGTGAAGTGCCCTCAGAGGAGACGGGTCTGTCTGTAACAGGCTACCGACAGGGCTCAATCAATGCGTGCCACCGCTCCTGGAGAGTGACTAAATGAGATTTTCTCTCTCACACTCTCTCTGTATATCTCTCTCCCTCTTTCTTCTCTCCCTGCACCCCTAAAAACCTTTCCGCTTCCACAGTGCCATTCTGACAAAAATGTCACAGCCAAGCAAGGAAAACAAGTTACTGGTGATTACATTTATCTTTGAGTGCCACTTTTCATCGCAAACGGGCCTAATCAAGCCTAGCCATGGAATGTTCTGCAGTATCCCGTGTTTTTTTTTTCTTCCTCACTCGGATAGGAGGTGTCAACTAATTGTCTGCATTTGTTGCATGTTGATGATCAAATATGAGCTTTTTGTGCCTGTGCAAAAACAAGTTACAACCGGCTTGGGATGGAGGCATGGCTACAAAGTGTGTGGGAGCTTTTCAGACGGAGCAGTGTGTATGTTTTCTTTTATTGTACCCACTTGTGCGCCATGGGAGGAGATGTTGTCACAGTGGCTTTGCTGTCACCCTTTAAACTGCTGGTGAGAAGCCTGTGAGGTCTACCTTAGGGGCCGGGCTAAATTTGACTCTCCTACATAGAGCCCTAATCAGTGGCATCAAAAACAACCATTAGCTTGGGATCTGGCTGCCTCTACCCGACTGGCCCACTCCCTCAGGAGGCTGCTCATAACAGGGCCAGAGAGAGAGCCGCACGGGAGCATGTCCCATCAGTGCCTGGCTCTGTTCTGCTTCAACCAAGCCTAACAATCACTCTGGAGCCCTCTCTGATTCCTTGCCACACAAAAACACACACACACAAGGCACGAAAACAAGGCCTGTCGTGGCACGAGACCACACACTGTACGCTCACGATGAGGGAACAGCATGGTTTAGGCTTGTACTCATAAATCGTTCTTCAACAGGAGCACTGGTGGAAGATCGGGTTTCTTGTTGCCAAATGCAGACTGTTGTCACTATGTTCAGTAAGAAAGCAAAACCAGAGAACAAGGACCTCATCTCATTTTGCCAAGAAGATTTTTTGTCCTGTTAACAATAATGTGTTTGTGGAATGAAGCTGGCAGAACTTACAGCTTAGAAACAGACTGGTCATTTTCTTTCAGACGAAGGTGCCAAAATGGGCCTCTTTAGAGCTATGCCATAGAATAGCTATGCAGGTGCCCAGTCCTGGTGCTAGAGGTCTACCACCCTGTAGAGTTTAACTCCATGCTGTAACCTTTGGGAAATTTTAAGACGACAGCATCAGGTTTCAGACATCAGACAAAATGACTTTTTCTCGGGCAAATCACTGTCATGCCTCAACCTCACACACAATTTGACATCAGGTGAAATGACTATAGGCAAACGGTGTATCACAAAACTTAAGTCGTGATATGATATTTTGCGATAAGCTAAGTTTTTGTACTGCAAATTTTGTCTCCAAACAAAAACTGTGCTGTTTTAGTCACATAGAAATGGACTGTCCTGGACATCTGCGCATCACAGGTTAATGCAATCCTTAATGCTGTATTCAAACAATTGGTTTTGTTATTTTAATTCCAAAAGTTTATTTTTTTTCACAATTCATATAAGAAAATCGATACAATATTACCACGCAAAATATTGTGATAAGATGTATCGATTTGTCCCCATCCTTATCTACGGACATACAGAACTGAGAAAAAGAGTAAGCTTCAACTCACTCGCTGTTTTTGTGTTTTGTCCTATATCCGCTTCAGTCTTAGGGACCATCCCAAAATTACAGGAAGAAAACCACAGTCATTTTCCACACAGTTACCCTAATAACATGATTTCTGTAAGAAGATAAAGGCTCTCCACATAAGAGGTGAACTATACCAGTTAAATATTTTGCTTAGAACAAAATAGTCATGTGCCAGAGTTTGGGTGCCCTGGTCAAATTATGTGTATTAATAGTGTGGTTGCAGAATTTAACATTTCGGAAAAAAAATATATGTATAATAATAATAATATATATATATATATATATCATAAAATATGGTTTCCTGTAGAAAACTTACGGCACAATTTTTTGATTTTGTTTAAATAAAAATTGTGCAGTAATATAATATTAGCACTATTGCTGTATTTAAGTTTGTTCCATGCTGAAGATATGTTTCACCTAGAAAAACAATGAAATGGTTTTTGATGAGGGGTATTCAAGCTTTTGCATATGATTTCATGTCCAAAGCCTTGTTTATGCTTAAGGGTGTAGTAAATCCTGTCACCACAGACAAACAGAAGAATCTGCTTGTTGAACAGTCTTCTGAACCACTTATACTGAAAGCTTCCACTGGACAAGCACTAACACAATGCAGCTGAACTTATGTAACTGGTGCTGTGTGTTTGTGTGCATGTTGGTAGATAAGAAGATTTGTCACTCGTTTTATATATAAGTATATGTAGTAAATGCCTGTGGTCTGCCTAATTCATAAATTTATCTTAATAAATGTTCCCTCTTAATAAGTGTTCCACTTAAGTGCAAAATAATAACCTCTGTTGACATGTATTGAATTGTTGCTCTCAATGCTCTTTTAATTGAAAGTGGTAAAACAGCCGTTGGCTGAAATTGGAGCACTGGTCCCCTAGGTTTGGGAGGGAGGGGCAGAAACCTCTGGCCAGTGCCTGAATGGTGTTGGGTGGGAGGCCATCTGCTCCTATTCACGGTTCATTTAGCAAGCTAGTGGGGTTAGGCCATTCGCCCTGACAGCAACAGGTACAAAAGGACTTTGTCCCACTGCGTGAAGATAGATGTCACATTACTCAAACCAGTGTCATCAGAAAGATCTTGAATATGTATCAGGATGGTCAGTTTTGTTGTTCCGGATGATAACAAGCATATAGCTTCTGTCTGAACAAAACTTGTAACTTTACAGGAGAAGGGAATTTTTTAACATCTAGTGTGAGTTAATGTTACAGGGGTTTCCTTATTAGTCACTTTGGAAAATTCCCATTGGTCCATTCATCATAAAAGATTTACATGATGTATAAAGCAACAAAGTTATGTTATTACAGTACATAACATGTTAAGTTCAACATGGCTTCATATTTTCTTCTCCTACCTTCCCAGAAGTCCATAGGTGTACTGTGAGTCTGCTAGCAGTAATGCGATCTCCTCCTTCCTCATTGTAATGACACACTCCTCTAAAGCCTGTACAGATGCAGAGTTTTAGTGTGATGCTGGATAAGCCTTAGAAGCATACAAGGGATGAAAAAAGTGTTATGGATAAACTCTTAGTACAACCATGTTTTGCTTCCATTACACAGTACCAGCTTCATTAGAAATAAAACTAATGTATAATCTGCCTGAGCATATGCAGTTCAAGACAATGCGCTTAAGCATTACACTGTGATAGTTTCTACACTGTTAGATCAGTAAATGCAAACCAAATATAGACCTTTAGCAGACAGCAAATATGCCTACATATTCAAATTGCATTTGCCCATGTTGGAAAAAGGATTACTATATTTGCTCATCACCTATATAAATATCACAGTCAGTCATGTTTCTTGTATTAATCTACATACAGAGCTAGCAATGGATAACTTTATAAACCCAAAGCAAAACCAGGCTAACTATATATATCTTCTTCTTGGAGCAAAACATGAATACAGCTCTATTTTTTACAACTAACACAAAACCAGCTCTCCATATTTGCTTATGAAATACAGAACAAAAACAAAACAGTATTTAAGTTTGTTTGGAAGACTGCAAGTCCTCTAACACACATAGGAATGCATAATGTTTTGGTTGATTAAATGGTGATAGTTCAAAACAGTTCAGATAATATATGAACATGTGAAATGTTCTGAAGTTCAATTGCTCAGTCTTTGCTCACAATATGGCTTTAGTCCGAGGCGTAATTTACTCATACAAGCTTGCATGGCTCTGTTCAAACAAGCACAGGCAATTTCAAACAATTCTAGAAAAAATGCTGGTGATGTGCATTGTTTTTTTTTCGATCCTCCAAAGGAAAGCAAACAAAAAAAGGCCAGATCTCAGATATGCAAGCAGTGAAACGTCTTTCCAGTACAGAGTAAACATATACAGTAGCTGACATGTGAAAACAGACTATTCCCTGCAGAGAACCTGGCCTGCAGCAGGTGCAAGGTGACAGCCTGCATGCTGGCAGGTGCTCTAGAGTGGGTGTGTGTGTTTGCTCAGTGTACCTCTCACCTGGTTGACATCTCCCTCCCCGATGACAAAGACCAGCTTGGAGTCTTTTTCCACCATGGTTCTGTCCTCCAGCACGCCCTGCATTTTCAGCATGACTTCTTGACCCCAGACAGGACATGGGGCTTGCTCAGGCCCTGGTTCCAGAACTTTCTTCCTGAGCAGCCGATCATCTACAGGCAGCCAGGGCCATGAAGCAGAAGAGAGGAGATGGAGGCTGGGTTAATCTACTTGCTACTTGCCAGCCCATTGAGCAGGGGTGTCCAGTCTTATCCACAAAGGGCCAGTGTAGCTGCAGGTTTTCATTTCAAACAAGCAGGAGAATTGCACTTGTTTAATCAGTCTTCAAATGACTGATCAGATGCACTCCTGCTTTGTTGGAACGAGAACCTGCAGCCATACAGCCCTTTGCGGCCCTTTAAGATGTGGTGCCCCTGCCTTTGAGTCTCTCAGCAAGCAGTTGTAAACCTGACCAGGGATACATTGTGGAATTACAGGTTATTCTGCAATTCATTGCTGCAGTTACTGACAACAAGTAACATTAAAACCTGAAAACTCAAACTCAGAACTAAAAGGCTGGGTTATGATCTAGATAAGGCCTCTTAATGCTGGCATCCCACTGTGAGGTGTGATCAAATAAGGCCTTAGTTAGCTCATAGAACTGGCAAGCGTCTTGCTGTTGGGTTATTGGCTGTCAAGTAGAACAATTCACCTATGTGTAAGAAGGTGGGAATGTGTTTAGCAGTTACTAAATCAATTATGGTAAATGAAAAGACGACCTAATGGAGGGTTTGCATGCTTGTGGAGACATTCAGTTTGAAAGTTATGGGTTCTTCATTTAATTGTGTATACAAATTATATTACAAAAACCCTAAAGGCTGGTTTCCCAGACATGGATAACAGGGATAACAGCCTACATTTTCTTTTCAAAGAGTCTCTGTTCAGAATGCCGTGTAGTCCAGAATTGTCTGGGACACCTTCCCTAAATGAAACAATATTGGGAATAATTCAAATCAATGCGGTCACAATTAGAGCTGTGGAACATATTGTTTGTTAATTGAAACTGATAACGCAGAAGCATGCAATATGCAAATGAGCATTCTAACAAATCACAAATGTTTTTCTGTTCTGTCTGCATCCTGTTTTTGTGCTTTGTAAACAATCCCAGATGTTCCAGATAACTGTTCAGCGGCTGTTTGGTTGAAGCACGGCATACACGTCCAACAATCCCAAAGAACTTTGGTCAGATTAATGCAGGCCAATTTTTAGTCATTTCTTATCAAGAATTAGGTAACGTTTTAATGTTTATAAATCATTGTAACACACATCCCAATTGAAGTGTGGTATTTGTTTCTAGAGTTATTTGGAATTATCATCACAGAACATAAGATTCATTTGGAGCTCTTATGCCAGACAGCTTACCAGTGAGGTCGCTCCAGTCATCAGCCATGAACAACTCCTCAAAGCATGTAACAGTCCACTCCTCAAGTTCGTAGTCTGGGAAAAGGCTTTCTTCTGAGCTGTCTCTTTCCTCCACTTCCTCTGTCTCTGAAAACCGGACTGTTTTCCCAAAACTGGGTGTCTTTGTCAGCTTTTGCCGTCCCTCACGGTCTGACCCAAGGCTCTCGGATGTGGATATATTATGGGTCTGAGAGGTAGTACCCTTATCATGGGGGTCATTGTCGTCCATGCTCCCTGCTGCATGGTTAATGTTCATATTTTGCCCCTCCTCTTTGTCCACCACTACTTCTTTCTCGTCTTCCTCTTTGTCCATTCCTACTTTTGCCTCCTCCTTCTCCTCGTCCATCATTGTGTTCTCCTGCAGATTCTCTAGCTCCAAACTGGTTCCTTGTAGGTGCTGGTGGCTAAATAGTTGCGCTTGCAGAGCCTTGCTACCCTCTGGGCTGGTCTGTTTCACTGCAGGGTCTCCTGGATCCAGTGCTTTGTTCTCTGCCTCTCCTGGTTCTGGTTCCATCTCTGCACATGGAGCAATGGATACCATTTGTGGAGCTTTCCCAAACCAAACAGCTTCTTTCCCAGCCACTCCTTGCCTGAGCACCTTTGGGACCTGGGAACAGAAGCGTAGCTGCTAGCTGGTCAAGGCCAAGGAGCACCTGTATCCATGAGTGACAGTCTGTAGTATTTTCTAAAGCCCAGCGTCCACATGTACTCTAATTGTAATAGACTTGCAATGCATTACCGTCCTGCTGGCACCTGGTCGTGTTGTGGCCGAAGCTCTGGAAATCAGGATGCTGTCATTTCGCTGTCCGTTTAAGCTCACATATGCCAGGTTGGTGAAGAAAACCAGAAATGATCAGTGCGCAGATACTATAGCGCACAGCAAAGCCCTGTAGGGTTGTGCAATGGTAATCTGCTGGATTAGAAGAGCAAAATCTAATCTGCCCCAACGTCTGTAAGCTCCTTAATGACTTCATCACGCTGTCCCACAATGCAGTATCCACGACCATGTCCACCAATAAGCTTTAAGGGAGTGCCATTCCCTATTCTGACACTGTTTTTGTCTAACTTAATTTCATTTTAGCTGACGGGTGAAGCCCTCATGCAAACACTTTAACCCTGAATTTCATTTGACTTGGACTTCATTTTTATTGAATAATTATACATTTCTGCTTCAGAGTTGAAATGTACTTAAGGTACTAAAGCTACAGTGTAATTGGGATGTAGAACAAGGCACAAAGTACCTTCTTCACAGGGAGCACTTGACCTAAGGTAACACCCTGGATGTGAACAGGTTTTTCCAGGTTTACAACATGCCTTTTCCGGAAGAGTCAATGAGCAACAGAGAAATCAAGACAAGACAGGCCCTGTGTCTGCACAACTTCGTAGCAGATAAAGCACAAAAAAACACACACAATCTAAATGCAGAATCAGTAATAACTGGGCCAATAAGCTGTCAATCACTGAATTTGACAATACTGTAAATACAACTCTGAAATCACCATTGGGTGTCATGTTCATGGCTGTCAGTGATGGTGTTATTTGTCATTGTTATTTAATATGAATTACATTATGAATTATGTAGATGTTTACTCACTAAATTGACTGTCATGTTTCATTTTCAGCAAGACAAATTTCCTCAGATTCATTCAAATTCATGTTTGAAAATGTTGTTACTTGTCTTGCCTCCACAGGCAAATTCATAGGAGACTTCTGGGTACTTTCTTTTCTCCCTGGAGGCCACTGGCATTTCTGGCATTGTTAGCACAGATCCTTGTACTTTTTTTCTGGTGATGTAACCCTTTAATACCACTCAAGTGTACCAGAGACTAATCACTGAACAGGGGTGAATAGAATGGAGGAGACAGTAAAAGACTTTCACTTAATTTTTTTTTTTTTTGTGTGAACTACAACCTTTCTAAAGTTACTACATAGTCATTGCCCTAACTTAGTAAATGCTGTATAAAAACTACAACTCACTTACTTCATAGTAATATAAACTACTTATTTGGGCTAAATAAGTCAGACATTTAATGGTCAGACATTTAATGGGCAATTCTATCAATTTATCAAAATGTCTTGATAATAAAATGAAGATGTAAACAAAATTGTTCAGAGTGGTTTCATATGAAATGATCCATCCTAGTAAAATTTATTGTGTCAGAGTTTTTCGCAGTGGTGATAACAGGAAACAAACATCTGAACTGCATAATGCCTCTAAAATCCACATAACAGAAAGCTATTACATGAAATGGTAATAAATACTTGGTTATCAGACATTGTTTTATGATAGTTTTGAGCTTTAGATTTAAAATATGTTATATTTTTTATGCATTCATGGTGGAAGAGCACTCACTTTTTTCCATTTTACTTCTATTATAATCATATCAGTATTAAATAAAACAACTCAACAGACATTGAATAGCAGTGTTGGATATTAAATATAATGGCTATATTTGTGTTTAAGGCCCTGGTTCCTTGACTTCTTTACATTTAAGAAATGCAAGTTTCTCTACAATGCACATTTTTTACATAACTCTCTCTGGAATCTGGAATCTCCCTTAAACCAGTGAATGGATTAGCAAATAGCTTTCCGTTCAGTTGAATTCAGTTCAGTTCAAGTCTAGGTGGTGGATGAGGATGAAAACAGAAATCCTTTTTATGTAATCAGATTACAGATTACAGACTAATTAACATGCATATACTTCACTATTAATTCCCTAAATGTGTTATATTAACACTACATTTGTATTGATCGCTCATTTTCTATAAAAGAAAAACTTCCTATATGAATTAACTCAGCCCAGATACATTGGGTGATTAGGTTTAGCACTTCAGACATTTAACACTTCAGAGCAAGCCCTTGTCTGGGTATATCAATTCTGACTCAGTGTCTTCATAATTGGACATAGCACAATACCCTGGCACAAACATATTGGAACAAATCACTTATGTTTCTATTAGAAACCAGCCCTGAGCCTGAATGACACATATCTGTGCAACCCACTCAAGTGACGTGTCATGTTTGTCAGGTTGCATTGAAATACTCCTTTATCTCAGACAGCCATATGGCATACAAAATCTCCATTAGATACTACAAGAACGTTCCTTAATCCGAGCCAAGCACCTTCTCCGCTCGGGATTATACGTCTCTAATTAACCTAAATTCCCTAGGTTAATTTTTTTGAACCACTGTCTGTTTCACCTCATCAGTTTGTGAGCTTAACAAGGTCGAGAGGTTTGGCTGGGTCAGATTAAATGAATAAATTTTTTTTTTTTCTCTGAGTAATTTAATCTAGGACTGATTTCTTTAATGCTTTTTTAATCTCAAAATTTATTGTCGTTGCTGGTGCAATAAATTTACTCTAAGATGACCATGTTTGTTTATTTTTGTACCTCGCAGATTGCGTTTGTTTTTCAAGAGTCTGTCATTAAGCAGATGTTTGGATTTGATTTGGCCCAAACATTCTGGTCAGTGGTGTTTTTTGTGGGGTCAACATGTTATGATCAGTTTGTTTGCTTTGCAGATTCTTTGAAAAACTGAAGTCTACCAAAAAGAAGTATGGAAGCAACCAAAAAATGTTGGGTGTAACAATCCTTCTTTTCTGCTTTATGGTAACTAAGATCTTATACATCTCCTCTTTTGTCTTTGGTTTAAGGAATAAGTAACAGTTCACTCTTTTCACCAGTCTCTTTTGAAATTGGGCACGTTTTCAGATATACAAATATATTGTAAAGTTTTCCAGAGGTATCCCGGGAATAGTTACAGTTGCTAAGCTATGAAGGACCATTTGCCACAGCGCCATCCTAAGGCAAACTAGAGCTGCGGCTGTACTTAGTTAAGAATAGAGATCTGATTTTTTTAATCCGGCTCCTGCTATACATCAGTCCAATTCGGCCCGCTCCCACCCTCAGTCTCGTACGGAGTACCAGTGCATCCGATATTCGGAAATCTCTATTCACAAACAAATTATTTTCTCTTGAAATAACCACAACTGAAAATTACTGCCATATGTCAGACCTGCCGTTAGTCAGATTAACTGCGGTTTATTCATATTCATTTTTCTTTAGAGCCACCTGAGACCGACTGAGCGTCTAAGGGCTGCGCCATTTATGAAGCACAGTAACGCAATTCATGTGTTGTTCTAGTGATTGCCTGCTTCACTGTTTAGAATGGGTTTACTACTTTCTACTTGATTATTTACCCATTGTGTTAATTGCGCATGATACATGATTATTATCACTTTATGTAGACTATTTATTAATTTGCGGGATTTTCGACATGTATACGTATGTAGATCGGTTAACTGTCCGCTCCCGCGCATGACGCTTCATTTACTCCGCGCCGCAAGTTATTATAGTAGGACCCACAGATACTTACATATCTCTAGTTTAGAGTACCAAAGACAGAAGCTTGGTATTTTTAAAGACATTCACAGGATCAAAGAGGTTAATTCGGTGGCCCCGGACCCCCGCAGGACCCCTTGTGTGTTGCACATTGTCCGTCGCTGATTACTAGTAAACATGTTTATTTCTTGGTCATAAATACAGTTTCACTTCTAAATTCTATGGTGAGCTGTGTGTGTGTGTGTGTGAGAGAGAGAGAGAGAGAGAGAGAGAGAGAGAGAGTATACGCGCATACGCGCGCCTGTGTGTGTCCTATGTGCTCGCATGTGTGTGTATGTGTTGTGTACGTGCTTGTGTACGTGCCTGTGTGTGTGTGTGTGTGTGTGACGTGCTCCCAGTGCTCGCGCCGGGCTCCTCCTCCTCTCGAGTGACGTTTCAGAGAGAATGTCGCCAGTTCACCTCTCAGTCAGTTCCAGACATGGCAGCGCTGAAACAGGAGCATCGGTATGGACTCTCCTGTGCAAAGACCCACAAAAACACTCCCAACAGAACTATCTATCACGTCAAGCTGACCGACACTGCCATTCGGACACTGGAAGCCTATCAGAACCTAAAGGTAACCCGTCAGGACTTTCTTCTCCTTTACACAGACTGCTGCTGCTTTCCAGTGTGAAGTCGCGGTCAGCAGGGACAAAGCTTGAGGCGTAAGTTGGCAGAAGTTAGCCTGACCTCGGAGACACCGTTTTGTCTGCTTTTCTCCTGTATTGTCCCACAGTCGTCGGGTGTTGAAGTGCTATTTGAATTGGTTAGTGACCACAACCTGTCACGGAGAGCTACAGTTCCCAGCGCCCGAGTAAACAGCAGGACGGCTGGTTCTCGCTTTGGCTGCTGTTTTAGTCAAGTTTAATGTTTCGTTTATACAAATGTCTCGTAGCCTCTTAGCTTCCCTCGAGACCACTTGATTTAGCAGTAGCCTCACTAAAACAGACCCTCGAAACCTCCACTCTGTTGTTCACTCCTAATGCGGGAACTGCGGGTAATTGGAAATTAAACTGGAAATGTCGCCCGTGTCGTTTGTTTCTTAGTGGAACGAAAGGTTCAGGAACAGGTTCCTCAGAAGTTCTCTCAGCTGTAGCTACTTATAGGGATCATATGGTCTGAGAGGGGCTCAAGGCAAGCCAGAATTGATGTGACTAATGTGGGCTAAAAGACGGCTCTACTTCTCATTTCATGTGTTTGTTTCATGACAGCTTTATTTTTCTCTTCAGTCAGTTAAATATTGTTTAGTGTTCTTTCCCTCAATAATTTTTTTCAGTCGCTTATTGAGAACTGGCTGCTAAATCCCTTCCCGAGCGCCCCCCTGCCCCCTTCAGTCACTGCCCGTGTTTTTTTTTTTTTTGTTTTTTTTACGTTTTCCCAGCAGAGTCCAATCGCTTCTCGTAGACAGGCGACTGAGAACGACAACAACTTCCAACTGTCCGGGCGGTAGCCGAGCTTTCACCATGTTTTCTAGGCAATTACGAGCGATAAAGTGATACATGTCGTTCAGCTGTGTCGTTTCAGCGACGTTTCAGTCCAGACTAACAGCGCTGAACATTTATTCACTCATGAGTCTACATGAGAGGGGGACGCAGAGTCCAGTGCTGTCCTGCTTGGTCGGTTGTTAAAGGGCCCATATCATGGAAAACTGAAAGTTCCTCACTGTTTTTGAACTGAAATATTTTGATGAAGTATGTAAACACGATTAAAGTTTCAGAGCGTGTCCTTCACTCCCCCGTTCCTGTCGTCCAGAAAGGATATATGGAAACCTTTCGGAATTTATTGTTTTTGTGATGTCACAGAAACCAGTAGACCTACATATATCTGCCTATTCACAGTGAACTTAGAGGAAGTGCTTAAGTTTTGACTTCTTTTTGAAAGAGGCACAATTTATGGCAGCTAGTCAGAAAAGAGCAGTAGTACATGTGGTAGTATTTAAGAACAGTAACAAAAAAACCCTGTGTAATTTTGAAGAAGTGTTTTAGAACAATTTTTTGTTTGAAAATGGTGAATTATAAATTAGGGCTTATGACTTTGGTACATGAAACTGCACATATGTCATAAGCAGACTTCAGTTCCAAAAAAATAAGCAGGATATGGGCCCTTTAATGTTAAAGCCATGTTGAGGCTGGAATTGTGTTCTCTCTGGTGCTTCTCTGTTTTATTTATATAGCCTCCTTTGCCCTTTAAACGCTGGAAGTGCTCCAGATTTCAGAGGCGGTGTCAGATATCGCTGCTTTGATACGGCCTGAGCTAACTTTGCGTTTAAGACCAGACTTGAAGCAGTCACTAGCTGTCAAACAGAACTCTATAAAACTGTATTCCTTTTTCATGTAACTTATCACGTGTTAGCTTTGCCACTTGTTCACATAACCTCCTAGTTTTCTTGATTCTTCCAGTCTCTTGACATTGTCTGCTGTTAACTGTCTTCATAAATGTGGTCAAGTGGGGTCAGACCGTGTCTCTCTTTCCCTGTGGACTTAAAGGCTTTCACCCTAAAAGCATAGAAACAAAGCTCATGCAAGCCTAATAGTGTTTATCACATAATCCTACAAATGCTGGACCTATGAGCTCTGCTGAGCTGGTTCTAACTTGGGCAGCACTGGACGAATGACGCTGTACGGAGCAGGACAGCTTCTCGCTTTAGCATCCACGACAGATAAACATGCTTGTTGACCACGGCTCCAGCTGTACCTTTAAGATAATGAGGCTTATCTCTGACCCTGCATTATAGCTTTGAATTACCCTGAGGACAGACAGAATCACCTCTCACCCCTTTCAGTAATATAAGTTGAAGATGAGAATGACACCATGACACAGATTTCTTCATCTCCACCACCACCCCCCCATTCCTCTTAATGAGTGTTTCTGAACGTGGTGAAGTGTTAAATGCTAGGCACAGTGCGTTCTAGGGCATGGTTATATAAACACCTATCTGGATGGACACTTCTCACTGGACGCAGAATTGATTGTGCGCAGGCCGGTTGTGAACTCACTTCAGCTTTGCTGCAAGAGAGGATGAGAACAATGAGTTGCTGATGATGACAGCTTAGCTCAAAGACAGAAATAGTGTTAGGACAGCTTACAAACAAAAACGTATGTATGAATGTATGTTTATGTATAAGTGTATATACATGTATTATAGGGGTGGAATGGTATGAAAAGTTCCTATCATGATATCTGTAAACAAAATTATTGTGACTTTATTACTGTAGCCCTGTTAACATGCCGAGAATGTTTAAGAAGAATGAATACATATTTAAATCTTTTCATCACAAGTCTTACATAGATTTTTTTATTTAACTGGTTGTATCTATTAAAAAGCCATTAAATATGACTCAAATACTGTTTACTCTGTAGATTACAGTCAGAGACATTCATTTAATTATTTTCCAGTGAAGGTGCCCGATAGGTATGAGGTATTTATTTTTCTGCGTAGAAAACATGTTTATCAGAAAGTTACACAGAAGCTTCAACAACTAAAACATCAGTTTCGTTAATGTATCTACACTCTATTCTTTTTATTCTTTTTTTTTCTTACAAATGTTTGCTAAAAATATAACATTACAATCCTTCAGAACAATCTTAAATAGAGGATGCACACCGCAGTATTCAGTTTTTTGAGATTTTAAAAGATTTAAAAAGACAAAATAAAAAAAAAAGTCAAAAACCTGAAAAAAAAACAAAACATAAAAACAACTATGAGTACAGTAATTTTAATTCAAGCTGTCAGATTTTGCACTGCGCTAAATCAATTGAAACAAGACAAATTTTACTCTCTTTGTAATGAAACATGCAGATCAGGGTTCCATATCCACCACATGTGCACAAAAACTTGCTATGACGTAATGTGATGTAATTTAGAATGACAAAGATAAATATCATCATATTGCCCACTCCTCATTTCCAGCACAGCTGCTGTAAGCTCTGTACCTCTACAGTGATTGTTAAAGGTAATGCTGATTAGATTTTGAAATGCCAGGATTAGCATTAGGTTACATACCATAGTATATAATTTAAACCGGTAACCGTCACATCAGTAATAGCCTTTAGCCCATCTTACACTTTCGAAATCTTCTGCCTTCCAATGAGAGATTTCCTCAGCCAGCATATACACAGACGCTCCAGCTCTCACAGCAACATTAATGGACTCGTGTGTGTGCTCTCTTAAGTCCATATTTATTAATGTGAACACATTCCAGTACAGATTAGCTGAGCCTAGCCTTGATCTTTAGGCTTATGCATGCAGAACCATGACACTGAAAGGCCAGTGACTGGCAGCTTTTATTCTAGTGCTTCGTGCGCTCTAGTGCTTCTGCAGCCCTGCGTCCGTGTCAAGGGGTCCAGTCCAGAAATGTGAAACTGTAATTACTGCCCAGGCAAGCTAATAGGTAGGCAGGGTTTTCGCTATATGGCCGATGTAGATAAATACCAACCTACTTGTGGAAATCTCCTCTCTTGCGTGAGCTAAAAACAAACCAGAAGCTGTCATTATAAAGGATGACTAGGAGTTTAAGATGGGGTTTCAGTCTGTGACTGTATTGTTGTTATGATGATGATGCCTTTGTAAGGAAAACATGGCACTTTTGTCGTCATCTCTGTTCTCTTACGAGAATTCTGACTTGCCCTGGAAATGAGCCCTGATGAATCCAGATCAATGAAGTTCTTTTTTTTGTCATGAGCCACTTTGCCAATAATATTAAATGCTAACCAATGTCTTTTACCTCTCTTCTGTGTCCCCAGGGATCCTTACCAAATCAGCCAGCAATTTGCTTCAAGGGGAGCCAGGGGGTAAGATGAATGTGTTTTTGCTCACCCCTCCCAAACGTCTCAGAAATAGAATGCTTTAATTAGTCTTGATTGTTGAGCCATGTAGCAAGAAAAAAGGAGAAAAAAATGCTCACGGCAGCTCTCTTCTCTATCTCAATATTTCATGAGCTTCCCAACCACCGCCTCCCCCAGCATTGAGAGGGAGACTGCTACCACCCTTAGGGCCTGCTCAACTAGATTGAAAACGTTTATGGAATTTTAGTGCCGTACGTATTTGTAAGAGCAGATATGAATGGAGGTTACTGCAGAAGTTGGGGCAAACTAACTCTCTCTCGTGCTCTCTCTGAATTGCTAGTTTCATATGCACTGTGGCTCCATGTCCACATTGATAAAGCCAGATATGCCAGGCCGTGCAGTCTGTGGTCAGCCTGCATGACCTAAAGATGGGGAGAATTCCAGTGAAATGGCTATAAAGAAAGATGCCTGTGTCTAACCAGATTAGCACATTCAGCTACAGCACCTCCCCGTTGCTGCCGGCAAGCCTCACGTAAATTTAAACACACAATCGCTCCTGTCTGAAAGGAGCCTGCCTAATCCCCCGGCTGAGAGCCGATTGCATGGGGAAGGAAAGTGAGTAGCTCGGGTGCACAAACGGTGAACTGTGCGGGCAAGGCGTGCGTCGGGGGTGCCGGGGAAGCCCCGTGAGAGGGTATCCAACACCCCCCAGAGCTGCTCACCAGGTTACTGGGTCAGGCTGGAAACTGGGGAGGGCTTTGTTAGGGAGTGCGGGGCGGTGGCTGAGGGGAAAGAAGAGGGGGTGCTGAACCCCAGGGAACCCCCCTGTGTCTCTGTGCCTGTTGTCTCTGTGTAGACATGAAAGGCCTCCGACAAGAAGGGGGGGTGGTGGCTACGGCCGCCTCGCTTCTAAAGGCAGCAGTGCAGCAACCCTCCTAAATCCACAGTTCTCACATGCTTAACACACTGACAAGTAGCCATTTACATTAAAGCAGAATCTAATGTGCGCAATTAGCATTGAAACATGCAGCGAATTAATTAAGAGAAATTGTCATGTCCGGTGTATGCAATTAAAATGGCTTTTAATTGTGAAATTAAATGAAGCGATGATATCTGTGTTTGGAGCGTTACATATTCAAATTGACTGTGGCGAATTGGAGTGTAGGGTCCCTCCTCCTCTTCTGACAATGGACTGCTTGGGCATTAATGAGGTATGTGAGCCGTTAGAGAATATGTGTACGCGTGAGATGAGGTTGGGGGGATTAAGCTGTTATTTGTGAGGGGCAGTTACATTAGACAACGTTTTTGCAGAGCTACGGTCAACTCTGACAAACTCAGCTGTTGTCCTGCTGTCAGTGGCATCAAAACAATTAGTCATATTCTTGTTAAGGTTAGTCTAGAAACAGTACTGCTAGAAGCAGCCCTGTGTCTCAGCTGCCAATTTACATATGATGCCTTGGAATCTGAACATAATGCCCAGGCCTTTGTTGTGGAATGAAATACCCTCTGGCGAATTAGGTGAATTAGGTATCTTGTGACAAATCTGACAAAGTAAGCTGTGAATTGAGCTTATATATATTTATATTGTGTCATATGCTGCCTTTATAAGAAATGGGAGCTTGGAATTTTCCAACATGGAATCTCCTGCTTCTTACCTAAAAGCGTTCATGCACCTTCAGCTGTTTGAGTTCAGGAAAAATTGATGCTCACTGTGAGGTAGCACTTGATTGGCTACTGTGTGTGCATAAAAAGTTCTTAAAGTTTTTTTTTTTTCCCTTCTTCTCTTCAGTGCAACTTGCAATGCTAATGTTGCTAATTAAGCTAACATGGATCAGTTAGTTGCTTTTGTTCACACAGTGCTACTGGGTTCTACCACCCACCTGGCCTTTGTTATTAGCAGCGTTTGCATTTTCAGTTTAAGCTGTTTGTTAGGTTGGCTGCAGGTTATGCTCGCTTGCCAGGGAATTCCCATAAACAGTGTCCTGGCTTGTCTCCAGGCCTCCAAGAAGCACCGTGGGAAGGGGTAGGGTGGAAGTCCCTTAAACAAAAAAAAGGTGACTCTGTGATGATCACTGTGCTACCATAGCGTATCTGATAATGCCAGCGCAGAGTGTCACAGAAGACTCTGAGGAGACTGATGATACATCAAGCAGATCCATTTTGATAGAGCTTACCTATGATGTCAATTAGCGAGATAAAAATGGCCCACAGTGGATCACCATCAGTTGGAGTAATTTGCAGCTCTCTTAATTATATCTAGACACTTAAACGGATGATGCAACGGCTGAGAAACAAAATACCAGAGAAGAAGAGTGGGAAAGATATGTAAAGTTCTTTTCATTTTGATGAGAGCAGTTCCCCGTCCTGCGGTTCATGGAATTTAAATGACTTTGAAAGCCTCATGAGGGAGATTATGGGAATGCGTTCAGGTTAAGTCTGGGAGCTCCTAGACTGGAATTTCACATAGTGGTGCCCGTTTTCTTTTGGCCCCAGGAAAGCAGTCTCTTTTACAGGAAGCACTGCCTTACTTTGTGTAATCATTGCGAGGGCTTCTGATGTAGTCTTCTGTTTCCCTTGCTTAATAAGTGCATTTTTCACCCCTTTCAGGCCTAGTTAGCAGATAATTGAAAGGGAATTCTTTTCACTACATCTGCTTTGTGTAGACTACAGTTCTTTACTAATTGCTGGCCTAAATATGACCTAGAATGTGGTGTAAACGTTACAGAAGATACACACTAGCAGTGCATGCAGTACTGCACTAGCAGGGCTTGCAGCTCTGTAGATTTGCTGTGCTGTTTAGATTTGATTAGTACACATTGGGTGTATTATTGTTGTGTCATTATACAAATAGAAAGTTGATAAACGCTGATTATTGACCCTGTAGAATTAGCCAAACCTGCCTGCTTTCCTCTGACTGCCCTCTTATTCCCATGGAGTCCTGATTGGCCCAGAATGAAGTGCTTTTGTAGTAGAGCATGCAGTAGGATTGTGAGAGCCAGTTAATTCTGTTTAGTTAACAATATCTGCATTGCCATTGTTTTTTTATGGGTAGTAAGTGGGAGTATGCTGGCCAAATTCGAGTGATGACTTGTTTTGGCCAATTTTTAGTGGCCAGCTTTTTTTTTATTGCACTTAAGACAGATATTCAGTTTTTCCAGAAATGTATGACAACAGACTCAACCAACCCTCAAAGTATTTGCAAGATCAATCAGTGCATTCTGAGATAAGCTGTTTAATCAGATGATAAGATGATATGATTTTTAAATTATAAGGTTTGACAATGGATGTTTAGCTAAAGACATGGCAAATAAATAAACTGTTTTTCACACCATACAACATTGCTGTGGACCAAACAAAAAGTCAGCAGGTGCCACTTGTCCCATCATAGCTTTATTTATTTATTTTTTTTTCTGGATGATTTTGCGCAGGTTGTTGTTTCAAAGAACATTAGATCCTTGGGTGAGAGACTAGTTGAGTAGGAGTAGGCTTGTGGGCCGTGTAATTGGATATCAGTGATGATTGACAAGTACTCTGATAATAAAGTTCCCAAGGTGATAACTGTTTTGTTGAGTAGAAGAATTCATAGGGATTTAGAGAGGAAAAATAAATGTAATCTGTAGTTACGATACCAGAAAATATTGTGCTAATTACAAATGGCTTAGACCTGATTCATAGACAAACAGTTCTACTGGATGTCCTACCAAGCGTTTTAGCCCACAACATAAGGTTGACAGATCCTGGTGAGGCTGAATATTGCTCTTTATCTGAAGTTTACACTTTGATTATATAACTGTTGCTATCTTTGGAAGAATGACACTGTATTTGACATGTTGAGTGATGACCCAGTTTGGGGCAGCTTTGGACAGAAATTTGTTAGGCTCAGGTCAGTTTCAGACAAAAAACAAAAACAAAAAATAAACAGATGATGTGGTTTGGGTCAGGAAAGGTTTACACAGTATTTTGCTAGGCCTGGGTGTGGTTGGGTTCAGACTCCAAACTTACTGTAGGTTGACTCAAGTCAGGTCATGCTGAGAATTCTTGGGCTGCTTTTGAGTTTGGGCTAAAGGAGGCCAATATTATAAATGTCTAATATTGCAATGCTTGATAATGCAATTTTCATAATTCACAACATGTCACAATAGGGTATTTTTTAAAAACTGTGCACATAAAGGTTTTTATTTAATATTCGGCATACTGTGCTGCACCGAATCATTTTAAACGATTTTTGCTTTGTCCATGATATGTTTAGAAAAGCATATTCTGTTGTGACATAATTTATCACAATAACAGTATTCATTGTCATATTGCCCAGACCTAGTTTGGACCAATATTTGAGACCTGAATAAAGCTCTACACACTAGCTGCTGGCTGGAGTAGGGGTATATAGTGTTGCTCGAAGAACTGTTCCCATAATATATATATGTGTGAGTGTGAGTGAGAGAGAGTGAATGTTCAGTCCCCCACCTATCTGTCTTTCTTGTTGTCATTGTCTTAGCTCACCCAGCCTCCTCTCCCTAGGAGTCACAAGGGCTTTCTTCTCACATACAGCAGCCCAACCCCACCCACAGTGGTGTGCACCCGCATGTGTGTGTATTAATGAATGTGTATCTTAAAAAAATATATGTGCATGACACACTCTCTTGCGAGACTGAGTAGACAAGTGAGTGCACGCTTGTGTAAGTTTGATGATGTATGTTTAGGTGCATCTGTGTGTGTGTGTGTGTGTGTGTGTGTCTTTCTTTTCCTCCTGAAAGCTAATTAGAATGACAATAAGAGGAATGTGTAGCAGAGAGCGGTGGTCCCCAGAAGCAGATCAGCAGAGGAGGGGGGAGCCCACGTGTAAGTGAATGGGCACACGTCTCACTATTCATCCAGATGTGACGTGCCTGCCACTGGGGCCCCACAGTGCCTCTCTTGTCAGGGGCCCCCATGTTTTGACTGGCACTGTGTTTCACTGCTTGGTCTTCCCAAAGTTGTCTCCTTCTGAGAGCAGGAATGATCACCTTCTTCTTATTCCTGGAGGAGAACATTTAATTGCTAATCAACTGTTAAGACTGACATTCAGTCAGGTGGTGAAAAACAGGGGAATGCTTTTGCTCTTGGTTTGCTCTTGGTAGAACTCAGAAGTGTTTGTGCTTTTATTTGACAATGCTATGAAACCGTTTCCATTTTTGAATCCCACTCTAGGTTCAAAACTCCGTAAGTTAAAAAGTATAACAGGTCTCACTCTCTTAGGATCCTTAGGCCCTTCCCCTCCCTCATCACTCAAAGATTCTAGCCAGCATGCTTAGCTGACCTAACGGAATTGGCAGTTAGCATACTCCTCCAAGCTTTTGCGCTGTTGAATTTATGTGTCTTGGATGAAATGTGTGTTAGCATTTGGCCTCCCAGCTTGGTAGCATCACATGATAGGTTCAGACCTTAGGTAGAGGCCCTAAGGTAAAGGTAGAAGCCTCTGCCATGCTTGATGTAACTGTTTTGTTGCCATTTTGCAGGAAAAACCTTGTCTGACCTATCGGCTTGCTAATAATGTTAAAGGCATGTTTAAAGGCGTGTTTAAAGACACTGATCCCTTGCCACTTCCAGCATGTTATTGTTCAAATCAACAAATTGATGATTAGCTGGATGAAAATTGAAGTGGAGCCAAATGAAAAATTAGCATTTAATTTCTGTGGCTGCTGTTTGATAGTTTATGATTAAGTTTGTTATTTTTAACGCAGCCTTTTCATTTAGCTTCTCAAAGTTGGAGCTGACCAGGAGAGGGGCTGCACTGTTGTGAATTAACTGCCCTTGGAAATGCTGCCTTACTGAGGTAGAGGTTTCTCAATTAGCTCTCATGTGTCAGAGGCCTAGGACAAATAATGTGGTGTTATGGACTGGGTAGTAAAACTAGTGCTATGTGTGCAAGGGAGTGTTTTTTGTGTTTAATTAAAACATTTTAATCTCCTGTTTTCTCCACTGTAGCTGATCATTTGTTTTTTTAACTTTGTTTTAAATTGTATAAGATCAGACAGTGCTAGCATGGCTTACTAAATGTTTATTGAATGCTCTTACAATGGCACCTACATGCATCAGTGCAGGGCCTCATTCAGCATGCTAAAAGCATTGTAACCACTAGTTTGTTGAGTACTGAGTGCTACTCATCACGCAGACAGATCCACAAGTGACTCCACTGAGGGGGAAAAATGAACAAAAGAGTTGTCAATAATTACCTAGAGATTTTTTGTCTGTATTTGGATTTTGTATCCTCACTTTTTATGGAATGTTATAGTGGACGTTTTTCCCAAACTGCGTAGATAATCATAAATGATAACTTGGAGAGAAAGGAAGTGGTGTAGTAAATGTGGGAGGCTGGTTGCTCAGACATGCTTCTGTTTAATTTCCTCATGACTGTCTCTATAGTAACTAATAGGAGAGTGGAGGCTAGCTTCTGGCTGCGCCACGGAATGGGCTGCATACGAAAGCAGCATGCAGGGTGCTCTCCACCCCCACGATGGAGACAGAAACGCGCACACACACAGAGGGTTGGTTATCGAGTCGGGTCACCAAGAGCTTACCAAGCTTGACAGATTAGCCCTCAGGTGCTAGGGAGGAGGTATGGGCAGATTTTGCTTGGCATCCCAGGCAGAAGCTAAGGGGATGAGGCAGGCAACAACCACAAACCCCCTTTCTACTCCATCCCCCAACACATCACCAACCCCTGCCTCCATCCTCCAACCTACCCCCCATGCTCAGCAGACAGCCACCCATTTAAATGTAACCGACATCCAAGCCCATCTGAGCACGTAGCGGCTGCCTCAGAGTGATTTAATGCCAGGAGAGAGAAAGCTTGTCCGCCACTGCCTTTACCGGTCGCGACTCGTGGCATTCTCATTGATCATATGCTGAACAATGGAGCATCGAGTAAAAATGCATTAGAATGTCAGGATCTTCCCCCTGCGTGTTGTGTGCATGTGCTAGGATGCACTGTCTGCTTCTAGCCTATGTGTAATAACAACCCCCTCCAATCAGGCCCCAGCCTTAAATGCCACTTGTTAACAGCATCATGTTTCATCTTGTTACTTCCTAAGTCATTTTATGTATTGTGGACATTGCAGGTACATAATAATACGAGTATCAAATTCTAATATTCAATACAAGCCTCTCAAGTGAATAATTATGGGACCAAACAACACATTTAACTAGATCAAATAAAGTACTAATTTTAATACAGACTGTATTGCTAATTATTGGCTAACGCATTATTATGAAGATATTGTGGTTTTACAATGTTGAATGCTCAGAATAAAATAGAAACATTCACATATTAATATAACACATATTCAGGCACATTTTATACTTTATCAGAGACATTCCCTATAGTCCTGTTATTTCCACTGTTTCTCTCCCTTCCCCCATCTCTACCTCTCTCTCTCTCTCCATCTGTCTGTCTCTCTGTCTGTCTCTCTCTCACACCCTGCCATCTCTCTGTCCTTCCTTTCCTTGGATGACTGGTTTTCTGGCGGTTTTAGGTTTGAAGCGGGGGGGTTGTCATCTACTGTCTCAGTTGGTCCTGGTTAGGGATACCTTGTCCCACAACCCCACCTCCCCCTCCAAGCCCCCCAACAGGGCACACGTCCCTGTGGGTCATGAATAATCCAGGCGTCTCTCCGTGCCATCGCATGCGACTTCTCCAACAAAAGACGGGCTCCAGCTTCTGAGGGAGCCATGACGAAGCGCTAGAGGAGAACAATAGTATGCGGCTGGGTAAAGCGGACCTAACCCACATAAAACAAAACCACTGGAACTAATTCCACCCGTGCCAAAAAGAAGGAAAGACTGCTCATTTTGATGACCAGTCAGGACCGAAGAATTATAGCCACTGCTGTAATTGCACAGCCCCAGATAAAAGTACTGCCCTTTGCTCATGTAATTTTGGTCACAGTGACTTGGGCACAAAGCGAATGTCCGTGCATGTGATGTCTTGATACTGGATGAGATGGTTAGACAGTTGGGGCCCTGCAAATGGGGATGGATTTGGCAGATGCATGTTATTTTCGGTGCCCTGGCTTGAAATAAGCAGGTCAGTTAAAGCTGTTCAGAAAAACAGCACCTGAAAAAACACGACAGATTCTACCCTTTTTTTCCAAACAGATGTGTGCTTTCACAGGACGGGGGAAAAAGTTTCGAAAGTTTATTCTTCCCATAAGCAGAGCAGAGATGTCTTCTGCTATGCATAATTGCATTGAAGTCAATGCGCCGCACGTTCTGTAGCTTGCATAAGCAATTTTTAGCGTGCCATGAAATCCAGGGAACGCAAGATTTCTCCAGCAGCCGCCAAACGTGCCCTTTGTCTCCTGTGCAGCAACCAAGGTCCCCCCGCCAAAGTCGTTCCGTTCCAGTCCAGTTCACGCCTTACAACAGGCCGAAAGTATTTGACATCTCCAAACACTCAGGGCCGAGCAGCAGCAGATGTGGCTGGGTCCGGACCACAGAGGGAGGCTTTGTGTTGCGTTTTGCTCCTTGATCGCGCTGCTGGTCAGTCCGTCGAGGTGCTGAGGACTGGCAATCTGATTTAATTTGGCTGAAATGACGTAGGTGCATGTGTGGCTTTGTGTGCAGAACTTTTTTTCCGGTTCACCTTTGCTGTATATAGCAAGCTTACAGTGATTTAATTCAGCATGATGGTTAACTCAATTGTAATCAAATAGATTTTTAAATTATTGCATAGTAGTGGCAGTCAAAGGACTCACATTGCACTGGCCATTTGGCCACGTTTTTAAAATATCATATGTTTCTTTTAAACATCAAGTGTGTTGTGACCAGTACATCCACATCCACTCATGCAGTACAGGAATTGACAATCTTGTACACCTTTTAAATAGTGGCCTTTGTGTATAGGTGTGTTTTAGGTTTTTTTTTTTTTTCCTTTTGAATATTCTATCAAATATCATCTTAAATATTTGAAAGTTGTCTAAGAATAAGAAAAGTCACTTTAAAGGGAACCCGAACTATTAAGACACGTAGGCGTAGATTTCCAGTACCATAGGTGTAGATTTCCAGTACCATTCAAATATATTGTATAAACCAAGCAGAATGCTTTATTATTAAAATAGACAACTTTTATTAGTTGGTTGCCATTTTTTGTTGCTGCATCAGATGGTTGTTCTTCCTCTTGTCTACTGAACGAGGAACAGCAAGCTAAATATCCCATTGCTCAGTAGAGGAATTTAGTCTATTTGTATTTTTTTTTTCCTGTAGTAAACATAATGATGGTGTTAGGTTTCTATGTCATGTTTTAATTGTATTGGACAGTTTTGTGGCATTCAAGCCTTTATAATCTGTGTTCCTTTTAAAAACTGAATTGAAAAGTAACCTTTTTTACATTTTTCTATTATGTCTGTTTTATTTTGTTTGCTTTTTTATGTTATATCAAAAAGGCATAATGTTTAATTATTTTCACAACACGTTGTATTATCTCTGTTACTGGTTCTGCTCTAGCCATCATTAAATATAGGAGTGTATAATATGTTGGTTTTAATGGTTGCTGAAGTTTAAATAATTTTCCTATGGCTCTGGAAATCATGCTAGCCTGGACACTGTCATTTATTTATGTGTACTGGTTGCCACCGTAGCACTGTCATTCCTAGACACTTGATCAGTGGGTTGATATTTTTTTAATCATAAATTTATTATATTGGTAGCTGTGCTCATATGCACTCTAAGGTAGATAGGTTTCAGTTTAGCTACAAAACCAATTCCTCTCAATTATTGTCTGTGCTGCCTAGTGCTTTAAATGTCACCAAGATAATAATTGTCCCTACATTGAGGGTAATCAAAAGTAACCAAATCCTTCAGTTCTATATAAAGACTTAATAAAATGAATAAGAAATAGTTGGAAAATAAACCAAAAACTGGCAACCGAAACATTCCAGGGAAATACTGGAAAGGTGGCAACCCTACGTCCTAACTGTGGAGAGTCTCCAGGAGAGTCTCCTGGTAACCAGCTATTTTTTAATGATTTCTCTGTTTTATTTATCATATATGTTAAAGATCATTGAATATTTGTTGCAGTCCTACTGTATTTAATTATTACTCTTTTGGGTATTTGTATGAATGACATGCATCCACTTGTATCATACTCACATAATGGTTTCTTTCAATGAAAGACTGACTACAGGTTTAGCCACTGCCTAGCTTATCTTTAACCACATACAGGCAAACATTATACAGCTAAATGAGGCACATGCCCCTATTGGGCACCTCTGAGTTACCATGAGTCAGCACCTTCTCTACATTAGGACATGCTCTAAAGTTTGCTCAGACCTTGCCTGCTGTCTAGGTAAAGTGCAGTGTCATTATGAATGCCAATCTGGGCCTCCTTCTCCAAAATCATTGTTGCATTAACTCAACTATTAATACTTAATACTGTCTCATGTCCATCTTGGGTTTATTTAAGAAACTTCAGTCCTAATCAGTGAAGTTAAAATTTCTGTTGCTCATGACGAGATTTTTAAACTCCTCAGAAGTCCTTGCATATTAATTGAGTTAGGCATTTTGTGTTTGCTTTTCATAATCTACTCAGTTCTGATAACAGAGAAGCAAGACAAGCTGAAATATATGACAACTGGAAGGTGCCCTTTTCTCACAGTCAGAAAGGTTGCCTGTTTTGGCAAGGAGGAGCGATCATGCTTTATGGTCCCTAAATCTTTGATTCTGTTTGGAATAAAAAAGGCATGTGATTCAACAGCCAGGAGCTTTTTTCCCCTCACTGGAGACAAGCTGGGAACCGATGAGTTAAATGACATATGGTTATGAAGATGGCAAAGGAAGCTATGGATGGAAAGAAAAAGGGTGGGTGAGCGACTCCCGGAGTGAAGTGACCTGAGTGACATTGATTAGAATTAGAATGCAAAGTGTGCATGGTAGAGGTTTGAGGGGGGCAGTGTTAACTTACGAATGCATCACTTAACCGGGGATGGGTGAAGGGGGTAGGGAGGTTGTCTGTAGGAGAACATGGCGTAAATGGGGGCGGGATGTTGGAGTGGGGGATGATGGGTCAGGGGGGTTGGTAAAGGCTATAAATCCACGCTTGTGCCCTCCTCTAAGGCAGGATTTCATTCCATACTTGCGAAGCTGCGACATGCTGACCTACTTATAGGGTCCCTCCTATTTACGTGACTTGTTGCTTGTAATTTGGCTGAAACCAGCTACTGCTTTAGATGGTTTTGCCATTGTTTTTTGCTATATTATTTATTTATTTCTAATAATGAAAGTTAATTATTTTATAATGTATTATAATTGTATGTATTTTTTTATTTTATATTTATTTTTGGAGAGCTGTATGGCTCACCAAAGAAGTTCACAATGGATCTGACCCATGTTGTATCTATAAATATAGATGAACAGCAGGAACAGTTTGTTTAAAGTTCACAAAATTATTGAATAATTTATAGATATGAAATATAATTTATTATAAGACATAGAAAAATGGGTCTCCTGAAGACCTTGCAAGACCTTGTAGACCATCAAAACTGTCACTACAAGATAAACTTTTACTTTTGAGAGAGAGGAGAAAACAACCACCATTCTTGCTTCAGAACTATGAAAAATCCACAGGTGTTTCTGTCCGTTCTTCCATGGTGAGAAGACAACTATGGTGGTGAAAAGTCATGTAGCTGCCAAAGATGAAAAAGAAATGAACAACAAAAAAGAACAAAAAAAATTTGCAAATCAAACAATAGATTTTCTCAGAACAATGGACTGACCAGCCAGACTGAGTCCCAATCTCAACATCATTGACTTAGTGAATTAGTGGGACCATGAGAGGCAGACTTCCATACTTTGCAGGTGTTGAAAAATATCTCTGCAGTTTTCTTCATTTTCTTTCAATTAAACCAAAGGCTGGACACGTTAAATACTGACAAAATGATATTATAATTAGTTGCTGAGGCTTCTATGTAATTTTGTATATTAATAAATGATGGGTGGTGTCTAACTCTTACTAACTTGCCTTCATTCTGGTGTTTTATGCCTGTATTTCTGGGTAGTGGTATTTGTTATTTAAAAAATCAGTATTGTGATATTTTATGATATATCACAGTATCAGATGATATTTAGGCTTGTATTAATAAAGTTATGCTGCCTGAGTACTGTTACTTTGTGCCTAAACACTGTCAAAACATATCGTCGCTGTCCAAAGAAAAACAAGTATCTCCAAAATGGCAACTTTACAGGAGAGACCAAAAACCTCCTTTAACTTTAATGTAAGTCAATGGAACCAGACATCTTTCCAAACAGTTTTGGGCCATTTCTTTTGGTCCATTCATCATGAGATTCTCACTCAGTGTAGACAGCAGCTGATGTGTTCAAATGACGCATAAAAGTGAAAATGGACAAAAGTGGAGATACATGTTTTTTCATTGGACAGCGACGATATACAGCTTGTTTTCAATGCTGTTTTGTTCTGATTTCTTTTTTTCTTTGAAGATGACACATTACAGAGTATTAAGCAGACAGAAAACATTTTTTCAGAAAGAAAGCTTATTCATTATTCATTAGTCACCCTGCAGGTGCCACATGCAAATGCTTAAAAAAGGGACATTGCTTTTCTATGGAATAGAATGTTATCATGCATAAAATGCCACCAGTAGTGGATATTATTTTTATACTAATACTGGTATATCAGTACCTTTAACAGTAGGAGAATAAAATAAATACAGTATACATTTTTTTAGTTCTGTTAAGTCTAAGGCTGGTGTCGGTCCCCTGTTTGTACTCCAACCCCCCCTTTTTTGAGTGATTGTGCTTAATAAGCTTAGAAAAGACAAAGTATGCATCTGTTTGAGTGTGCCACTCTGTGTTGCACTGAGACACAAACGGAAATAGGTCGTTACCGACTTTCGCTTCAGTTGCCTTGAGTGGCTGTAGCCGTGGTGGGCCGCTGTTTTGGCATGTGTGCGCGTTGTGCTAGTGCAGGATGGGGGTTGGGTGCACACGCTGTGGAACTGTGTGTATGTGAAGAGAAACACAGTAAGCATGAGGGGGAAGTTGTTGGTGTTGTTATTGACTCCCCTCGGCAGCTTAAGGCTTTGCTGCATGACTGGGCATTTGTGACGACCTGGGTTTGGCTCTCCACATGTCTCTCTCTCTCTCTCTCTCTCTCTCTCTCTCTCTCTCTCTCTCTCCCTGTCTCTCTCTCCCT
>CM067486.1:11899504-11919336 GCA_034552555.1 Semaprochilodus insignis
AGAATGTGTATAAGAGACAGCTCTCTCTCTCTCTCTCTCTCTCTCTCTCTCTCTCTCTCTCTCTCTCTCTGCGCTGTTTCTTACAGCCACATAATAAAAGTGGGATATTACTTTGAGCTTTTCTTCAAGGCTTCCCATTCTGTGTCTCTTCTGTAAACGACTACAGAAGGACTGTATGGCTCGTAGTAATGGTTGTGTTTGTGTGATGTCTGGAGAACGTCTAACTCTGTTTTTGAAACCCTTTTAGAAATGTTCTTTGTTTTGATTGGACCGTTTTCAAATAATGAGTAATCACTGTTTAGCAAATGTACAGTGCTAATAGAGCACACACTGAAGTACATAATTAAGTGGTTGAGCTGTAAACAAAAATTATTCAGAGTGGCTTGATGTTAAAGGCACCATTCTTAAGAAATGATTCAGAATTGTTCACAGCCGTTGTGACAAGAGCCAGACGTTCAAAGTACTTGATGCTACCATAAACTTAGAGAAACCTGTGATATTAAATGTATACTCTAATACTCTGTACCTCTGTAAAAAAACAAACAAACAAAGAAACTTTTGGACATTATCAACAAAATCAAAATGACTGTATTTGTGTGGTACTTATCACTACCACTGTAAAGCAGTTATGGATAGTGAGTGTGTTATGTAGAAATTCTTACTTCAGTACGGTTGCTGGGTTCATAGCATGATGCTGCCTTTTCTTTTCCGATACTGACCCTGAAATCTTGGGTACTGATTTCGAAACCACAAAACTACTAAGCTTTAAAATGGGCTAGTTTTAATGGAAGCGCTTCATTGCAGATGAGCATCTAAAACTAGCCTCTGATACTCAACCAACTCAAGCTATTGTACCACCCCATTCAAGCTACATTTCGTTACAGTATTGGATCGGATTCATTCTTTTCTTCCCCTTCAATATCCGACCCAGTGTTTTCTGAGGACGTCTGCTGAATGTCAATTAAACTAATCGCCAGGTAGCAGCCATTAGATTTGAAATCCACTTGTTCACTCAGGGAGCAGCCTTTTTCCTCTTACCAAGTACTGTTGTCTGTGTGTGTGAGTGTGTGAACGTGAGAGTGAGATTAGTTGAGCCATAGTTGTGTTCTTAAAAACCAGTTTTAGTCACATCCAGAACCTGAGTAAAAGCCTTGTAGGCAGACAGTGACAGCAGGATATAAAGAAATAAGTGCAGAATTGCAGAAGCGCTTGACATTTTGTTTATGTAACATTGAAACACAAGCACCTGAATCTTACCCAGGTATGGACTGCATTGACTGGCCATCCTTTTTGCTTTTGTGTTCATGATCACCTGCTTTTGCTGGTGCAGTGCAGAATGTGTGACAGTCCAGTGCTAGCTAAACACAGTTCCATCCTGGTTCTTGCCATCTTTTTTTCTTTTTTTTCTTTTTTTAAATCTAGGCCACCACCTCGACTAAATCGCCCTGTCAATTTCCCAACTGAATTGCCGCTGGCGGTTAGAAGGGACCACTGTTTTTAAGGACGCCGCAATACCTGTTGCTTAATGAGTTTGTATGTGGAATTGACTTTCTCTTTTCTTATTAGTGAAAGTAGGTTTCTGGGACTTCCCTTTAAGAATATAATTGCTCTTTGATCGTGGAAGTGGGCTTTTGAAAGGAAATGTTATTGTTCAGTAGCTCTGCAATGAGAGCTGAGGGTAATAGTGATAGACATGGTGTGGCGTTGGGTGATATTTAACACTGATTGAAGGGCATTTCTGCTGTAAACAAACAAGCAGAAGATAAAGAGCTGGATTGAATTGTTTTGGCATTGAAATACTGTATTCAACATTTTATTACAAATATGGTTATGCTTTAAGATATACATTTTTATTATGTTTTAGAATGGTTTTGTTGTTGTCTAAAGTATAAGCTATGTCATATGTAATCTGAAAGATAAATGTTATTTAGTTTAATATGGAATGACTTGTGACTCAAAGTTTTTTGTGGCCACAGGTGTGGTTCCAGAACAAAATCCCTCAGGGTGCATCAGAAATGGGAATCTACAAAAATATAATGAATGCCCCATGCTTTAGGAAAAGCAAAAACTGCATTAAGAGTGGCGCTTCTTAGGAACAACACTATAAAATTCTGTGGTTTCTCGATGGAATACTAGAATACTGTTTGTATTAAAAATCCTACGTCTGTGATGGTAAACCTGCTTACTAGCTGTATTTGATTATTGTCCTGACATGAGTGAACACCCAGTATGCTAATGACAAAGGATAGCTGCTATACAGCACAGTGTTGGCAGTGTTCACATGAACATTTTGGACTTTATCAGATGTGCAAGCGCTACAAAGATTAAATATAGTCTTCATACCATCATCAGAGCCGTTAGCATTGCTTACATAAATCAACGTAGCATGACTGAATTTCAGTTGGACTTCTTCTTCGCAACATTTCTTGCAACGCATTCATGTCCGATGATGCACCAAAGCAGTGTAAACGCAGGGCTATCCTGTGTACATGCATTTTCCACAAAGCTCGATTGATGTTGCATATATTCAAACTGAAGCAGCAATGCTTACCTTTGCACCAGAACTGTATTTGCATGGTTGGTTATACAAAAGCTTGGTATGAGAACAAAAAAAAAAGGTTTTTGCCAATTTCAGTCATATTACCCCTGATATCTAAAACAGTGCATGGGCCTGCTTTAGTGGATTATACATAGAGACTCTACAAAATGGGCCCAAAAGCAAAACTGCACATGTGCTGTATTTCAACGCCAAAGACCTTGTAGGGTCATAATTGAGTACAGACTTCCTATACAGAACCTATGGAGAAATGTTCCTGTTTAAGTTGTCCTTAGTTTGACAAGAAGTGTCTTGAAAATGGACTGAGTCCATTGCCAGTTCTGTTCTCTCTCTCCTTCTCTCTCGAGGCCATAATTGAAGTCTCCTAGGGAAAACATTGGAATTGGACTGTAGCATCCATAGCTTCTACCCAGCAGTGCCCACTGCCCAGCACCTGTGCTGATTCATAGCAACTCATACCTTGGGAGTCGTGTGGGAGTTTGCCAGAATGTTCTTTATAGCATGTTTAGGTAGACATCTCATTGATTGCTGTCTGCATAACTTTGTGCAGGTTCTCAGGGTCTCACTGTAAACTCACTTTCTGCTGGGTTCCGTTTGTATTGATCGACAGAGAGTTACATAATCACGCCGTCAGCTGTAGCCCTCCTGCCGCTTGTAAGTGCTTCTCTCAAACTTGCAGTCAAGCTCATACAAGTCAGGCAGCCTCCGCCCGACCATGTTTCACTGTTGCTTTTCACGACGAGAGCTAGGGGGCTACATGAATGTGAGAAATAAAGGAGTGCATTGTTAACCTGCAATCCTGAAGATACTTTTAACTTCTCAAAGATAAATGAACCGTAAGTGACTGACTGACAGACGGGCTTAGGTGATGCGTGTTGTCCAATTGGGTTAAACAGGCAATGCTAATGTGCACAAACCCATAATACTTTGACATGTTTTTCTGTTGCTCAATGCATTCAACAGAATTATTACCTGCTGTACCTTTATTAAGTTAAAATACCATTTTACCTTTTGACCTTTTAAGCCTGTATCATGGAACTGAATGCAATAAGCAGCAAAACTGATTTTGTAAGAAGGCTGTATGATAAGCTTATGTTTGCAGATTTGCCCATTCACAATTAAATCTTTCCTTCCCTGTTTTGATACTGGCCTGTCTTTTTGAAAGGCAAACCTCATGATGTTGAAGTTAATTTGAAGGGAGTGCAGATTCCACCAGTGAGTGAAGAGGAAGGCTTTTTTGACAGTAAAAATGCAGCCTCTTTCAGCCTAGCGTGGCAATTACAAATTACGGACCATGATTAAGTGTTTATATTTAGCCTGAGTTGATCCAAAATAAGGGTCAAGCCCACTCTATTGGGCGATAATGAAAGTGATCACATGTCAGCAATGCTCCAGGACAGGGCTCTGTTATACCCATCAGCTTTGACTGAAATAGACTTTCAGCAAATGTTGATGATTTTTTTTCTTCCTCCCTCACGTACATGTAGCACCTTTCATTTGTTCTAGTCAAAATGGCCATTAAGCACACGTTATTCATTTTTACCTAGGAAAGGTAAAGTCAGTAGAAAATAAGTGGGAGAAAAACCTAAGAAAAGAAAATTGGCCTCCAACAACACCCGACAGACCATAAAAATTGTCACTACCAAATAAACAGCACTTAAAGCTTTCATCTTTGAGAAACAGTAGAAAATCCAGTTCCAGTCTAGGTTCAGATCTGAATAAGTCCACTGTGAGAAGACCACTCAACATTTTATTAGTCATGGAAGGCAGTGACAGTACTATAGGAAAACAAAATATGAAACAGCTAGTTAAGGAGGACGGTGAGATATCTGAGCAGGTCGATAGTGAGAAATGTAGACAGGATGTTAACCTAAGTTACTCAGCTAACGTTAGCATCATTTATAGCATATTGACTCTTATGATTGTCATATTTAAGATAAATACTTTCATCAGTTATCTAACCACCTTGTTCATCTCAGTATAGCATTTAAATAATAAATAAGAGATGAGTGTAAGAAAAGAAGAAGATGACATGCACAGATGTTGCATGAAGACAATGCAGTGTATATAGCAGCAGAAATACAGTGTGTGGTGGGCTGGTCTGCATCATATAACTCCATTCCTGAAAACGAGTCCCACTTTGACTCTGCACAGTGGTGGTTTTTACCATAATCAAACAGCCCTGATACAATTATATTTGCTGATATATATGCCCCTTAAAATGTGTGAGACCCTAATTTAAACCTCACCTTTTGACATTGTATTAAAAGAAATCTGTGTGTATTGGGCAGAATGCATGCGTTTGTTTCTATATGTAGGGTTTGTTTTAATTTAATTTTGATCTTAACAGAGCCTGACTGGTGGTATACTGAGCAAATAATCCTCGCTTGAACTCTCTGTGCTCCCTCCAACCACAATACACACCCAGTCACACTTGCACACAGATATCCTACTGTATGTTATGTGCTGTTTTTAAAAAAACATTTTTTTGTCAGAAATAGCAAGCACAGAATGACCTCCAGTAAAACTGCTTTTGGCATGGCACGTTCTTCTCGTTCAAGATAGAGTAATGGCTGTAATTGCAGAACGAGGACACGGTATTCTGTGCTGCAGACAGGAGACTGAGGCCCTCTGTGTCATGCATAGACATGGCTCTGAAATGTTGGGGCCCAGTTTCTCCATTTCGGTTCATGTTAAATCAAAGAAGACATTTATCAGAATCCGCATGATGAAGTGAGAACTATTAGCATAGGAATTTTGAGAGAAATAACCAAGCACATTTAAAGTGTGCCTGCCAGGGCTGCTATTAAAATGTTGATTTTCAGTTCCAGTTGAGCAGCTGTTGCTTCCTAATGAAACTGGTGATTGACGTTTCATTAGAAACCATCTACCCCCACCACCAATCGAGCTTATTTTAAAACAAGCATTTAGCAAACTTACTTCACAACAGCATGGAAAGCACATATGTTGAGAGATTTTGTAAGACATGTTGATGTTTCAGAGCTTTTTTTTAATGCTGACATAACACAGTGCAATTCTTGCCTTTTTACAGTATATCAAGATTCCTGCTCCCACTGCGGACTCCCCGGATGCCCTACGTGTCTTTTCCTTCTATCTGTCGAGTGACAGCAAGGACAAACCTCAAGCCAGCTTCGACTGTATTCACCAGTATGTCTCAGGGTAAGCAGTGCTATTATTGGACAGCTTCGATTAGGTCTATTTGTAATCAGTGAAGGCTCAGAATGTTAATTATTTGGGTTGTGTATATCTGACTTCACGATGATTCAATTAAATTAATTTAAATTCTTTAAGAAAATATGATCATGAAATTTAATTTTTCACCTTGATTAAATTTATTTTCTGATACAAGAATTACTCTAAAAACACAAATATAAATAAATATGATTGTCTGAAAATAAATATGACCTGTATGACCTGGGCAAGTCACAGTGGGTTCCTTTATGAAATAAACAGTTTTTATAAAGTTTTTTTTTTGTTTTGTTTTTTTTCCTCCATTGGTGATTTACTTTTGACATATTTTTAGCAATGACTCGTGGGCTATTAATTGAAGTAGTCCAGTTTCAGCTGAATTCTAATGTGCACATAATTGCCCGAACATATTGAAATAATCATGATATGAAATCGATTCTACATCGCAACGCATAATAATGTGAAACTCAAGTGTATCGATAATCAAGTTATATCACAGTGTTCTGTGGTCTTTTTTTTTTTCCTCCCCTAGCCAGAGTGGCACTGATCTGTTGGTTCTGGAGCTCAAAGGAGGCTTGTGGGCTCTACAATACTTTGCTTGTCTTACAAAAAAAAATAGCTTTACATAGGTTTGTGGGAAAAGAGGATGCTGGTCGAGGGCATTAGTCATAAATTAGTCATCGACTTTCCGGTTGAACTGTGCACAATAGGCCCAACTGTGCCAGAGATGCACTTGGAGAAAATGAGAAAAAACAAGCAGAACAGTGAAAAATGAAGCCAGGATGCAGGAGTTCAGTGTTCTAATAGACATTTGAGATTCAAGTGCAACTGACTTTGCCATACATTTTGACTTACTCTACCAGAAATTGTGCAACAGATGAACTTTTAAATCTGTGAGAAACATTGGCAGAAAGGCCTACATTTACCTTTAAAATGAAAACTGCATTTAGTAATCAAAACAATTTTTTAATGCATTTAAAACCACTTAATCCCCTTCAGAAATGCTCTAATACCTGATTACTAATGATAAACTAATTAGCTCATTAACAAGCCTTTAGACTAAAATGGGTGAGTTGGAGCAGTTAAATAAATTGTACAGAGCTGTGGCCAGGATGGAAAACCACTATGTTGCCCCTTTTTGTAAAAGTTATAGTTAATTACTGTCTTATTTCCAAGATCTTTGTTCTTCTCAGGGATGGCAGGGACCACCTGGAGGGCCAGGGCAGTATTCAGGACAAGATCACGGTGTGTGCCACGGATGACTCCTACCAGATGACCCGTGAGCGTATGTCCCAGGTGGAGAAAGACATCTGGAGTCGATCAGCTATCGAGATCAAACCCGGAGCCACGCATCCAAGTAAGGAGAAACCCTTTCTCTACCACTCCACACTTGCTTGTGCACACACACACACACACACACACACACACACACACACACACACACACTGTTGAGGTGAGGGAAATCATCTCTGCAACTGCTGGCATCAAAGCGAAGCGTCCACCACACTCTTAACTAGAGCAAGAAGACATCGGGGCCATGCATGGCAATGATTTTAATATAGTTACTGGGTATTAGGCACAGCACATAGAGGAGTGAATAGTATTTTGAATTGAGTATTTTATACACAGTATGTATTGTACAAATAAGAGACCACCCTTAAGTTATTTATTTTTTGTTAATTGTTATCATCAAGACAAAACAGCAAGCAGCTTGTATTTAAAAGTAGATCATACAACTAAATATAATATTTTTTTTTTCAGTATTTAGTGTGTCTACCCTTCATTGCATTTGCCTTCATTCTTTTTGGGACACTGCTTTTGCTTTCTGTAGGGATATTTGTCTACTCCTCCAAAGTTATGTTTTATTGGATGCATTTCCCGCATCTCAAGATCCAAGTAATCCCAAACATATTCCGTGACATTATTTTGTCAGATCTAAAGCTTGAAATGATTAACTTACTAATAGCAGTTTTGATTTTAAACTAAATAAATGAAAGGTTGTCTCTGACTTTTGCGCAGTACTGTATGTGTGGTGGGTTTTTTTGGGTTTTTTTTTTAAACCTTAAACCCCCCCCCCCCAAACTTACACTGTTTTTACCGTATTGATGGCCAGTTAGGTCAGCATGACAAACATTATAGCTTGCCACTGATCAAGACACCTTTGTTTGTGGTGGGATCTTCCTCCCCTCTTCTGTCCTTGACCCTCATCCCCACACTACACAGGCATGGAGCCAGAGAACCTGCTCCATTAACGTGATTGAGATTGCCAGAAGTATGCACTAACAAGTCTCATGCTGTGCAGATGAAGCTGAGCCTGAGATTTTAATTACTGTGGCTGGGAATCAATTAGGTTTTCATCTGCAGAAATGCTGAATTATACATGGGGGCTCTCTCTGAAGCAAAGTCCACAATATCCCTCTGAGGAGGTTGAAAGGGACAAGATTTGTCCCCAGCCTCATGTGTCTGGAACGGTTTTACGCACACTGTCTGGCGAGAGGGGTGCAACACAAGTTTTGCTTCTTTGTGTCATTTCTTCATTCAGAGTACAGGATATGTTCAGTATGAGATATTGTAGCTTTTACTTGATGGGTATAGTGCCCCTTTTGATCACATCAAGGCTTGATTTGCTGTGTAAGTCCAAGGGGCCAGCTACTTGCAGAGAGCGGTGGTCTTTTTGTTTTTTTAAATGCACTGGTCCTGCTCATGTAGAAATAAAAGGGTCACAAGCAAAGAGGCCTCTTGCGGCAGCACACTGTATTTCTGTGGCAAAGTAATGGTACACTTATCTTCAATGAGTTTCTAAATGCAGCTTTTGCAGTCGTAGATCTTTTGAGCAGAACGATGCTAACTGTATAGCAGGTATTCCAGAGCAGGCTTGATTATAGAGCCATGTGCTGTCTTTAAGGTCTGCACGGCCACCATTCTCAAGCCAGGAGGTGCGCAGCAGATCATCAAATATTTTATAGTCTGTTTGTTTGTGCCCAGCTTTGTAGATCTATGCAAAAGATCAAGACCAATTCCAAGTTGTCTAGTCCTGTTCATTGGAGAGCAGATGCTCCTATATGAATTCAGCAACATGTTCTTGGATGTTAAAGAATCCATAGCCTACATTTTTCTTGTATCTTATTTTTTCCACTTGAATTCCACACGTTTGTGTGGTTTTATGTACCACAGTTATAGTTCTGTTTTTACATGACTGTTTAAACAGGCTGTTTTTGTTACTGTGCTTTTAAGCAAAATATGGAAATTATGTTCTGTTTAGATTGGCTTCCTTGTTCAAGCAGTCCACAAAAAGCAATCCAGAGCTGAAACACTTCATTGTAAACGGAGCTAAATGGCTGTAGGCTGAATTGGCGGGTATACGTCATATATATTTGTTGGTTGTTTATGATATTACAAAAACAATAAATTCATAACAGGGTGTTTTTGCAGCTTAATGTCTTTATTGGGGGCCATTTTGGCTGTGGAGAGAAGGGTACATTTTGAACCTTTAGCACTGTTTACTAGGGGTATAAGAACAAAACAATACACTAGAGTTTCACAGTATTATGTGTTGTGATGTAACATCGATTTTTAACTAATTGTTTGCATGCAAAGACAGAAAATCACTAGATAATTAGAAAAACGGTCACTAGATATCAGTCTTGTAATGTATTTTCAGTCATTAAGGCTGTTACACAACAAACACATTTTTTAACACAATGTATTCAAAGAAAGGCATAAGATACATTGTCTCTTGATGGCGTCTTGCACACCAAATGCAGTTTTTTAATGGTGAAAATGCAACTGTATTTTTTCACCCTCTGTTTGATTTATGTTTTGTGCTTTATTTAGGGGAGCTGCCTCTCCAAAATCAGCTCAAACTCAGCTGAGATCTCAGCTGACAGTGAAATTGCTTGCAAGGTTTCAGCTCCTAATCTGAGGTGGAGAAGCTCTGCATTCTCCTCTTGCTTCTCCAGAGTGGAAAGCATACTGCACACAGTTGTCATCAAATCTGTGTAGTTTTTTTTTTTTTTTGTATTTTGCTTAGTGTATAACGGCCTTCCACTCCTGAGTAAACCAAAAGCATAAGGGTGAACAACTATTGTTACCTTTAGCAAACCTACCAATATGATGGTTTGTCTTTTTTCCATGCTTTGACAGTTTTCCCAAATTAGATTAATAAAATGTCTGCATATTGTCTTGCTTACATTATTTCAATATATTTAATCAAAAGCCCTGTATCATAATATGTATTGGATCGCCAGGTTTTTGCCAATACACGACCATAGTGTTAAAATACTAAAATATTTATTTTAAATAAATTGAGTTTTCTGTGATATGAGCCGTCTTAAAAATGTTTCATCCAAGTTGTTTTAGTACATGTGAGCTGTACATAGCTGTGTTCAATTGCAGTAATGGAGATTTCCTTAAGACAAGGGTAATCTGAAAAGCTGACCACCCAACACACACACAGACAAAGGGACTAAGTATGTTGGAGTATGTTTTGATTCTGCAGTTTTCTTTTTTTGCCTAGTGTGACCTGTTGAGGCGTCAAAAGGAATTTCTCTCCTGCTTCTTTGCCAACTTCTTGAACTTTGTAATGCAGAAATATGCCTCATAAATGGAGACATTGTTTTCTCTCAGCGAGAGTCAGTATTATTGCAGTGTACACTTAAAGCTGTAATCAGGAATTCATAGCCCTAGCAGTCCACATTTTCAGCAACAGTTGAGCCTTTTAAATCACAATACTTCTTCTTAAAGACATAAATATATATATATATATACACACACACACACACACACACACACACACACACACACATACATTTGCTATGCTGTCTCTTACCAAATGTGCAGTTGGTCCTGGCCCAGTTGACTTGTGGTTTTGGCAAATCCTGAAGCCCTTTTTTAGGGTCTAGCATCATAGTGATGTTTGCGACTGTGATTGAATTTTGCTGTTCAGTGTGATAGTCCATAGTTCATACTGCTTAAGATGGATGGTGCCATTCACAGATACTTTCATCTCAAAGATGAATAAATATAAACCTCATTTAAAAAGTAATGTAGGAGGGTCTGCAGTCTTCTGCCCAGAAAAGTTATATGACGCAGTGCAAGAAATTCACCACATTCTCCTGTAAGGATCTTGCAGAGAAAATGCACATGATAGAGTTGTTTCAAGGTTGTTTGAGTTCTACTGTATTATTTAAGTGGCAGAATGTTTCTTTAAACTCCTAGACAGCTGTACGACATGTGAAGCAACTACTTGCTCAAAGTGCCATACGAAAAGAAGCCCCCATTGCAGCATAAATACGTGAATTAACATTACGTAAAGAGGTACACGAGCTCAGAACACGAGGAGTCCACTCTGCGAACTGGCTGTCCTTCTCCCACTCTTATGGCAACCTTCAGAGCACGGCTTAAACTGCTTAATGAGATTAGGCTTGCTTGATATCTGTCAGCGCTGTTGTGGCCTCCTGGCCAGCTTCCAGGTGAATTAGTGCACTGGTAGGAAGAAGGAGTGAAAAAGAGAGAGTAAGTTGAGGGGACTCTATTTGAGCTCCTTCAGTTTCCATAGCTGTGTTGTTTGCATAGGAGAAAGCTGCATTTACAGTTAAAGCTCTTTGACGCTCCCTAGCCTGCTCAGTGCATGGCGCCTCTGGAGTACGAGTTCCGCCGGGCTTTGTTTACTCAAAAGCCATATTTCCTGAAGTGCGCCAACATGCTCTGTTTGCTCTACTGTATGTGTGACAGACATATGTCATGGCCTTTGTGCTAACATCTCTCCCTCTCTCTCTTCCTCTCTGTCATTCACTCAGTTCCTGCCTAATTCTCTAATTTCACCTTGCAACCTCTTTTTTTTTTTCCTCTTTGTTTTGCATAAGAGAGTTTAGAGATTTGAGTGGTTCCAGAGGTGCTGGGCTATTTGAGGTGCACTGGTTTATTTTCAGTCCTGAAGAAGTAGTTGGGTTAGGCAGTAGTCCCTCCTCGTCTGTTTCTGATTCATGTTTAACTCTACAGTGTCTGAAAACTAGAAAACGTCCTCAGAGCACTTAGGAAATGCCCTTGCCATGGGCATGAATTCTTTCAGAGAGCAAATTGATCATTTGGGTGCTTGCTTATGAGCTGATGAAGAGATTAAAAGGGAAATGGTCATTTATGTCCTCCTTATATGGTGTTTTCTTTTGTGCTTAGGTAAATGTGTTAAGATTAAGAGGAAGCAGGGGCTGTCAGGGAGCTTCGATGGCACTAACAGACATTCACCCAGCAACAAGAGGAGCTCAGCACCCAGTGCGGTGGCTCACAGACCCTTAAGAGAACGTGTCATTCACCTGCTGGCACTAAAGCCCTACAAGAAACCAGAGCTGCTGCTATGGCTGGAGAGGGAGAGAGCCAGTCTCAAGGACAAAGCTGACCTGAGTGCTGTGCTGGAAGAGGTAAAACACAAACATACATATATACACCGGCACAGGCATAAAGTGATAAATAAGGGGTGTAAGAAAATATTGAAAATCACGACATGTTATCTGATACTCCATCGATTCTCAAACACACTATATATTTTAAAATAATAGTCTACATGCAAGGATTTGAGGCAGGCAGTGGTTCAGCGGTGTTGTAATTCATTTTTGCCTTGGACTCGCTAACATGCAAGCGTGCACCGCTAACATTAGCATTAGCAAATCTGTGGATATGGTGGAGTGTTTTTCATACTGTGGAACTTTTCCTAAAATTAGATTTAAAACAAATGCAATACATTGTCATGCTTGTAATATATCAGTATATTGCGATATATTAAATTAATCTCACCCCCAACAAATCATTAAATAGTCTACATGTATAAATATATCAAAAACTGCTTCTGTATCTGATGGCTCATAGGACACAAAGTTTCCAAAAGATAAGGGTGAGTGTAATTGTATTAACTCACAAAGACCAAGATGCAGTACTGAGACAATATTTCCCAATTTTCCCTAATGTTAGTCAATGCAGTTCCCATACACTCTCTTCCCCCATCTCACCACACACGGTAGTTACCAGCCTTGGAGGGTCAGGACTAAAATGTTCATCCCCTGATGAGTACGATTCACACAGGATTAGTTTTACTAATACTTCTAGGGTGGTGGGTAGTAGTGGCCTGCTGTAATTATTACTGAGGTTTCTCAGTTATGTCAGTCATTTTTACAGACTGTATGCACCTGCAGCAGTTAGGATCCTGGCAGCTTGGTGTCAAAAAGCCAGTTAGCTCTTTTATGTATTTATTTATTTATCTTCATAATTTTCCATTTTTAAAATAGAGGCCCCTCGAAAATGCATTTACTTGTATTATACATGCCGTTATTGAGGGTTTTAAAAGATATCTAAGATCTAAAAACATACTATAGCAATTGCTTTTAGCCCTGCTGCCTACCACATCGCTGACCTTCGATCATACCCAAATGGGTATGACTAATCTTAATTCAGCACCTCAAACTCTGAGACAACAGGTTCGGGCTTCAGTCCGCTGCTCTGTTTTGCTGCCCGACGATAATGGGCGTCTTTACATGCTGAATGTAATGGAGCTCAGCTGATTTCCTTGCTACGTTCATTTGCTGGATGTTTCCTGAAGCGTTTAAATTTGGGAGCCCCAGTACAGTCATCAGAGAAGGGCTGCAGGGCTGGCAGGAGGCAATTAGACCACTGCTTTAATTATATTTGGAGGAGAGGATCGTGTTTGGGTGGGGGAGGGTTGGGGTGGCTCCACTGGATACACATGGGAGAACAGAACTGCTGTTTTTGGGTCACTTTTTTGTAATTCTAAAGATCACTACATCACACTGTACATCTTAGGATAAGATGCATATGATGATGATGATGATTGATTTTTGATGATGGGAGTGATCTTATGTTTTTTTAAAAATATATAAAGATCTTGAATGCATGTTTTGTAGAATGTAGCTTTTAAGGAGTTGTCATGTGCAGAAAAGATTTTGACTTGTTTGGCAAAATTCTTTTCTTCTCTTAATTGAGCCAGACAGCCTAGAAACATCTATGCGGGTCAAGTGTGCTGTTGAACATGCTCCAGCAGCCTTCACAAATTAATCAAAGCTGGAACATTTTCTTCTTTTTTCAGGTGGCAAAACTAAACCCCAAAGACCACAGCTTCACTCTGAGAGATGACTTCTACAGGCAAGTTCAAAGAGACTGGCCTGGTTACATGGAGGAGGAGAAGCAGCTTATCCACAGGCTTCTAGCCAGGTGGGCAACCCTTTAGCCTTAGTGTTGTCAGGCCTGCCGTTGTTATTTTCCTAATCCTAGTGCTCAACATTTACTTTGCGTTTGCATTAGCGCCATGTCCTTTATTCTGGCTTGAGTAAATATAACAGCTGTTTTTATATGGAAACATCTATGAGCCCTCAAGGCATAACTGGGTTTGACCTCCTAAGCTTCCATAATGGGATGATTGCTTCAGTTGTTTATTGGGGACTGCTGACGGCTTGTGACAGCCCCATCGTTCGAACCGCTGGCCCTTGCAGTCTGGCCCCTGAAGTCCACTGTGCTGACACGCTGAGGGGCCCTGTTAAATTCCTTAACCCAGCACAGATGATCCGGTTAATAGGCCTGTCAGGGCAATAGCCTGCGCAGTTCACCACATGGCGTTGTCGAGTGGAATTATGCTGTGGGCTTCTGAAACAGCAGCGTTCCGCCAAGAAACAATAGGGGAAACGGCATCGCCTGCCGTAAATTCCATATCCTGCCAAAAAAAAAAAAAAAGAGAGAGACTTTGGCAGTGGTGCCGTTTGGGAAGCATGCCACACTTCACTTGAATGGCCCTGTGCTTGACTTTCTCCTTCGATTTCATATCTACCTCCCTTTTTTCAAGAGCTGTGAGGAATGCAATGGTGTCCTGCTATTGCTCTCGCAACATACATGGATTTTTAAAACCCCTGGAGCTAAGCTTACACAATGTAGCTGGATTTGAAGGAACTTTCATCCACTAATATGTTGGCTACCATGTACATTTGCTGTTGAAAGCAGCTGTTTTTTTCTCTTCCTTTATCCACTGGTCTCAGTGCAGTTGAGTCAGTGGGTTTCTCAGGTCACAGCAAGGAGGTTCCAGAACAGGCCACAGGGGAGGAGCGATCCCTTAGTTAGATAATAGGCTGCTCTATCTGAGGAAAGAGCTGTAGGAAGCAGATTGCCAGAGGAGAGCGTATGGGGAGAGGGAATGCGTCTGGCACTATTGTTCTCTCTACTGGACATCAGTGAAGCCAATGCCTGCTCTACTGCAGATCTTATCAGTTACCCGGAAACACGCGAGTAGCAGCTGGACTAAGTGTAGCAAGGAAGGAGCAAACTAACAAGCCCTGACATTCTGACTAGGGTGTGGGCATGAACGAGTGTGAAAGAGTGTGCCATGAATGTGCGAGAATTGCAAAAAAAAAAAGGAGATGCTGGGAGGTGCTGGTAATTCCTAGGCATTGGTCTTCCGCATACTTATAAAACCCCAATGTCTTCCTTTTTTAGTTTTTCAGTTCCCTGAAAGCACAGCATGGCCTTGTTTATGACTTTCTGGCAATGCTAACTCTGGCTTCCTTATTACATTCACACACTGGTGGATCAGTTGTGGAGGTTTTGTCTAATACACAGGGATTGGCTAGTTTGTGTAGAATAACAATTTACACATTTGTCTCTGTAATCCTGCAGAAAGCTTCAGCCTCTCAGCAGCAGTAGCCAGCTGAAGACCTTCCAGTCCAACCATTCATTCCACAAAGCCACAGGGGATTCTCCGTCCCAGCTTAGCCCAGTCAAGAATCTCTCTGTGGTGAGTATGCACCCATTACAGTAACTGCTGCCTTTTTCTCCATATAGTTTTCGATCAGAATGCCTCCGTAGTGTTACTGTAATGTCAGTGTACAGAGGCCACCGATAGCTGGTGCATGAGCTTTCTTCCTGTAATGTTTAAAGTATTAGATGTACACTTTAGAAGCTGACATTCAGATCATTGGCATGAGGAATGATTTTTTTTTCTTTCTTCCTGTAGAGGAGTTATGTATGGCGCCATCTGCTTTTTATTAATGGAGTTGCTAGAGGCACTTCGGCTCCTCAGGAGCTAATTAGACTCCTGAATAGCACAGTAGTTCAAATGTTGTTGTTGATTTGTGTTTGCACACTGTGTTTTGTAGAATCATATTATATCTTTCTCCTCTGGTCCTGTTCCCAGAAACGCCCAGTGCCTTCTGACCACCTGGAAAGTCAGACTGTGAAAAAGCAGAAATTGCTAGACCAGAACTTGCCCTTGCAAACTCCTTCCAATGGACATCTCTGCTCCTTGATAGGCCATAATTCATCTGGCTCTGGAAGCTCCAGTTTGTTGAACAAAACAGAGCTTGAAAGAACCAACAACAGTGTTCAAGGGAGCCCCAATGGCCTCTACCAGCGGCACAAGCTTAGCGAATCTAATGGTATCCATAAATTGGAACGGTTAGAACCTCAGTCACCTGTGTTGGCCAGCCCCAAACCCCCAAGGACTGAACCTCCTATCTGCACTGATCAGCAGCTAGCCAACAGCCAGCACAAGAAGAAAAAGTCCAAGAAGCACAAAGAGAAGGAGCGAGAACGCTTAAAACCTGAATGGGTGGAGACTAGCCCAGATCTGAAGCATAACCAGGAAAATCTTGTGGGTACGTGTGCTGTCTCTGTTGTCACGTGATGCACTTTCTAGATGGAAGATGTCACCTAATGTATGGCTAATGGTGAAAAAGGCTAGTGTGGACCAGGAAGCAGGACTGATTTGTCTAATAATAACTGAGCCTTTCTGGGTTTCATTACTTATTTGCAATGTTAGAAATTTTGGCTGGAGTATGTTGTGTTCTTAGTAGCGTTGACAAAAAAAAGAAATCACAATGAATTGCATTCTTTGATGTGGAGTTAATAGTGATAGATTACATTAATCTTGACTAAGTTGCTTAAATTCAGCCCTAAATTGATTTTTTTCCATTTAAAGAGCAGTGTTTTCTGATACGACTATATAAGCTTTAGCAGAATAAATGTATTACTTTCAACCATTTGATAACATTTTTATTGTTCGTTGGTTCACCTGAACATTAAAATCATATGATTTGTCCATAGCGTAATCACACAAGCTGCATGTTCTGACCAGGAAGTTTAGAGCCTAAAACTCACCATGAGCTCGGACACTGCCCGAACAGGGGGCAAGTGCTGATACCTAGATAGATCAATGCACACACATATATAGAGCAAAAAGAGCACTACCTGGCAACCCCAGCCCAGTGCTCACACCTATAGAAAAGAAAAGCTATCAGTAGATGTCTTTCTGGTATTAATGTATTACGTGATTGTAACTTTGCCCACATTAGTGTATTGGTGTCAGCAGCACTTATCAGGGGCTTTTCTGATAAGGGACTCTGTCTTGGTGGTGGATTCCGTTTATCATTTTCCTCTTTGTTCATACATGTGCAGACCACGAAGGCCCCAACACACCTGTGACCCGTTCCTCACCTGAGGAGCTGCCAGACTATTTATTGTAAGTTCAAAACTAATTGCATGTTGCTCTTGGAGATTGCCTTTTTGTGTTGATGTTCCTACTGAGTGAATTAAAGCTTGATTGTGTAGTGTTGCAAAGCAAACTGATAAAAGAGGGGCTTTCTTAGTGCTCCAGGAGCAACTGTATGCTTGAGTGATTTGGTTTTTGTAGGTGCTCACTTAGTATCCACTCTTAGGTGATGACAATGACCAGCTTAATTAATTTCAGCAGCAAATGAAATGGGAAAAGATGTTATAGCCCTCTAGAATCAGGCCTCACTTTTACAGTCCCAGTAGGCTACCTATTGAGTTCAGCTGTGGAAGTGAAAAGGGAGGGATAATGACACAAAACTCAGAAGCTATAATTTTCTATTTATACCTCACCATGAGACTTGATCTTGCAAAACTCATAAACAAAAAAGCCCAAACCCTCCAGCAGAAAATCCTCCCAATATGAAACTCGTTTGACTGTTGGGAACTAGTCCAAATTTACATGGGGCTACAGTGCCACCTGTTGTTGATTTAGTGGAGCTGAGCCTTTAAAAAAGTGCCTTCTCATGTTATGTTTCTCTCTCTGTCTCTGCAGAAAATACAGCACTATCACTGACTCGGACCAGCGACAGCAGTATAAGGAGGATTTCTGTGCTGAGTATGACGAGTACAGAGACCTGCACGAGCGAATCGGGAAAGTCACGGAAATATTTGTTCAGCTGGGGTCCAAGATAAAGTCACTGTCACCTGGTAGTCAAGAATACAAGGTAAGACGATGTTCACCACACATTTCCTTGGCTGGGGTTAGACATTAAATTATTGAATGTATGCTCTGTGTACTGCCTGAACAAAGAACTGTAGAGTAGCATGAGTGAAGCAAGAGATTGTGGCCAGCATGAATAACTAGAGTTTTTGTTAACCTTTCAGGTAATGGAGGATCAAATACTGGAGAAGTATAGAAAATATAAGAAGGTGAGAAATTATATTCATGCCTTTTATATTGGTCTTGTCAATATTGAAAATGAATTTCAAATATTAATTTACCATTGGCATTGCAATGTAGTTCAGAACTCAGAGGCTAAATCCAGTAAAAAGTTTTTAAAAAACCCTTAAAGTTTTTAATTTAGACTTTTGAGATAAGTACTTGAACTCAGACTTTATATGTAATTGCAATTCTGTATTTAATGTTTCTTTTTTTCTGAGAACTCACTTTTGTCTCTCTTGCTTTAGAAGTTCCCCGGCTACAGGGAAGAGAAGAAACGTTGCGAGTATCTCCATCAGAAACTGTCCCACATCAAAGGCCTGATTCTAGACTATGACCGCACTCAAACCCCCTCCTAGTGCTGGCTCTGCCTCTCCTTTTTGTTTTTCCTTCTCAGCTGGCCGTACGGACCAAAAGACTCCTTACTGGAGATAAAGCAGGAGTAAATCTGGTTCCTTTGGAAGAGCCTGGCAAAGCATTTCCACTTCCTTCTCTGCACAAATGGTGGTGAAGTTGGCGTTTGGGGATTGAAGCCCAAACCTTCTCACACAGGCTGAGACCTCCAACTCGTGAATAAAACCCTTTAACGTTATTGTTTTCTTTTGTTTGTCTGTCTGAAGTGTGTTGGATTGGTGTAATTTTGAGGGCAGAAATGGTGAGACGTGACTTAAGCCAAACACCCCCCCCTTTAATGCAGCATGCATTAACTCTTGGCTCACCCTTTGTCTTGTGGGGCTTTGGGCTCATTCTATGGTACAATCATAATAACTGGACAATAAAAGAGGATGATTGCTGCCCTGTCTGCTGTGTCTCTGTGCACAGACTCTATTTTGCTATTTTACTGAATGTACATTTGTAAACTTGTAAGATCATGACTTCTATTATAGAGGGTTTTAATCACTGGATAGAATAAGGGAAACGTGAAATATTCGAAGATCTAGGGCAACTCTGTAAAACATCAGGGTGCACCTTTTTTTGACGATCGTTCTTGTAAATGAAAACAGATAAGCGATTTTCATTAAAAATGTAGTGAAGGGCCTTAAATCTTAGCAGTCTGCTCTTTATAGGCTGTATCTGGGTCTCGCGACTGCTCAATATGATCTGGGATATGTTTCAGACAGAAGTAATGTGATGTAACTAGAGGAAAGGTGTGATTAAAACTGGAGCATCAAGGGGCAATTACAAAGTCCTCGAACTCATGCTTAGGGCTAGTTCCAGGAATCAAGTTAAGCCTAGCACTGGACCAAAAACGTAATGAAGAATCATTTTAATAGGAGATGACTGGGTTTTATTTGGTCCAAAAAATAGGCCCAATCTGTGTTGGGAAGACTGCAGCAAAAGGGTACCACAGTAGTAATTCCATGAATTCCGTGTCCAGGGTCCAGTGCTCAAACCACTACAGCACATTGTGTCCTTAAAATATTATTATTATTATTATTATTATTATTATTATTATTGTTGTTGTTGTTGTTATTGTTATTATTGTTATACAACTTCACAGCATACACAATCATGTTTTTAAAGCACATTAATTTTCAGGCGCTAATATTTTGCATTATTTGTCTGTTTTCTGAAGGGTTTTTTTTT
>CM067486.1:11929229-11997740 GCA_034552555.1 Semaprochilodus insignis
TATATATATATATATATATATATATATGCAGTTCTTTGATCTACTGTCTAATATTTTTGCTGCATATGTACTCTGCGGTTGTCCTGTTTGGCCGGCCACCAAAATTATTATCCCTGCATTTCTGTGAGCGATACTTGAGAGCTGAAATACTTTAAAGAGTATAGGAGAACGCTTTTCAAACTTTGGTTTGACAACGTCAGTGTCAACAACAGCAGTCAGCTTGAGGCGGTGAAGCCAAGGAAGCACAGCACTTGTCTGCATGATGGGATCAAGAGTCTAATACTTATTCTGGAAATGGTCATGTTGACGTCTTTGGATCCTGAATTGTTTGGATTCTCATGGATCAGAAAATTTATTCTAATAGTGAACAAAACAGGATATTTGTTTGCATATACAATACTACTATTCAGGACATTGGTCATCCTGGACCATTATAATTTGGGAATCCATTCTTTTTACTGTATTGCTATTTATTTATGCTGTGCATATCAGCCAAATGCTAAAAATAAAACAATCAGGAATGTATGGAAGTTCTGTATTTTATCTGTAATGTTTTATGAGTTTATGAGACTTTACTGTCCTTATTCATTGCCTAAATAGTTAGCCCTGTCAGCATCTGTAAACCGAAAAGCATGTTTGCTCCAAAATCTAGATGCCTGATTTACTGTTGGATTACATACGCATGTTATGAATGTCAACACTTCCTGATTAGTCTGTAATCTGTTACAGTACATAAATACCTTAGCACATTTTTTAAGATGTGATGAACCTGCTGGGGCGGTTATTTCTCCATGAATTGTGGAGCACAGTTCTGAATTTTGCATGGTTGCATGAATTAAATATTAGTTTTTGTTTGAATGTTTTCAGGGAAGTCTGTGACACCAGCTGTCCATGCCTAGTTTTAATGTAGTTGTTTTTCCTTATATAGTTTGTAACTGTTCCTTAGGAAAGATTAGCTAACATTTGTATCTATAATTTGTATTTTTATATACAAAACAGCTTCTATATATGCAGTTCTTTGATCTACTGGTCTACAATTTAGTAGAAAATACTAAACATTAAATGTGACATTGCTTTATATGTATGACGCTAATCATAGGAATGGAGGATGGTGTGTATAAATTACTATTAAGGCTGTTTTGTCTGTCTGTAACCCCAGCTCATTAAAAAAAACCCAAATCTCTCTATTAACCCACAGATTAGTTTTTAAAGAGAATATTTCATTTGACATTTAAAAAACATTAAGGTTTGATGATAAAGTCTCTTTGACTGGAGCCTTGAGTGGCCATGTGTCAGTGTGGAGTTGGAGTAAAGCTGGAGGAGAGCATGTGTGTCAGATGAGGATCACTTGGCAGAAAGGTTTAGGATTACATAATCAGATCAGATCAGAATTTCTTCATTTTTAGCCATGTGATTACACTTTAGAGTCTGCAGGGGGCAGTCTTTACCATGGTATGGAGAGATATTTAACACAACCTCAGTTAACCTCACTAAAATGATATTATTTGAAATAGTTGATTCATGTGATTGCTTTTTTGAAAGGTAACCCATTTTGGTGCTTGCAGTAAATGTACCTGCTGTCTATCAGTACCAAAATAAGAATGTTTCTGTGATGTTATAAAATATCCTGGGAAAGGAGACCTATGAGTGAAAATTTCACTGTATAGTAACCGTGCATCCCAAAATGCTTTCTCTTCTCTTGTCCTCATCTCCTCACAACCTGGAAATATTTGCCAATTACCATGTTATGTGCTACTCCAGTAGTCAAGGGAATGATAGAAGCTAAAATATGCTTCTAGGTCTTCAGGAGTTTGTTAAGTATGTTAGATTAAGGCTGGGACTAAACTCTACAGGTATGAAAATTGCCACAATACATATAACCAGGGGGAATCGACTGTTTGCTGTAACTGAAAATAGTGTTTGAAACCCTTTATATTACCTCATCTGTAGGCCCCTATAATCTCGCTAAAGGGAGGCAGCTTCAGCCTTCAAAGCAGTGGTGTTTGTAGTTATTATATGGACAAGTGAGCTTGTTGATTTTTTTTATGCTTCTTTGCACCATCGTTAGCTTGGTCTAAAATAACAGTTGGCCCGTGTGGAGCTAAAAAGCTCAGCTGAACCCTGTGAGCCATTGCAGATCTTGTGGCATTGGCATATTAGAGCATTGTTTATTTTAGGAGTTTGAATTTTATATCTGAAGAGATTAACACTGTACATTTTAATAGTCCACATGCTGCATTCAATACAGTGAGTAATTGGATGCTGGCAGAGGGTCTAGCTAATGGAAACTAATATGTCATGGTGACAAAGTGGTGACGTCTGTGCAATTGGATTACGCTGTACCAAGCCAGGTGTTAATGTCGAATAAACCTACTGGAAGCCCCATATTGAAACTAGCAGTAATTAGCATCACGCCATGGGTTATTGGCCCAAGGGTTCATGTTATTTAGCCCGCCCCCATTCCCAATGAACACTGAAGTTATGTTTTTTTTTAAGACACATTTATCACATTCTGTGGTAAATAAATATGTATATGTTTGTCTCCTGAATATCCTTAGATCCTCCAAATTACAAGGTCATTCAGGAGTCGTTAATACTAATACTGCTAATCCTACTGCTAACTCCTCTTGTTCAAATCTTCCTGATCCACCTTAAGCTGCCCAGCAGTCACAAAAGATATCACAAACATTAGGAAACGGGGCGGAACAATACTGGTTCTGTGAAAGAGCAGAAATGAGTTTACGTTAATGTTCCCCACCTGTCCAGCAAAAACAGAGTAACCTTCTCATCTATTCATGCCTTTTAACTCTCCTTTAAACTGAAGACACCTTGTCACCGGCTTCTTGAGCAAATTTTCCCGTTCCACCTTAAAAGAGCGCAGCAGTGTGCATAACCCCACAGGAGCCAGAATGTAACTGCAGCACTATTTAAGGTAGAAGGGAAAATTCAAACAACCTGGAGAATATACTTATGAGAAAATGTTTCCAGCATTAAAAGAATAATCAGGATGTTTTGATAGTCTACATCAGCTTCTCAGGGGGTCAGCAGTGATAATTAAGCTGCTTTGTTCTGAATTAACCTGAGAGCAGGAGCTTAGAGCTGGTCAAAGCGAGCTATGAAGAGAAATATCTGTGGTGTTTCAGTGTATATCAGATGAAGAACAGATTACTGCAGCATAACCTACATTACTTAACAGGGAAACCTGTTTCTTTTTCCTTTTCTATGTCCTAAATGGGAATTTACTACCACACTGACAAAGTGCACTGGTTTACGTGTTGGGTTGTCAGTTCAGTGTTGAGTAGCATTAGCTAATATGTAGCAATATTGATAATACAGTGATGTACAGAAGAATCTTAGCACTGCCTCAACGTGAAAAGTAACCCTGGCTCATCCAATCATATTAGACCTCCTAAGTTGTAAGCCAATCATATCAGACCACGGGGTGGACCTCTGATTTTCCTCACACTTGTCGGTCAGCAAGTGCTACAGCTGTGACAGGATTTTGGCTAAAAAGCTTACTAAAACAAACATTAGACATTCTTCAAAATCTGTAATATAGAGAGTGACTTTACAGAAGAATGTATATGCCTACAATATGGATTTGTAGTAAATTATGGTCAGCTTAGCTGAATGCTGCTTACATATTCAGTATACTAAGACACCCATGACCCAGAGGCCGGTCATGTCCAAATATAATGTTTGTTTAAACACTGCCCATTGAGGATCCCATAATTCTCTGTGACGGTGGAGAACGCTGCATTGTAAGGAGACTGCAGACTGCAAGGCATTGAAACAGCTGCTGTCAGTTCAGATACAGCCACGGTTTATGTGAGGTGAAGAATGCCAACATTAGCTAGTTAGCTGACAAACTTAATTTATATTTTTGTTTTTATATTTCTGTTAGGTGTTTGGAAAAAAAATTACAGCAATATGTCCCATATAATGCTGTTTACAGTAAGTTAAAGTCAATGAAAAGGTCATACAGTGTTGATCATAAATATTCAGCAGTTATATTCCTCAACTGCTCAAAATGTAGATGAAAATTAAGAACCAACAACTCTGTTGAAGGTTGAAGGAGCAGATCTGATGGAGGTTAGTAATGGAGAAGAAAGTGAGTTGCTTGACTTAAGTACGTATGCTTGATCTGTGTCTGTTGTAAGTGGTACTCGCTGTTGTAAGTCATATTCACAAAACTACAAAGAGACAAATCCACTGAGTGCCTGTTTGACCAAATAGTGTTTTTTGTTTGTTTTTTGTTTGGTTGGGTTTTTTTTGATGATAGCTGTTGTTACCCTAAATGTTCGTAAAGATCATTCTGGGGGAATTTTCCTGTCCCCCAGATGCCCCTTGGTGCTGGCTTAGCCCCCTATCCTTGAATCTCTAGTGACACCACTGCATCTAACTATAAGAGTTAACTGAATCAGTGCTGTGTAATGAAATATGTAGTGTGGCTGTATTTGGCTCTTAGTGTAAACAACATGACGAGGTTGGTGAAATGACTGTAATATTGCATCCCAACCTGCAATGTGGCTGAAGCCAACATGATGTCCAGTGTGAGGTGAGGTGTCTAGTTGATGTTGCTCATTGTTTGTCATTGGATGCTGCCTCATCATTTGTGTCACATGTAGTTCAATCATCAGTGTCTCAGTGTTCCTGGTTCCAGTGACCTGGCCAGTGCCTGAATCTATATTCACTGTGTATCTACTGACTTAATCATAACGCCACCTACTTTTAATCTTCAGATGTGTGGTGCAAACACAGGACCAACAGTGCTGTAATGGTAAATATTTTGCCCTAGAAAACAGTCTAGACTCCTGCTCTGTGACATGCTTTGAGAGAACTAACAAAATGAATGTTATATTGGCTGTCACAAGTGTTTACTTAGTACATTCATCAACAACTTATGTGATCTGGGTTGTTCCAAGTTAATAATTTCTGTGCCTGTTTAAACAGTGTGGGAGTATGCATATTTTTCAAATACAGTCATGGCTTAGTTTCGATCCTTTGGGAGCTGGATCCATTAAAACACATGATACATGCACAAAGTGATTTAAAACATTATAGGGATTGCATTTCCACAAAACATCAGGAAGTAATTATGTTTTTATGTTACATTTTTTATGTGAGGGAGGTGGGGTGATTTGTGTATATTATATTATATATCACGTAAGCCACATAGGAATCACAGTGGTTCAGAATTTGGAAAGGGAGATGAGTCCTTGATTTCCTTCAAGTCGTGAAATAAATTTTTCCTTTTGTTTATCAGTTTGTAACTTTTCCTTGACCTTATGCGAAAATGATTTGCAGGGGATTGTGACATTGAAGCTTCGTGCAAGGAAATCCAATCTCCTTACCCTAACTCCTCTCCTTACTTGCAATAGATGTGCACATTCAACAAACGGTATTAAGCCAGTGAATGAAAAACAAACAAAAAAAACCCCTATTTTTTAGTATTCTACCCAGAGTGGTAAACCATAGACTTTGCTTTATCAATAAAAACACACAAAACTGAGTTTATCAGCTTGGTACAATGTGTACTTTTATTCTCCTTTACATCTCATTTCTTTTTTATGAGTTGACTACTCACAGTTAAAGTAGGTTAAAGCAGGGGTGTCATTACACTTGAAGACACTTTCACAGTACAGTACATTTTGTTTTTCTGAGGTTTGATAAGTTGAAACAAACAGCAAATAGCATGCTGCTGTATAGTGTTCTTTAAGTATTGAGGACATCCCCAGTCAATATCAAATTAAGGAGATTATTATAATGAAATTTATTTTTAAGTCAATTTAAATCATATTTCCAATTAATATTTTAAAGGTAACTATTAAACACTATTTTACAATATATATTATTTTGGTAGTTTATTACCGCAACACACTGACAGATACTGATGCTTTTCTATTAACTAATATTAACAAAATAATATTTTACTGTTTTGTTTTGCTCCCTCGCATTACAAGAGGTTCAGCAATTAAAAGTAAAAGGACGGAAGGCAGGAAACATCCTTGAAAGGCTGAGTCCATCACAGGGCAAATCATTTTGTTTTTTGAAAAATAGGAAAAATATTTAGTTTGATGCTGGCAGCATGTTTCAAAAAAGTTGGGATGGGGCGGCAAATGACTCACACAACCAGTTAGGTTACCTGGTACCAGGTCAATAACATGATTGGCTGTAAAATAATCTCAGAGAGACTGAATCTTTTTGAAGTAATGTTGGGGAGGGGTTCACCTGAGAATAAAGTTTCTAAAATAGCAAAGACCTTGGGCATTTCAGCCTCTACAGTACATATGTGTATGAAACGGGAAGCCGAACCAACAAGCGGACCCAAACCCAGACTACGCCACTCTCAATTAAGGGGTGAGAGCAGCCTATAAACTCAAGATCTGACTTGGAGTTTCAGAATCTCAACCGTACTCATTACCAAACAAGCTTTAGCATAATTTCAGGATCTTATGGATCAGACACAAACCATAAACACTCCAAATAAAGAAAAATAATAATAAAAATAAATAAATAAATTCACAGCAAAGCGCCAATGCAAACCAAAAGAAATAATAATGCAAAACAGAAACCAATCATGCAAAACAGTGGCTGTTGCTAAGCTGATAAACTGTCCTGTTCTCCTAGAGGATCAACGGTCTAAATCAGCAATTATTAGTCATCTGGACCCCCTCCCAGGCATCACCAAGCGGTAGTGGACATTCTCCACTTCCAGCCAGCAAGCCAACCAATAAAAGTGATCATGTTCTTCCCCTGCACACACACACCAAGCCGTGGAACACAATTAAGTGAGGCACAGGTGAGCCTAATACGCACCCTGTGCTCTATCCTGGGAGCTTCTAATGCTGCTAGGTCCTAATGCCCTACATTTATCCCACTGCTGCTTTGTCACACCATGGCCCACTGTTTGCAGTGCTGCTGTGTCCTAGTGCTGTACAGTACCATTAATGCTGCAGGCTATAAGCAGGTTCTGGAACAACATATGCTGCCATCCAGATAGCATCGTTTTCAGGAAAGGCTAAGGCCAATGCCAGACCACGTTCTTCACATATTACAAAAGCATGGCTGTGTAGAAAAAGAGTCTGGCCAGTCTACAGTCCAGATCTGTCACCCACTGAAAACATTTGACACATTATGAAGGGAAGATCTGACGAAGGAAAACCTGAACTGTATGTTGTCTTTGTAATTCAATTAAATATGGGGTTTAGGAATTTGACTGCCTTGCATGATGTTCAGAATACTGTTTACCAGCTGACAGTTGCTTGTGTATTATTGATGATTAGGTGCTTGTTTAGGATTCTAAGAAGTTACAGTTTAAATTACTGATCACCTTGTCAGATTCTCCGTCTTACCATGCAGTATGTCTTGTTTATCCACTTTAAACTTAGTTCAGTCTAACCCTGGTGGCAGGGGTGACAGTGTTGATTTCTACTCTCTATGAATTCTTTTAGATGAATGTTGGGAGATCTTCTGTATTCTGGTGCTTAATATGTTAGGTCTTGTTTTGTATTGTCTTGTTTTTGATGCTTTTCATGTAATTTCTGTTCACAAATGTGACTTGCCAGTTCCTCTGATTTTCTTTTTTTCCTTAGTTATTTGATGACTGGCTGATTGATTTGCCTACATTTTGCCCATTTGTTTATCTTGTAATCCTTGCCGCTCGAATTTCATCCAATTAAACTACTTATCAACATCTGACTAATGTAATTTATGTTAATTTATCAGAAGGTAGACAAAGCTTTTAATTTAAATTAAATGATAGATAAAATCAGAGACTTAGCTAATTTTGGAAACAAAAACAATAAAAGTGCTAACAGAATGAAGTACAATCTAAATAAAACATTATTTTATGTCAATTGTAGCTTAAAAACAGGCATGTGAAGCTACATGCACCATATTCTTTATGCCATATGTAGGTTTATGTTGAATCCACCTGGAAAGGTTTAAATTTGAAGCCTGTTTTTTAGTATTACTGATCCATCCTGTTAATGAGCTGGTTGTCCAACTACCTGCTGTCTTCATATATAGAGAACAGAAATAGTCAATTTATGCACAATATGAAGGGTAAACTGGTTAAAGAGAGACTGCAACAGCATCCAGTGATGTTTGACTGGCAGTTTGGTTGCATTTTATAGACAAGGATTTCAGCAATAGCAATTTTTTTAATGCAGTGAAGTTGTGTAGTACTGGAGTGTTTTTAACAAGTATGCAGGAAATGAAAATGCTTTACAGGTGAAATGATCAAATGTACACATTGCGATCAAATTTAATAGCTGCATGAATTTTATCATTTAAACGTTTAAGCAGGTTTTAAATCAATTCAGACTGTCATTACATCTCTTGAATTTGGCACAGAAAGTGCTGCTGCAAGCAAAAAGAATAGGAAGTTAAAAAGAACAAGAAGGGTTCTTGATGTCAGAACATTGCCTGGAACAGTTAATATAATATAACTTATACTGCAAAACATGACATCTTGGCAGGTAAAATGATCTTATATATTTCTCATTTTAAGATTCTTGTGACCTTATTATAAGATTATTTACTTATTTCTAGTCTTTTTCAGTGAGATATTTTGTTTTAAGTTATCAAGCCAATTTTTCTCACTGCATTGGCAGGTAATTGTACTTATTTTAATAAATATGCATGACACAAGCCAAATGATCTACCAGTGGCTTACAATTTGGCTTACCAAAATCACTTAAAACAAAAAATGACTTGTAAATATTATTATAAGCCTACAACAATCTGAAAATCAGAAATATGTTATATATCAACTAGATAAAAGATTACTTTACTTGCCAAGATATTATTTTTTTGCAGTGTGATTTAAGCCATTAAGACAGATGGGGTAGTATTTTTAATCACATTTTATGGTATCAGTGTTAAGAATCCTGATTAGAATGTAGTAACATGACACTTCATTTGTGTTTTATTTTCAGCTCTTGGTAATTAAGAATTGGTGACCCAGTTACCAAACTCTGAGCTGCCTATTTCACCCGAGTGGGCCGCAGTTAGATTTAGATGGCCACTGTGGTATGTTCTTTGTTATGTTGTCGCCACAAGTGGCTCCTTGTGTCTGGACCAGAAAGGCAAATGCTTTACCCAGCACTTCATTGTGGAAATACATTTCTTTGCTCTGTTCAAACAGCATTCATTTCTTTCTGAAGCTCTGATGAATAATTTACTTTGCCCCACACTACAGAAGAATGCAATTTCAAGGAACAGGTCAAAGATGAAGCTGTGTCAATAGTCTCAGTCAAAACACCAAACATGTGTACCAAAGTGTACCAAACATAAAATCTTACAGCTCATATAATGTTGTTGCTAATATAAAAACCCTATTGCTGATTGAATTTTGACTTATTTGCCTGTATTGTACAATGTTATCAACACATGATTTTATATCCAAATTTCTCTCTTTTTATATACTCAGTGTTCTTGGTCATCAACATGATTGTGGGGTTCCACACCATAGCACTCTGTCTCATAGCGTGAAATGGACATTTTCATGCATTTGGTCACAGAGAGTCAAAGCTTCAACTTGCAGCTCCTCATGTATTAATATTAAGGTATGATCTGACAAGTGATCTTTGTAGTCTTTAACTACACTTTGAAGAAGGGCTTTGATCATATTCTTTAAATACAACAATGCCTAATGGAGATTTGATGCTTAAAGATTTGTAAACCTAGTGAATATTATATGTTTTATTTATTTCATATCTGAGCAATATAGCGGTTTGCAGATGACTGCTTTTGTTCAAATCCATTTTGTTGAAAAATATTTAAGCTTCCAAGGATATATTGAGTGTAGCTTTCAACTTGACAAAAGCAGGTTAAATACATCAATCAAGTCAATCTAAGCATGCCATATTTCATCATTGTTTGTGAGCACATCCACAGATCTGAGAAAGCTGTTTAAACTTGTTGAAAGCCTAAGAATGATAAACGTTACACAGATGTGAAGCATCCTGTTGTCACACAGTACATTCAAACAGGGCCTACACAGAACATTTCAAAAAATGAACTAAAATTAAAATAGTGAATAGTGTTTTCCAAGCAACAATAGTGCCTAGATAGGCAGAACTAGAACTATGGATCTGGCCTTTACTTTTAAGAAGTTGTATACTGAACAAAAATATGAATGCAAATATTGTGAAAAAAATCCAGAATTTTCTTCCTAGAAACATGTTGCGCTGCACAGATAAATGATAATTATGAATGCCCACTGTCCATGATGCAGTTAGCTCCTGAAGAGTAAAATCCTGAATAGCCTGTTGTACTCATTCTACATTAAGGAAATAAAATGTGGTCTGATTTCTGGTTTACCTTTACTTTAAATGGTGCAGCAGCTAATAGCAGTTTCCTGATGTGCCTAAATGTAACTGCTGCACTATTTACGTTTACATTTACATTTACATTTATGGCATTTAGCAGACGCTCTTATCCAGAGCGACTTACAACCGTGCTTAGCGTTCTGTCGAATTATGTTTCCCAGCTAGTATAAGTACGTTAGGAGTCTAAAACTCACCCTGAGCTCAGACACTGCCTGAACAAGGGCCAGTGCTGCTACCTAGAGATACACAGATATATATAGCATAAGTGCACTACCTTGGAACCCTACCCAGTGCTCATACCTAGAGAGAAGAAAGGTCATGGTGAGTATATATTTAAGATGGGAAGAGAGAGTGAGAGCAAGAAGCTGAACAAGTAACCTGAGGGTGCCAGAATACAACTGCAACATCAGTTTAGGTCCAACAAGAAGCTAGGGAATAAGAAGTTGCTTCAGCTTTGTGTCAGATATAAAGTGTTTAGATTTTTTTCCCGATTTTAGCTGCACATTGCTATCAAAAACAACCTGTATCCACTCAGGTCCAGCTGACAACAAAGCAATTCCCAGGACTAGCACTTAGCTTCCACATAATGTTAGCAGCTCCAGTACTTAGGGTGGAGATACTGAGATGGGTGGCAGTATTATTCTAATGATCTCCCACCTGTTTTGATTGATATCGAAGAACAGCTCTGTATATTCTGAGCCAGTGGTGCCATCGAGAAGTTGAATAATAGAGGTGAAGGTTCACAACCTTGACGTGTACCACAGGATATATGAAGTAAGCCTGAAAAAGCTAGAGCCAGGTCTGGCTTAAAGCCCCTTAACTGGATTGGTTTCTTCAGTTTCAAAGTGAAGATGCAAATGCAGCCATTATTTTGAAACTCACAAAGGCAGGAACACTCATAATTGAATATTCCTTCTTTGAAGAATGGTCCTATTCTGTGAACTTGTCTAATTGTTGCAGCATGTAGAGCACAGCAGGGTGTCTTGGCAGCTAATTCATTTGAAGAGACCGGCAATACAGAATGCCACAACATATCCAGATACCCTTCTTATTTAGTAGTAATTCCCCTTGTGTAAAGAAACCACTGACAAAAGGAGATGATGCCCTCTCGCAAAGACAAAGGATTGAAGCTGTGGATCGTTTTCCCTTTACAGTTTCAGTTTCTCAGACAGTCCTTTGTAAAGTACTCATTCATGATGTTTGTTCTGCTCATCTTGACAGCACCTGAGGATTACAACTGTTTCATTACAAACCATTTTGTATTTTTAACATGTCTCTGTGTTGCTCCTGTGGGCATGGTGAACCAACCTAACAAAAAGCCACCTTAGCTTCATAGAGACTCATGAGCTGGTACAGAGCTGGTATAGGTACAGAAAAAAATATGCTTCAGTGAAACTGTCCATAATGTCAATGCCAATGAAAAATATGGCACCAAAAATATAAATAAATATAAAGGCAGTAAATTAGAAGTGGTCAAATACTGTTTACAGCTCTGCATAGAAGTAGGAAATGAAAAAAAAAGAAATGTTTAAAGAGAGAAAATTAGTCCTTACAACCTTTTATTTTACATTCAATGCTGGGCATGAGCTAGTCATACACTGTATGTCATAGTGAATCCACTAGTGACTAGTGAATCCACAGATATTAACTATTTTCAACAAATTAAAGTACACATCAGTTATCTGTATAAACTTACCATGCATTCCTAGTGTACACACATTAGCCTGCTAGGCTAAAACATTTAGCAAATGGAAACTGAAACTGGCAATGCTCTGATAAACAGAACAGGGTGCGGTTTCAAAATTGTGAAATAGCTTAGGGCTGACATCCTACTAGAATCCCCTAAGGACAACAACACAAATAAAAAAAAATACATTATTGTAGAAATGTTTTCCCCCAAGACATGGCCTAAACTGAAGGGTGGGAGGGATGGGATGGGGTTCAGTTAAATATTTCAGTTGCAGTTGCAGACTACTGAAGAAGTGGAGTGATTATGTTCATAAGTGCCAAAGGTCTTCTTTTAGGCTAATCCTTTTTTTGTGGAGCTGTGAAAATCTGCATCAAGCAGCAGCATTTGTAAGCCTCTCAGTACTATTCTTTTGCATGTATGCTTACAGGTGCATCGACAAGCATATCGAATGGATTGCTCGGTTTAACTAGGAGTTGAGTTCTAAGCCCACATCAAAGAGGAACTTAATTAAAAGTGTGTGGGTGTATGTTCTAGTATGGACCTACAGCTGCTTGTGTGTGTGTGTGTGTGTGTGTGTGTGTGTGTGTGTGTGTGAGAGAGAGAGAGAATATGTGACATGACTATGTGAAGAGCATCACTAATGTAGTGCTGTGCTTCAGGCGGGCCTATTAAAGGCAACGTTTCAAAACTTTTTTCCCCTTACATAGTTTTCATTTCATTTTTGGTGCAGCTGAGAAATGAATAAAGAGGAAGGAAAAGTAATTATATGCAGCACCAATTAACATTTGTCCAAGCCACAATGGAAACATTAATTAACAAATTGGCGAGTCAGCCTGTCTTGCATAACATAACAGTAGCTGCCTTTAAATGTGGGACTGAATGTACTGGCAGAATTCACATGAGTGTGCCATAATGACATCAGCAGGAAACGCTGTGAGGATAGCCGAATAGCGAATGATGCCAGGGATGTCAGTCACCACTGACAGCAGCACAGTATGTTTTCTGTCTTTGTTTGACAGCGCGCTCGCTTAGTTTAAAAAAAGAAGGAATGCATTTGTTGTGCAGCCTTAAAGGAGTAAACATTTGCTTTACATAATTTCCAGGGTTTTGGGGTCTCTGCATATGAACATCCCTGCTATTTTGGAACTTAAATGCTCCAAAAATAAGTACATAAATTATTCAGTTAGCATTGAAGGAGTTCAGAATTACATTCAAATGCAACACTGTTGTGATACCGCTGGTTTTCCTCAAAGTCTTTTATTGCATATGTCCTGTGTGGATTGGAGGACAGCAGCTCTTTTGGATTTTCTTCAGGCAGCGGGACTGGTAGATGTCCTGTAAGTCTGGAAGTTTGTTGCCTGTGAGGGATTCTGCTGTCCTCGCCACTCTCTTCAGGGCCTTGCAGTTATAGGCAGCGCAACTGCCATACCAGACAGTGATGCAACCCATGAGGATGCTCTCTATGGTGCATCTGTAGAAGTCAGTGAGAAAACCCAAACTTCCTGAGGCTTTGCAGGAAGAAAAGGTACTGACCAGCAGATTTGACTGTTGTGTTGGTGTGGAGTGACCAGGTGAGGTCATCGGTGAGGTGTACACCGAGGAACCTAACACTGCTGACTCTCTCCACTTCAGCTGCATTCAGTGACCCTGCCTCTGCAGCTTCCTGTAGTCCATGATCATTTCTTTGTTTTGCTGATGTTGAGACAGAGATTGTTGTAGCACCACTCTGACAGGGCATTGACCTCGTCTCTGTAGGCAGTCTCGTCTCCATCTGTAATGAGGCCTAGGATAGTTATGTCATCAGCAAACTTGAAGATGATGTTGGTTGTGTGTTTGGCTACACAGTCATGTGTAAACAGAAAGTACAGGAGGAGGCTGAGTACACATCTCTGAGGAGCCCCAGTGCTCAAAGTCAGTGTGGAAGAGATGCTATTCCTACTCTCAACACCTGGGGTCTACCTGTCAGGAAGTCCAGAATCCAGTTGCACAGATGGAAGCTCAAACCCAGGTCTGTGAGCATGGGGATGAGTTTAGCAGAGATGATTGTATTGAATGCTGAGTTGTAATCTATGAACAGCATTTTCATGTGTTCTATCTGTCCAAGTGTGTGAGGGCAGTGTGTACTGTCAGTACAATGGCGTCGTCTGTAGATCTGTTGGAGCAGTATGCAAATTGGTGAGGGTCCATGGTGGCAGGAGGCACTGACTCTCTTAGGGAGAGATTAAAGATGTTAGTAAAAACATCAGCCAGGTGGATGGCACATCCTCTAAGTACCAGGTGCTTTGCATGGGTTAACTGCCTTGGAGAATCTGACCTTTTGACTGAACATGCGACATAGAACAGTGGGGAAAGTGCAAATGCATATGTGCCTGCAGTTAAAATAGTGTGAAATATATGAGGTAAACACCCTAAAACTATTCTTAACATATCAAGTATAGTTAACGTATGTCTGCAGATAGCTAACAGGCTAAAAGACTCACCCACTAGTATTCAGATTTAAGTGTTAAAATGAAATACATACTGAAACCTTTACTGTGAGACACAAGTATTTAGCCTTTAAGTATTTGGATGTGGACAAAGTTAATGATTTTTGTAGCTGTCCGGTACAGCATGTTAATAATAAACATTAAATATTAACTAAAAGTTAAAAAAACAATGCATAGTTTGCTGCTCAACTGTTTTAATGGCCAAGTGTGTGTTATTCCGTCATTATTTGGCTTACTAGTAAGCAGATAAAAATAGACTTCAAGTGTGGCATTTGCATTTGGAATTGATTGCTATTAACTGTCATACTTAAGTCCAAAGCGCTTCACTGCCAAGCAAAACAAACACATCAGAGAGATAGCAAAACCAACTGTGGTGGATGGCAGAATAATTCTTTGTTTGGTGAAGAAAAACACTTCACAACAGTTGGCCAAATCAAGAAAAATTTCCAGGGGTCTACCCACCTGTGTCAAGGTCAATAATCATAAGAAGTAAAAACCAGAGTAAATAAAGAGGGTTATTAAAACAAAGCAAATTCAGGGTCATCAAATTAGATTCAAAAAAAGACAAAGATCAACTGGTATCAGACTAATTAAAAGCGAAGAGTATGAAGAATGGAAGGAACTGCTAATGATCTGAAGCATACCATCTGATCTTTAGGTGGGTGATTGCTGAGAAAAACAGCAGGATGAGTTCTGAAGTGTATACTGCTATATTATTTGCTCGAATTCAGCCAAGTACTTCAATTGTGCTTCACAGTGCACCTGAGGCATACTGTGAAAGTGACCCAAGAATATGGTAATGAAAAGATGAGGCATGTTGTGCAAATGCTAAGTCATACAATGGCTGACCTCAATCCAATCAAATATACATTTTACCAAGGCAAAACGGATGGTAAAATGTCCCAAGAACAGTCAGGAACTGAAGAACGCTGCAGTGTCATGGAGCATCACCACTGAAGAAATCCATCGTCTTGTAAATTTTACGGGTTCCAGACTTTAGGATTTGCGACAGAGTATTAAAATAGACAATGTAATTTACGACTCTTACTTGGTACAGTTACATCGGAGTCTCTAAAATGAGGTGCAATGTATGAAAATGGCATTAATTCCAGAACCAATACAAATCTGAAAGTCTGCACTTTGAGCTTATATTCATTATTTAATTTCAACTTCAATATGCTGTGCAGGACAGCTAAAATAACAGTAACTTTGTTGATGTTAAATGAATGTACATCTTACAATCTTCAAGTATCAAAACTGAGATAAGTATTAAAGCTTGTGTGGCTAAATTGCTATAGGCTTGGTGTTAAGGGAAAAAAACACTTATTAATGCAGAAATTAACAGATTACTGAGAAAATGATTTTACATATCATTTGGTTCCTCTCGAGGTTTCTTCCTTTGAACTGAGGGAGTTTTTCCTTGCCTCTGTCGCCCTGGGCTTGCTCACTGGGGGCTTGGACACCAGATTCTTTGTAAAGCTGCTTTGTGACAACATCTGTTGTAAAAAGCGCTATATAAATAAATGTTGACTTGACTTGACATGTTTCTACATTACTGTTCTTTAAAGACATTTTTTTATGTGACAGACATTAAAAAGCTCATTGAATTAATTATTCTGAACTTTAGGTTAGTACAGGTTGATTGGGGAGATGACTAAAGAAGAACCGGGTCTGCTATAGAAGAATGGTTCTACACATTAATGACGCAATATATTCATAATTATTCTCTGCACCGTGGCTGATTATTTTAGCTGTATATAAGGATGGGCTACTTTTGGAATCATTCTTCATCTGAGTATTTCTTTACAATGCTTTTCTTTCTTTTCTTTGACTTTTTTCAGCTGGTTGTGGGCTGTAGGTAAATCCAGATGTTGGTAACGTGGCTTTGTGCCAATATCTGCCTTAAAACTGAATTCCATAACTGGACTCCATATCTCCGACCATGTGTTTTCCCTCACTTAGCATGATAGACAGTTGAGTTACAGTAGTTTCTTTCTTCATTAAGTCCAAATAGCGGATTTTGCTATGTGCTATGGTTTTGATTTGGTTCCTCTTTTAGCATTTAAGTTACTTGCTGGGCTTTTTTATAGGCAGTTTTGTTATCCTCATGTTGGAATAGAAATGCTCACTCAAAGGCAGACAACAAAGGGAAGATCAAAGGCGAAATGTAATGTACATTCACAGCTCTTTTGTCAGCTTACAGTGGGTGCAACAAGACACACCTGACCCGTACGACACACCTGAAGCTGGGACAAAAGCAGAATGTGATTCTGTGCTGATATGGTGAAATGTACTCAAATGTACTTGTTTTTATAGCTTTACCTGTAGTTTTATTATATTTTTGTATAGCCGTAAGATGATCTATAGGCTGAATTTAAATATCCTCATATATACTCATCCAAATAAGCAAATGTCCAGATAGATATATTGACTCACTGTGGGAACTTCAATAACTATTTTCATATTAGCCCACCCCCAATTGACACCTTAAGCCCTGCGGTCCTCTCGTAGTCCACACTGTGGGGACATCAACAACATGCAGACATATAGGGCAAGAAGACATTCCAAAATTGTTTCATTTTGGTTTGGCTATATAGGGTGTTTCCTACCTTCTGCCCATTGAACACTGCTCCCCCCATGACCCACAAGGATGAAGCGGTTTGGTATTGAATGAGTGGTATATTGTCTCAAAATGCTGCTTATTCGTCAAGTTAAGAACAGTCTTTGTAAGTGCACAAAAAGGACTAAACTAATGCAAAAAGGTGTACAAAGAGGATATAACGGATAAAAATGATAACAACTGTTTACCAATGCCAAAAAATCAAAGTAGATGAGAAAAAAAAGAATCAAAGTAAAATTAAAGTAAATTCCAAGTCACAATCATTCCGTTGAAAGCAAGTAGGCTCTTAGTTTCTGCCCAGTTGCTTGGCTGTAAGTGATGGGCCTTTTAAAATGGCATCCCGAAACTCTGTCCCTTCTTTGCACCTAGGAGTCTACAAACCCCCTCCGACAGTCCTGAAAAACCTGGGGCTCCCTGTCATCAGTCAGTGGGAGTTGACTAATTTCATGCCTGACCTTTCTAGTCTCTCACAGTATATGTCAAATCCTTGTGTATGTTTAAAAAGTTGCTTGTTTGAGTCACAATGCCTTACATTACCATACCATACATTATATGCAAGGTCCATTGTTCTTTACTATCCACTAATCCTCTGGTGACTGTCCTGACAGAGTTGACCTTGCAAACCTATATAATTCTCTTTACAGATATTACCTCACAGAGAAGGATCCACCACCCAAATAAAACCTGCTCTGTGGTGGTCCTATGGGGGTTCTGACCATTGACGACCACTGAAGAGCCAATAAAATGAACAATGAGGGTAGAAACAAGGAGGTGCACGTAATGAATTGTGGGCAAAATAGAAATGTGTGTCCATGCAGGTCTTAGGGGTTAAACATTGCTATGTAATGGCACCCTTGCCTGGCAGCAAAAAGTGCATCTAAGATCTACGATAGTGAGCATAAAAAGTTGAGCAGTTATAACAGTAATGTAAAATATGAATATTGTACTTTATTCTTTACTGCAAGTAATAGTGTAGTAATAAGGCATGTTATGAAATTCTGATATGGATAAAGCCCTATTTACAGGGTCTTTTGTTCCTTTTTGTAGTTCTGTAAGCAGCCTTATGTTCCCAGGGCCCTATGTTCCCTCACAGTAACTCTGTGTTCCCATGGCTTCATCTTTCAGATCCATTTTTGCTTCAATCCAGTCTCCTCAACACGAAAAATAATTCTAACATCCATGACTTGATGATGTATTAACTAAGTACATATTGTGATACCAGATATTCAATAAAAATAATATCTGAAATTAGATTTTGGAACCGCTGCTGCCTCGTTAAAACTGTCATACATTTCAGTGAACAAGAATAACAGTCTATTCTGTGGATGGTGTTTTTACTCATGACTTTATTTGAATGTAGCATTATTTAAGGTGCCATATAATGCATTTTTGAACATTTTAAGTTATGTGATCTCTGCACAGAAGATACGCCCATCAGCAAAAAAAATTGTTGCACAAATAGTTACACTCGGAAGGAATCAACCAACAACCAACTTTAGGGGCATCGTTTTGGGTGGAGTCTACCTCTTTCAACAGGACAAAGGTCCAAACTTAGGATCATGTTTTTGTTGCACTGTATACATTTACTCTGGTTTGTTTTGGTTTCGCATTGCAATTGATTGAGAGCACTAAAGAACTTTGGGTGACACTCACATCCTGTTGTATCTCCCTATACTTGGCACTGATTGGTTTGTAGAGGAGAGTATTCGATGGCAGTTTGTGAATTTGGTGGCTATTTCTGATTGCATTGTGCAGCTTTAAAGCCAGGCATACACTATGCCATTTTAGGTATCTTGTTGTTTGCTGAAATCTCACACTGCACATTTGAATCGTCCATCCAAAACACATTTCATACTTATTTGCAGCATTTATGAGAGGCACAACAATATTTTCCTATCCACTAGGTGGACCTCTCCTGCTTGCCATTCTCAGCCACACTGCCTCATAGTTAGAAAATGCAGAGCTTTCGTGTTGGGCGGTTTTTAGCCTCGTGGACCCCAACTTTTGTGACGAGTATAAACCAGTATAAACTTGTCAAGTATAAACCAGCCTTAAGGCAGCAGATTGTCACACAAGGGTACCCGTGAGCCTGAAGTGAAGACATTGGCGTTTATAGTTAGCGCTTCCATTGTTGCAGTATTTTCTGTGAAATTACATGATAGAACTCCCATACACTAGGGCTGAACCTGCTCAGCTAATCTTCATTCACTTTGAAAGAAACACAGCTGTCCCCAACACTGTCCCCATCCTGCTATATCCTCTCAACCGATCATTTTAGATCTTTTTTCTGTTTTTCCAAGTTGACTTTTTCCTAAGACCAAATTGTCCACCTCTCCCACTACTACAACTCGTTTTTATCTTTCATTTCTTCCATTCTTTTTCTTCTTCTATTGTTTAATGGTTGACAATATACTGACATAACTTCCTGTAATTGGTCCAAATATGGAAACCATGCAATGACATCCAATATTTTTACCTCCTCTATTGGGTGGACCAGATTTTAGTCCTTTGGCCTGGACTGTGGCCTGAGGCAAATAAGAGGCCTGTACCTCTTATTTAGGTACAGCCAAAATGAAAAGTTCAGCATTCTGGACCAAACAAGAAGAGGGAAGGACCAAAAGCACCATTAAAGGTCATCAACCTTAGTAGTGCACCATCAGATTAATATTTCCACATAATGGCATATAAATTACTTATTATCTTCAAACTATGGCATTCAGTTCACTATGTACGGGAAGCAGAGGGGACCATGGGACGATAGGTGTGCTCTGATAGCCTTTTGGTTTAACCAGAGACCATGTTGTGAAGGTTTTTAGGATTAAAAAAAATTACTTTTTTCTGTTTTTGCAAAATATAGCCATGATACTGTTCTGGCTTTATATGATAAAACGTTTGTGCAACTTTAGTTGAAACATTTCATTTGTGTTACATAATGTAAACATTTATGCTTAATTTTTGTAACCAGTTAGCTGAAGTATGTAGTTAGCTCGCCATATGACAGACCTCTTTGAAGGGCTACTTGTGCCAGCATTTCTGTTTTGTTAGCTTGTTGTAGTTTGTAGAGATTTACATAGCTAATGTAAGAGCAGTAATTAATAATTGTTATATAAAAATGACATTCTGTAAATGGTTGGTTAAATCTGCTGTATGTATTGGATGACGCAGAACAGTAGGCGGAGTGGGTGAGTGAGTCAGTGGGAGAGAGGGAGAGCGTGGGAGAGAAAAAAAGGAACAGCAGTAGAAATATGGCGGAGCACGTCTGGTAGCAGTTACAAGTAGCAGCGTTCAGCATAAAAAAAAGTGAACTCTATGAACGAATCTCAACGAACTTCATTTCTCGGTTCAACCACGCTACCCATTGGACTAACAACCACATATCCACTTTTACACGAAGTTGTTTTCTCTCTTAACATAAAATGAACAAAGATATAAATGGATGCTAGATAACACTGCAGAGGATTTTATATACACAGCAAAATACCATACATACTTTCTCCTTTTCACCTGCACTAGATGAGTTTGATTGCAATCAGACATCAGACCATTAGTAAAGTCAGGTACTGATAATCAGGGATAATCAGTTCTGGATCACAGATGTTACTCTAACTCATCCCAAAAGTACCAGATACCCCATTTCTCCAGAGAACACCGCTCCACTCTCCACAGGATGATGCTAGCTAGCTTTGACCCTCAAATGAATAGAAATTAAGTTGCTACTTTTACGTCTGCAGACACAGAAAAGGGTAGTCAATCAGGCAACAGAGAACATATATCAGTCTTAAAGGCTTGATGAGATATAGAGAGGATGGCAAATTGTCATGTCCAATGAAATATGTCTGTTTTTGGGTAGTAAGACCACAGAAATGTTAGAAGTGGACCTTGGTGGGGAAATATAGACAGCAAGAAAAATATTATGTGCTCTTCAACAGAAATAGACTAGAGCTAGAGGATGTGAGAATATTTTACAAAATGTATCTTTCCCTACAGGAGCTGTTTACTTTGTCCACCCCAGGAAAGATATAAGCCACATGATATGAAAAAAAAAAAATCATATAATGAAATATGAAACATATAACCCAGTACACGCTTTTCTCTGCATCCTGACGGTGCGGAACAATAACATTTATGTAGGTAGACTAATGATCAAAAGTGTTTTATTATTGATAAATGAGCTGAATTTTAGTTACGTGATTATGCACTCTACATCACTCTAGTCTTACAGTAAAGACCAGTACAATATATTCGGGAATAAAGACAGTCACAAAGTTATTTCTTCTCATTAAACGTGCAGAAGAGAATAAAATGTTTCTCCAGGACACTTTGCTACATTTACCAAAGAGCAGCAGCAGACAGACAGTAAAGGGGACCAGGAGAGATTGTCATCTTCAAAGGAATTTAAAGTTGTCAATGACTGAAGTGCAGAGGGGTGTGAGGCTTTGTCCAGGTTATAAGCCAGTTTAATCAGTGCATTGTTTAATCAGATTTACACGTCAGAAACACACTGTTAAAAATTCTAATTTCTCAAGAATTTACATCTGCCCATGCAACAACCTAAACTTCAGAGGATGCCTGCAGTCTCACTGACATAATAAACCAGCTGAGGGACTGAATAAAAAAAACAGCCATCTCACATGGAAAAGGAGAGTGTGTTACAGGGTTTATTTTTTATTTTATCTCAAGTTCTTTTATATGTCTGTTTAAGAAGAAGCACAATTTCTGATACCCTATCATTCACTTGATGGCCTGGGTTGTGACGGAGCTTCACTGAATGCATATACACAAATTAAAATGGAAGTAAAAGATTATGGAATGGCCACATCAGTTTGTGAACTACAGTTATATGCAAAAATTTGAAATAAAGCTGGACAATATGACTATATTGTACAGAGAGACTGACCACTGTTTGGAACGACTGGTGAGCCTGTATTACCCAACCTAAATTAAATTGTACAGACTTACGTGGAGAAAAAAGTTCAGCTTGTCATTCTTGGTTTTCACCAGTGGGAATGAATTTAAGGATAATTGAGTACTTGGCTAGCTGTTCAAGGTACCAGAGCTTGAATACTGAAATTACCGTTAGGGTGTTCATTATATTTAATAGCATATGAAATACACAGACCAACAAAGTGGTAAATACAATGGCACAACAGCACTTGTGTTATATATGAGTACGTAAAAGATGTGCGTTGTTAAAGTACACAAAGTACAGTGACGTTTCTGAAACAAGGTAGGGTTCGCAACAAAGCAGGTTCCTGATTTACTACTTAGCTACAAAAAAAACTTGCATGAACTTAAAAATCCAAGCAAGGAAGACAGTTTTAGCCACGGCCATTGCTAGGCCATTTTTAAGGCGGCTTTAGCCCCCCCTTAAATGTAATTTAGCCACCCTTCCGTGAATAAATGCACTTTATTAGTTCAAATCATCTATAGTTTATTTTCATTGCTAATATATTAGCTAGCTAGCTGACAAATCATCTAGTTTAACTTCTTAGTGAGAGTGAGAGAGTGTGACCAAGCAAGATAGAGAGAAATAAATTTGATCTTTTATATTTTTCTTCAGTATTTAGAAACAAGGACACCAGTATATGCCATATATTGCTGTTTACAGTAAATTAATGTGAATGGAAAAGTCAAATAATGTTGATTACAAGTTTAGATCCCACAATTCCTCAGTGCTCTGTAGAAGGTCAGACAAGATGATTCCTAGAACAAAATAGTTAAACTATATAGTTAACAAAAAAGATTGATTATTTCTTTGAGTTCTTGTAAATCAGAGTTTGATAAAATGTTGTTTCACTAAACACAAGAGTTAACTAAAGGAGATAAAGAGAGCAGATCTGATGGAGGTTAGTGATCAAGACAAAAGTTTAAGCTCAAGAGTTGTTTAATACGGTGGCCGAGAAGTGCAAAACAAATTAACATTTCAGAAAACAAAATTACAAAAATAAAAACAATTTTACAAGGGCAAAAAAAAATGACATTTCAGAAAACAAAATTACAAAAGTAAAAACAAATTTACAAGACGTGAAACACTTTTACCAGTACCGAAACACTTTTACAAACTGTGAATTCTGATGGAAAGGGTAGATCTAACACACGGGAAATGCTTGTTGCGGATCCTTGTCAATCAAACTGTTTCTCGGTGGTAGAATGAGTGTAGTTTGGGATGGTCACGAGGCATGTTTTGTCCATTTGTGACACACATTTTAGCCAGTTGGCACGCTTTTGTTTCTCCTGTGGAAGGTCTTTAGAGTTGTTAAAAGAGCAGACGGAAGAAAGAGACGAACAGGCGAAGTCTAAACCACTTGAGCTGTAAAAAGTGGACTGCCACTGTATTTGAGTAATATATTTAGGAGCTGCAGCTCATCTAAGAGAGGAGATAGCGCTGCTTGACCTCAGTAGCTTTGCTTGACCTCTGTCTTTTGTAAATGGATGGATACAGTGTTAAGGTCATACCTGCTGTGCTTAACACAAATTACAGAGGGACACGTACTGTATGCCAATTTGACAATAGCCATTTTTATACATTTTCTACAACCCTAATTCCAAAAAAGTTGGGATGCTGTGTAAAATGTAAACATGTAAATAAAAAAACAGAGTGCAATGATTTGCAAATCTCATAGACCTGTACTTTATTCACAATAGAACATAGAGCACATATTAGATGTTGAACATGAGACATTTTATAATTTCATGAAAATTATTAACTCATTTAGAACTTGGCAGCAACGCATTTCAAAAAAGTTGGGTCAGGGGCATGTCTACCATTGTGTAACATCCCCTCTTAACAACAGTCTGTAAACGTCTGGGAAGTTTGGTGATCAATTGCTGGAGCTTTGGGAGAGGAATGTTGTCCCATTCTTGTCTGATTTAGGATACTAGCTGCTCAACAGTCCTTCACATTTTTACGTTTTTAGTTTCGTGATGCGGAAAATGTTTGCTATTGGTGAAAGGTCTGGACTGCAGGCAGTTCAGTTTAGCACCCGGTCTCTTCTTCTGCAATGCTATGCTGTTGTGATGCATGCAGTATGTAGTTCAGCATTGTCAGGGTGAAATATGCAAGGCCTTTCTTGAAAGAGATGAGAAGGACACAGCGTTCATGGTTTCCAAAAAGAATTAAAAATTTTATTCATCGTTTTCATTTTGTCTCAGTCCATTTTAAATGAGCCTTGGACCAGAGAATACGGTGGCAATTCAGGATTGTGTTGGCATATGTCTTCTTCTTTGCATGATACAGTTTTACTTTGTATTTGTGAATGTTTACAGACAGTCATTTCTGCAAGTGTTCTTGAGCCCATGGAGTAATTTCCAGTACAGAATTATACCTGTTTATAATGCAGTGCTGCCCAAGCGCCCGAAGATCACAAGCAGCCAATATTGACCGTCGATCCTGTCCCTTCTCCAGATTCTCTGAATCTTTTGATGATATTATGTAGTGTAGATGGTGGGATATCCAAAGTCTTCACAATTTTATGTCAAGGAAAATTTTTCTAAAATTGTTCCACAATTTTTAGATGCAGTTTTTCAGTTTTTTTCACTGCCCATCTTTGCTTCTACTTTGTTTTTTTTAACACCCAGCCATGTGACTAAGTTGCAAATTGCTTCTCCAGCTGTTTTTTTAATTAATACTACTTATGTTTAGTTTTCTCTGTCCCAACTTTTTTAATTAATTTTTTTTTTGCTGACATCAAGTTCTAAATATCTTGGGAAAATGTCTCACTTTCAACATCTGATATGTGTTCTGTGTTCTATTGTGAATAAAATATTGTATGAGATTTACATTCTGGTTTTATTTACATTTATTTACATTTTACACATCTTCCCAACTTTTTTGTAATTGGGGTTGTGGTTGTTGCTGCTCTGAAAGTTCATGATGAACATTTTGGGGCCATTAAATCCCCCTGGTTTTAGCTTTTGTACTATGTAACAATCCATCCAATGCATCAGTCATATGAACAGGCCTAATAGAGTTGGGGATTTAGAGACATCATAAAGAACACTGCTGATCATCAAATCAAAATGCTTGGTGTGTGATGTGGATGTCATGATAGTTCTGTTTGTTACTTCTTGCTTTATGTATTTACCTTGACAACTCCACTCACAATAAGCTAATTACTGATAAGCTAAGTTGTCAGGCAAATTGAAATATGAGAGTGATTATGTTTGTCCAGTAAGATTATTCACATTATTCATTAGTCCTCTCCTTGCGAATTTCCAGTTCTTGCCAATTCTAGACAACTGTCTGAGTGTAAAATGGCCAAGTGAAGAGTCACTGGTGAGGGTATCGGTACTGTGTTTCTCTGCATGTATAAACTTTACATTCATGCAGCAACCTTGTCAGAAAATTCAATGGTGTCTGGACCTTCTGTTAAGTAGATTCTTCCTCCTCACTCTCTCAAGCTTCTAATAAATATTGCATGAGTTCAGCTGCAAAGCAGCTCTTGCTCTGAAACTCTATAGTGCTATTTTTTCTTATTACTCTCCAGACCTCTCAGTTAGTTGCTAAACCAGTAGTTTTAAATGTTGCCTGCAGCATATTGCCAGTCTGGCACAATATCTAGTTTGTGTGTTACTAAGCAACACTTACTCTTAAAAAATGCCAGAACTCTTTTATACAACAATATATATGTAAATACAAATAATAAACAAATAATAAATGATTTCTCTGTAATATGGTTGTGCTTTGCCAGTAGGTTAAAACGATTCTGTTTATGGGACATAGCAGTGCTATTCAAAGGAACATTATTACTGCTTTTGGGGGAACAAAATCATTATACTTTCCTCATGAAATAATTCCTTATGAAATAATTACAGTGTGAAACTAGATTAATGTTAGTCCAGGAGTAAGGATAGTAAGTCATAATAATGGACTGGTTTGCTGGACACAGAAGCCTGCTGTTAGACCAGTAAACAGTTAATATACTGTAGAATGTAAACCAAGGGCAAGCTCTTTTCCTGCTGGACTGAGCTTAACGTAACAAAATCCATAATGTAGTATCTGATTATTAACCATGAAGGCAGTATGGATGAGCATCCCCTAGGTACTCTATCGCTGGACTAGCTGTGGTCATGTGATATAGGGACTGTGGGAGAGTTCAATTATTTGTTAACACAAATATATAGCGTCCATAAAATCTGAGATTTGCTACAAAGAAACAAACGTGTGAATTCTAGAAAAGAAAGAATGTCTTTTACACCAGTGAACTAAAACATTATGATCACTTGCTGATGAAGTGAATAACATTGTTTATCCCGTAACAATAGTGCATGTCAAGGACTGGGATATATTAATTGGTGAACATTTGTTTTTTGTGGGCAGCATGTTGGATGTGGAGGAAAAATGTTCAGGCATGCAGACCAGGGTGAATTTGGCAAGGGCCAGCTTGTTATGGTCAGTTGATTGGGTCAGAATGTTTCCTCATGGTCAAAAGTGATGAGTGTGAGTATGAGTATGAGAAGAGTCAGAGGGGTGCCAACCATGAACCAGCAAAAGTGCCCAAGGCTCATCAATGGGCAAGGGCAACAAAGGCTATTCTGTCTGGTCTGGACTGACAGATACTGTTTGATGTTTACTGTGCATAAGATAAAACATCAAATATTACATTTTTGTACCATTTAAAAATGTATATAGGAGCATAGATAATTTACTAATCCCTTCTGTCTGTTATTATTAGCACTTTAAATCCTGTACCATTTTGGGGGATTTGGAAATTGGGTTTGTAGTACTTCATCTAGAATGACATCACCAATCATTGAAAACATCATTTATGGTCACTTAAATTAAGGTCACAAACAGACCATTATATGTGAATAACATGAATGGATGATTTTATTTGGGCCATGGGAAACGTTTATAGAACAGCTGCCTCAGAATAAAATCTTTAGGAATAAACTGCTAAACTTGTAGAGCTGTGTGGTCTGTTTCTTTATGCACCAGTTTCACATTAACATGATTATTAGCATCATCAGATTGCTCGTCTTACCGCAGTGTAAAATTATTTTCTCCTTCGCACACTGCGCTGCTTATATTCACAGTTGAAGTCAGCTGGTGCAGGTGGAGTATATCAGCAAGGATACAGAGATTCAAACTTTCTACTCCACTTTAAAAGCTGCTGTAGAGGCGATATTTACCTGGTAGTCACGGTTCACTGAAAAAGTTGTGGGAGCTGTTACAACGAAAAGCAGGCAACAAAGACACTCTTGCGTGAATTGTTTTGGACTGAATGTCACGTGTCACTGACTTATAACTTTGCATTTCCCCCAGACCAGAAAGACACAGTGGTTTGATGCTTTGCTCTAGCCAAAACCTTCCAAGATTTTATTATTTACTCTATAAAGCTTTTCTTTTGGCTTAACAGATTTAATTTTGGTTGTATAATTTGGTTATCTATGTTATGAGATTTTTAGTTTTTTTGTTTTTTCATTTTTTCATATTAAAAACGCAGAATATTGCTGAATACATTTGTCTAAATAATGGTTGTAAGGCTAGGTGTATATTGACTTTTTAAGGTATATAGGTATATATTTTTTCAGATAACATATAGGATGAGACAATACTGTTGAAGAACATTCCTTTCTTTAGTCCTAAATTAAGTGACAATTTTTCACTAATTCACATTACAATAACAAATCTTATCTTGTCCTGCAGCATATTATATCCAGTTAAGAAAGCTTAAACAACAACTGCATCTAAAGTGCAATAAACTGGATATTAAGAGTAATGTGATGCTACATGCTACTGTTTATCAAAGCGTTTCTGTTCCTCTGTTTCATTTTCTATTTCCAAACCCTTTATCTGAAGAATTTTAAGTAACACACAGACAGTGGAGTGATGGTGGTGTGCTGTATAAAAGAAAATGTGCGGTGTTCAACAACAGAACAAGAAGGCTTTGGAAAGCTGATAAGATACCTGTTGTGCAGTCGCACTGATTATTTCATAAATTTTTTCATCTGCTGAAGGAAACCACTTACTGCATTTTATTTTGCATCTGTTTTATGAAAAAGAGAGTGTGATATCTTACGCAGAGCTTTGATTTACAACAGAACATTTAGTCCACTTCAGGAAAAACTTCGAGATAAACACTCATTTTAAAAAAATTGTTGCACCCAGAAGGAAGTGTCGGATTGCGATACTATTGAGAAGGAAGATGAAGGAACAAGGAACAATACCAGGAAAAATAAATGGTTAAAAAAATTAAACTGATATTGAATATTGAGCTACACATACAGAAGTAGTGTCTCTGTTACGACCCTCAGTCGTAATAGCCTTTTTAGGGTCTGTCAGCGGCCATTTTATGTGTGTGTCGCCCCTTTGTAGCAATTGTGTGCAGGTCTATGATTCACCATTTGGGGGTGCCCTCTAGTATAAAGGGTCATCAAGAGGCCATCTTGGGGAGATGTTCATGGTTCTCTCCCCTTCAGGCATCACCTGGCAAAACTCAGCCCTGCACGCTTCACCACTCTTCACCTCAGTGTATTTGTAAAACTTCTGTAAAAGCTTTGTTAGTAAAGCTCTGTAGGATGTAGGGGACGGGTGCCATTTTGGTTTTGTTAAACCTTTTTCTCCTGTTTTTAAATTAGGGAGTTAGGGTTATTTCTGCATGCTTGTTTCTTTTTGTTTTCAGGTTTAGTTAGATTTTAATTTTGTGACCTTTAGTTGTTTTGTTTATTTTTGCGTTTGCCCGTCCCTGGAGCCACTGTCCCAACTATTCTGGTTTTCAATGGTGTCCCGTGTTTGATCTAGATGAGGTCTGGGGAGAGAACCCACTTTCATTCTCTGTTACGGCCTGACCCTAGACCAGGTCGTAACAGTCTCTCGGTATGGCATAGGGCTGCCATGTTTGCTAACACAACATGCCAGTTGTCTCGACACGGAATTGTCGAGGTTCCTAATGGCGTCCTGTGATAATCCATCCCATGCAGCTTGAATGTTCTCACACAGTTCCTGCAGATTTTGCAGTAGGGGTGGAGCGTTGATAGCGAGTGAACCACACATTTTCAGTCGGGAATAGGTCTGGTAGTGCAGTGGTAGAAAAGGTAGGGACACTGGTTGCAGGACCATTGGGCTGTCAAAGTGAAGCTGGGCTGTTAAAGTGTCTGTAATGAAGACCAAAGATGATCTGGCATTGTACGAAGTTGCAGCCCACACCATGACACCAGGTCTTCTGGCCGTGTGATGTGTGACAACAAATCGTACATTTTGGCACTGACTACATTGCCTCCATACATGGATTCTCTACCAAGAAGTAAGACAAAACCAGGACTCATCAAGGAAGACCTGCTACCATTTTGAGTCAGTCCATGACAGTCTGGCATGACACCACTGCAGTCTTTGGCGATGCTGACGTGGCGTTAAGGGCAGTCGTTGTAACGTCTGCATGCATGTTGTCCTGCGTTGTCTGTCAAAATAATCATAACATGCCAGCACAGGACTAGCAAACAGTTGTATGCAGTATGTGTGTGCAGTATGCATGTGTATGCAATGGCAGAAATTATGTGTTTTAGTAGTGACAATTTTTTTTGTGATACACACCTGTACATGTCCATGAGCGACAGGGATGTGGCTAGTATCTAAAGCGCTGGCTATGGACTAAAACTTTTGGTAGTTGCATGGAAATTAAAGTCATGAAATGAAGACCTTGCTTCAAAAGAAATCTTTAAAAACAGCATAAAAACCTAAATGTAATGTAAATATTATTTTTACAAGTTGAAATTTAGAGGTCAGAGTTTGGGACAGACATGCCTCAGTTAAAAGTACACTCTAAATGTTTGTTCTGAATATGTTTAACCTATAACTCTCAATTAATGGCCCTGGGTTAAAAGGGACCTTACCATGATACTTGTAAATATCTACAGTCTAAATAGTTAATTGTATTTATTTATTTATTTTTTGTTTGTTTGTTTGTTTGTTTGTTCTCATTTTGGCAGAATTTCAGGAAAAATGCTCATTACCAGTTCCTTCATTCTTTGCACAGATCACACGCATTTCAGTTCTTTGCTGGCCATGACTGCACAGAAGACTTCATAGCCAGAGCAGTCAAAGGACACACAGTCTTTATAGAATGTTACACCAAGTGGACCATTGATGAGCCTCTGTCTATCTTTGGACCTGTTGATTACTGTCCTGTGTACATACTTGAATCAGGAGGAGGATCATTATTCCCTATGGAGACAGAAAGTGTCATCACGATTGCAAAAAAACTTTATTGTAGTCATGGAGACTCCTGTTCTGAATCATGTCTGGGTTAGTCAAGCTGAATGTACGAGTAAGCCCTTAAGCTCTGATTCCTGATAACATGAGCTCTGACCCTCAGGCCTAGCTTCTTCCACTTCTGGCACTGCTTTCACTTCTACCTGACTATGGTAGGCCAGGCTGCACTGACCGGAGACTGTGGATAGAAATTAATAGCCATTGGAAAAGACAGATATATTGACAGTGGTTACAAAAAAAAGTCCTGCTAATGTTTAGCTGATAACGGTGTCTAGCCTTGAAACCTAATTTGGTTAGCGGCTTGTCGGTATGGATTTTATTCCGTTAGGGGGCAAAAAAGGTTAATTAGATTTTCCGTTGTGTAGCAGTGAACCAAGCGGAAGCACATCTGACATGTTGTTTGCAGTTGTTTTCCCCTCTCCTACGTGTGCCGTTTTCTTTCAGACTCAAGGGACCCTTTAGTCTTTTAGCAGCTAGATGCATTTTAATCCAGTAATTGGAGGACTTGGAGCACTTTTAATGCGCATTCTGCAGTCAGCAGTTTTCTTTTAGAAAGTGTGTTGCAACAAATGTGCGTCCTAATGGGTATCCGATAGGAACATCTGATAGGAGGGCTTTATCTGTATTACCTGTTCGGTGACCCAGTCCATGTGCCGGACACAGCAACCTGTTCTAACTGTTTAAATCCGACAGGTGTTGTGCCCTGCCAGTGCAGTGACACAGGCCGCCATGTACCCGTTTAAAGAATATTGTGCCTTTTCACAGAAGCTCTCTGATGTCACATGAATCACCTGCAAGTCCATTTAAGCTGTCCTTTGAATGTCGTTTGAATATTTGTTTGCCGCATCTTCACTTTACAGAAAGTAATTAAATCTGGGACATTTGGAGACCCAACTGATCGTGCGACCTTGCATAACTGCTATCCAAAAATGGAAGTGAATATTCTTGGATGGGTTTGTAGGTGCCCCTGTTGATTTGCATATTACATCAATGCTTGACACCCCACTGCCTTCCTGAGCTTGGTGAAAAGTGAAGGTCCAGCAGCTTTGCTTCTGGCTTGTAGTGATTTCCATTCCAGAGATGTTGACACTACAATGGCAATGCTATTTCCCTTCCCTTTTCCCTTTCCCATCCTAACCTGTCAAAGCTTCCTCAATACGTGGGAAAAAAAATCTTGCTCAACACAGGGGTTAAGTACCATATAATTATGAGGAGACTGATTAGATTACAGCAGTAGAAGTCTCCCTTCAAAACCACTCCCTTCAAGAATGTTACTGTCACTTTCTAGAAAATGGGTTATTGCTCCTTTGCAAATGGTCTCCTTGTAATTCCCACACACACAATGTCATAATCTGAAAGGAAGCTATTGTCATTATATTTCCATTATTGCATTTTAATGATGATTGCATAACTACAATTAATTACATGTCAACCCCATAAGGCCAAGGACACGCGCAGGGAACCAGGCATTGTGTTATCTCCCCCTGCCTAGATCAGATAACACCACCAATTCTAGATAGGAGTAGTTCAGTTACGAGTAGATTGTTAGTGAGCATTGCTTCTTCACCTGTAGCCTTTTTTTATACATTGCACAATGGCATACACTGTGCATTTTTTGGCAACTGTCCTTTATATCACTTGGCATAAAAGCTCTCAACATTAACCTACAACGAAACACAGGAACGTTTTTGTCCTTTTCTGTGAAGCTACTATTTTTATTTTTCTTTGAACAGCAACAGTATGACCCCAGCCTTTGCTGTGTTCAGCATCTGTCCTAAAAATGATCATGAAGCTGTCTTACATATAGCATGTATCATCACGGGCACATCACTTCTTAACAGAGCGAGGGAAACCAGATGGGTGGCCTACTTTTTTTTTTTGTCCCCCACTCCGAAATAGACCAAAGCCCAAAACTGTCTCCCACCCTGTGCAAATGTCACCACAGACTAGCGACAATGTCCCCTTCACGAATCTTGCCTCCGACATCTCCTGTAGTGGAAAGGTGGGAACGATGTGTTCGGCTGCTCGTTGTTTCCCCAGCATTGTGTACTGCATTGACTGTCACATCACCTTGCCCATCAGGGCACTTATGAACCTGCAGCCCAGGCGCATGTGGACGTCCAGAAGACTAGGCAAAAAGAAAACTTCTCCCAGCGTCTAGGAGGCAAAGTCATGTTTGATTAGGTGAACTTTTCAGGACAGGAGCATGGGTGTAGAGGCAGCAGGAGATGTGACCGAGATCAGTCCACTCCTCTACTTTGATCGGCATTGGTGTATCTCTGTGTGACCACTTGCTGTCGTCTCATGTTAGAAGATTTCCTGAGCTTGAAGTTCTTTTTTTCCCTGCCCTGCCCAAATGAGGGCACCCAAGAAACAAATGAGTTAAGGTGTGGAGCAGTGGTACTGCTCGCAATCATTTGGAATCGGACCATAATAACTTAAGATTTCAATTTCAGTTCTTTCAAAGAAATCTCTCACAGAGATTATTTTTTAAATTAGCTTCAGTTTCATTTAAACAGCACCTTTTCACAATACACACTGAACCAAAGCAGGGTTATAAAAACCCAGGCTCAGCTCTCTAATGAGCAAGCCAGTGTGGACAGTGGCAGGAAAAGAATCCTCAAATAAGTATTGCTAAATAAAATATGAGTTTGTAATTGGATATATTTCTTTCTTTGATATATCAATTGCATTTTAAATTCTTGACCGTACTGGATCTAGTGATGTGTTCATATAGTAGTCTGAACTACTGGAAAAAAGGCATATCTAAATTATTCAGCAGTGTGTCCCCCTTCTCAATGCACGGACTTCACGTTCTACAAAAATACCCTCAGATATCTTATGTAAGAAAGAAACTGTATTGTTTTTGATAACAAATAATTGCTTAGTCAAACTATATCTCCAAATATATCCAAATAACCTGCCTAACTCTTGAATTCAGCACCCTTTGCTGACACAGGCATTTAATTCTTCACACTATATATAATCCCGTAGAAATGCATTGCTAATAAAATAGGACTCTTTGGAGCAGTCGCACATGAGCCAAAGGCCACCATGCCCAATGCCAAGCATCAATACCCAGTTAAAAGCCTCCAGCATTAGTACTATGTTCTCTGGAATGATGGAGCACCATCTTTTGACATGCCTTTTGACATAAACTAAACAAACCAGATAATTACCTGTCCAACAGAAAAATAGCAACCTCAGTGTCGCTTTCCAGGACCCTCAACTCTCTCAGGTTTCGCCACCATTGGAAAGCCACAGCAATAGTCATTCTTGCTTCATCCAACCTTTATAGCCTTTTCTACTTCTGCCATTGTATTCTTTGATTATAATTTCACCCTGTTCTGACACGCAGTATAATTGAATTCTGTCAGTGATTTGTTTTTTTTGGTTTTTTGCAGCATTTAGTGCAGTGTGGCAGTAAAATTGCTACAGTCATGTTAAGCTGGCTTTAGTCAGGAAATTGAATCTGCTTGGTTAGGCGAACCCCAGATCCATTTACATTTACATTTATGGTATTTAGCTGATGCTCTTATCCAGGGTCATCATATTACAGGTAGGCCAATGTAGTGTTAGGAGTCTTGCCCAAGGACTCTTATTGGTGTAGCACAGCACAGTCACCCAGACCGGGATTAAAACCCCAGTCTCCCACATGTGGTGGTGGTGGTTCCCTGGCGGGTAGTGGTGATATCCGCTGAGCTACACCAACCACCCCGATCCACTACTTCTTGGTTTGACTACAGACAGTTTAAACCACAAACAAAAAAAATCAAGCATTTCTGCTCATCTTCTGTATCTTATCTCCTTTTTTTTGGCTCCAGGTGCATACATTCTTTTTTCAGATGTGATTAAGCAGATGCAATGTTCTCTCGGCCACTAAACTGCAAGATTTTCACCTAAAAGTGCAGCTGAAGTAGAAGGTGGTGCACTGTGAAAGCTAAGGACACTCTCTGATTTGCTTGCACAAACAAACAATACAGCCAAGCATTGGAAAATAATCACTGATGCAGCAAGACCAGGATTCCACACTAAAAAACTAATCCACATCTGAATGGCTTAAAACAGATTGTGTCACAGCCTATTCGAAAGGATTCTTTTCTCATATAATATGTTTAAAATATCTAAATAAAATATGCAATAGCAAAGAAAATCAGGAGGAGAAAAAACTTTTTCTCTACTTCACAGTCAATGTGAAGCATTGGAAGTAACTGTTCCAAAGCTGAGGAGGATGCTGCTTTAAAACAGTTTGGGTGTTGTTACCCAGTGTTCAGCCAGGAAGTCATTATCAGACCTCGGATGCTCTCGCTGTTATCAACTTATTGTTAGTGCACTCCCATATGCATTAATAAATTGGACTCTATGATGGTTTTACTTTTCAGAGCACAGATCTGGGTACGGAAGTGTATTGCATAAAATTTTCGCCTGTTGCTTTGTTGCATACTTTGGTGAGTTTGAAAATAAATGGAACCATATGGACCAGACCTGTGACTCTGAAATAACCCAGTATTAATCAGTTTAAAAATAAGTTTATTTGTAGTTCTGAGAAATAGTCTTCAACTTCCAACGCATTGCTCCAATGTTCTCTGCCAGGGCTAGTCAGGCCGTGTGCGTTCATGTGTTTTTGAGGAAGTGGCTTTAGAAGGAGGGCCAAAGCTTTAATACCCAGGGGCACTAATGGATCTTAATCTTGCTTTTATTAAGACCGACATAATCACCTAACATTAGAAGTCTAATACACATAGTTAGGAACAGAGTCTTGACAGTCATGCCCTTGATTATCGCTGCTATAACCACGAACTGCATGCCTGACAAGGAAAGACATGAAATGCACTGTTAACCATAAATCATCTTGTTCTTGGTAGATGTATTGCTACTGAACGAACAAACCGGGCATCCAAGGTTTAGGTGTAAGTACACTGAAAGCTCTCCTGACAGACAGGCTACTGTGGCAATTTGTAATGTTGGTTTTTAGACAAATGTGTTACAAAACACACTGCATCGCACCATGTATGTATACCTCATATGTACTATTATTATTATATTTTATCCTTAAATTTCTCGAGGAAACTGTTATTGAGAAATTCACACACTCATATGATTATATCTGAACATGAATATAGAAGATTTCTGATTACTGAAGCTTTTTTTGATCCATATTGTTTTATAGTTCTGGGACAGTTTATGTAATACAATATTTAGTGATTGCCCATTGCAACCTTGTTGTTCTTTTTATTATTATTATGTTGCTGTTTACTATTATTAATTTGTGTGTATTAATTCACCCCACATTTTTCCAGACATCACCGCCAAACTAACTCCAGAATGTTTGGTCTGAATGTGGAGTGTGCTTGTATATAGCTTTTAATTGGACATCCAGTACCTATCCCCAGTAGGAATAATTGGCAAAATGCTTGACAACATGTAATGATTCTTCTCATATAAACCTTTCCACTACAGTCAGTGTACACGGTGTGGCCAGAAGTCTGTACACTCCTCTTATGTCACCATGACACAAGTACACTCGCAAGATCATAGCAACCTAGGATGCCATAGCAAAGCAGCAACAACCTAGCAAGCACCTGTAATACCATAGCAACCACCTAGAACCAACAACCCAGAACACCCTTGTAACCACTTAAAATGTCTGCCTAGCAATCCTCTGTTAAACACCTGGTACTCTTCGCAACCATGTATTAACACCTTAGCAATACCGGGGATTGCTTAGGCTATGCATCCATTCTGTATTTCATTCAGGAAACACACATGTATGTTTTTTCCTCCAACATATTCATTTCTACCACACACTTGGTATGTTACTGTAGCGCTGCACTACAGGACCAACATTACAGCTTTACATTATGCATATACACTAGCACAGCACTCACATTTGAGTACCTTAAACAGTCCTGTAAACACGGGCTGTAGAGCTTGCCTTGTCAAGAAGCAGCAACCTTGACAAATCAGAGCATTGATTCCGATACTGCTCACAAAATTGGAAGCGGTTGCCACATTAAGCCTTGTGATATTAGTTCATCATTCTGAACCAGTGCTGGGTGGTAGTAGAATTTGGCATCATGTGCTTTCAAGACCTTCTAGCTGCTTCATATTGCCAGACATGTTCTTTTAAAGTGAGATTCAAATGAGATTCAAAGGCCCTTTTAAAAGCTGCAGTTTGTGTTTACTCTTGTTGTCTTTATCTTTTATTAAATTTAGTTAGAAAAAATAGAAGAAATTGGGTGAGGGGCAAATTCTTTTTCACAGCACTTAATGCAATCAATATTAATTTATTAAATATAGATTTAAATATTATTAACTACACACCACAGGTTAATAATTTAACATAATTATTTATGTTCTGCCCAATGAGCACTGGCATAAGCTTCAGTACCCCATTATTTTATTATAGTCATGCTGGTTGACCAGCATACTGTGTTGATGGACAAACAGATTGTGACGAGCGCCGAGCTAAAATCAAGGCAAGGTTTATTTAACAGATTTGTAGTCAGACACAGCAGCAACAAGAGCAAAGCGGACATAACAAAAGGGCAAGACAGAGACTAAGTCAGTAAACAAGCAGTAAACCAAACAAACAGTCAGATCAGCAAAAGTACCAAAAGGGCAAAGACAAAAGGATAAACAGAGAATCAGAAAGAAGTCAAAAACCAGATCAGCAAACAAGATGAGTAACAGGGAGAAAACACACGCAACAGAGTGGCAATACATCGCAATGAGCAGTGTGAGACAGGAGTATTTGTACAAACAGACTAGATGAGGATGTGCATGTGATTAGTACTCCGGGGAGGAGGATCTGGAAAACGGAATGGGATTGGAGGATTCTGGACATGTGACAGTGACATCATCGGATGGTGGGTTATGGGAAATGGAGTCCAGGAGATCGGAGGTGAGAGGAGAACTAGCAGGCGTGACACATACAAGCATCCAAAACAGAACATGTGCTGGATTTTGCTACTTATTGATATATGTTTCTGCTGACCAGCGTACCAGCATCCAAAACCCAAAACACAACATATTGTCGGATCTCCAGGCTGATAACTTTACAGGAAAAGGAAAAACATATCACAAGTCATTTCAGACACTATCTATTGGTCAGTTGTTCATTAAATTTGAACAGAATGTAAAGATCATATGAAGTCAAACAAGGACCAAAGTGGAGGTTTTTGAACCACAGCGACAGTATCAGATGCAGCTCAAACAAACAACCAGTAAAACATCTACTCTGTGTACAGGTTTACAGGTGTTCTGAGACTGATTCCAGATGCATTTTAAGGTTTCCTAATGGGCTCTAAATGTGTCCTATGGGAAAGTAGTGGTCTCTAATAGAAATCATCAGATTTTAATTTTAGTGGTTGTATTGTAGTGTTTTATTAATTATTTGTAACTAACAACCAGATTTCAGATTATTAAAAATAGCAGTTCCAGACTTTTGGAAAAAGTACAGAGAGAAGATATAGTGATACTGATGGGTTTTGTAGTCCATGGTAGCGGTAATTTTGCCAGAAGATTGCCAGAGGTTATAGGAAGTAATAAGATCTGTCATGCCAGCTGTGGAGGTTCTTTTTAAGCATGGGAATCATTCTGTAAAGCATATCCCTATATAGAGAACAAGTAAAAAAAAGTTTGTGAAAGAACTGAGTTTACCATTCTTCTTCGTTAAATGCACCTGATTCAGCTTTGCTAATGGGCAAGGCCTTCAGAATGTTAGAAACAGGAAAACACAAAGCTCCAAAGGTCTGTGACCTGAGCTGAACACAGTTTGACACATCTGCGTTATATCTTAAGACAGGTATTTCAAAATAGGGTCCCTCAGGGATCATCATTTCCCCCTCCATTTCTAATGCTCTGAAGTTCATGGAGGCTTTGTTTATTAGCTAAGTTAAATCAGGGTTGTTTAAAATTGCAGAGTGCAATGCCTGAAGCATTTTAAAGAAAGAACATATATTGGAAAGAGATTTTTTTCCCTACTTAGTGACAGCCATTTGAGCCTATACTGAATAGACCCTGATACTAGCATGAAGAAATCATAGCAGTAAAATTGTTTTCACTTTTGCTTGTGTGATTTCTTTTTCAGTAGATTTGCAATGATGGGTGCAAAATGTTAATATGTGTGTAAACTATGATAATTTGTACTAAAGTCATTTAGACATGGGGTTTCATGGGAAATTAATGCCTTTAGACTCATGTGACATTGTTTTGTTGATTTGTGTGGACTCCTGGAAACGTTCAGCTGAAAAAGATGAGTTCTCGCAAACAGCGGTCATCCAAGTTCAACCATGGTGCACCGGTATGTAATACAATGAACTAATATAGAGCTTTTAGTAGTTAGAACACAAATGATGATCAGTTAAGAGTTCTTAGATCTGTCTCTATTTAATAATTATCAGTGGGGTGGGGTCTCAAAACGTAATGTCTTCCAGACTGATCTTTTGGTAAGCAACAGATTTTAACAAATAAGAGCCAGGAGAGGGGCATACTTCTTAACAACACTGAATTTGAATAATCGTTGAATAATCGAGTTTTAGTCTCAGCACACCAGTTTCTGAAAATTTCCTGCTTTTTATCAGCTTCTGAAGTCCCTACCTTCTCTGTAGTTCTAGAATAACAGATTTACAAATTGAAGTACAAAAAGCAAACATAAAGAGTGAACAATAAATCACCTACTCTTCTGTTTCTGTACTGTTTTGTTTCATAACACTAAATTATATTACCAAAACTAAAAGTCAGAAAAAAGAAAAAAAAGATATTTTCTTCATTTTCCTTTACTCTTTATTTAATTATACACTTATCACCAAAACAAAAGTTGCACAAATAGTTGCACCCAGAAGAAATCAACCAACATGTATGAAACTTGGTGGGTAGGTTTAATATCACTAGACATGCGAATGATCTCATGGTTTCACGCTCGGTCGTGCATGTGATGGAAGCAAGCCACAATTGCGGACATTCAGCCAGCAGTGATGCCTACCTTGAGTCATCCAGTAAGTGCAAGCGTTATTAGTAGACTGCTGCACAATGCAGGACTACATGCACACAGACTGTCATGATGATTGCCCTTGATGGGATTTGACGATAATGAATCCTACTTTTGTCTTGGTGGAGACGACCAACGAATCCATGTGTGGAGGCACTGTGGCCAGCACCAAGATGAACAATTTGTTGTCCTGTCCATGTCCAGAAAGCCTGATGTCACTCCACCTCCACCCCCTACCGCAAAATCTGCAGGAACTGTGTGAGAATATTCAAGCTGCATGAGATTGATTATCACAGGACACTTTTAGGAACCTCTCGTTAGCCAGCATTATGTAGGATGCTGATGTCAGCTCAGTTTAAATTAAGATATTTTAAGGTCATAACAGAAACATGTTCAATGTAAGAAACATATTCTTTACTGTATATGTTTTGGTTTTTAAGTCTTTCTGTGAGGCATTTTTATTGGAGCACATAACCTGCTCAAAACTAAAACTTGCCCAGCCTACTCAGTCAGTTACAGAGAAAATAAAGTGTTAACCAATTAAAGAACCAGTAATGTTTAACTGGCAATTCTTCATCTGGTTGGATTATATGTGCATGGATTTCATCAATAACAAAGGGGCTTTTTCAAGCATCTATGCTCATATAGTCTTTCTTGTGAGATTTCTGTTCAGTAACATTCCTGTTCTTGTCATAGTTTTACTTTCACTTAACCATTGTGACCTCTGCAACCTGCACAATCTATCAGAAATGCTTATCTGATTTTAATGTCCTGGTTTATAGGGGCTGTGGTAGTTACCATGTGAGCTGATACACTTTCAATGACTGGATGGATTTGGCGAGTTTGTTGACTTGGCTGGCTTGGCTATATGAAACTATTCTGGAACGGACATTGAAAGTCAGTATTGCTAATAGTCAATACCTCTGGCCAAGCCATTACCAAGGAGATTGAAGAAGCTACATGCAAAAGATGAAATTGCCATTGGAGAAGTGGCCCACTGAGGTAGGTCAGGAGCAATTAAGCCGGGAAAGATTAAAGCACATCAGACTAAAGTACCTCTTCTTCACTGGGAGCAATTATTTCTTATGGTTTACTGTATAATTCAAAGAGTTGGATTTCACTTTGTGGCTGAGCTGCAGATTCTCACATTTAAATATTTTACCAGATTCTCATTTTCAGATATCTTCCATCTGATCACTGTCTTTATACCTGTAGCGGACCTTGCTGGCCTTCCATTTTGTTTGCTTTTATAAAATGCCACTTACTAACCACACGTATAGCCTCTGTATGTGGGCCAGTCACTGTAGGATCTTTTTCTGATGAGGGATTTAAGGGTCAATACTCCAGAGAGGGCGTCTCTTTCTGTTTCTTAGTGAATGCATAACTCCAGATAACCTCACATGGCCTTCCTGTGCATTATCTTTTCATTCTTTAAGCACTTCATCTTCACCTGCTTCCTCACATGTAAATTCATTGGTGATAAGGTGGAGCTACATGTAACCCTGTTAAAAATACAAGAATGGGCCAGTTGTTGTATTGTCTAGTTTGAAACTAGAAAATAGTCCAATTTTTTTAATTATAGAGAAAAAAAAAGTGGATGACATTTTAAAGCATATTTATATATCACCGCTCTTGTATCTAAGGGTTTTGTTTAATGAAAAACAATAAATACATATAAGTCTGGGAAATAGGAACATTCAGGAAATGCATTCCGAAACTATCAGAGCAGAGACAAATACAGTTTCTTCTATGAGAGATTCATTGTACCATTTATAGCAACAAAACCTTAAAAAGTATATCAAATTGCTTTCAAGTGAGAGTATGTATGTGCGTAAGGGGTTAGAGATCGACAATGGAACATAAGGAAGAATGCAATGTATACTTAATTCCGTGTCCTCTATAATTACAATGAACAAGGAAATGTTATAAATTCCACATTTATTATTTATCAAAAATACTCTATTATCAGTGTCAGATAAAATGCTGTTTATGTTTTAATGGTGTATTTTACTGATTTTGCTTATCCATTGCTCAGAGACATAGCAGGTATCATTGCTACTTCTAAGAAATCAAAGCATTTGTATTCTGGGAACAAGATGTCTATCACAGTTATTGGCATTCTTTAATTCAGTTCTTTGTGTAGACTTTTCTTCTGTGTCAGTGATTCCCAGCCCTGGTCCTGGATCTCCTCTGTGCTGCATATTTTTGAGTTTTCCCTGCGCTAACTCACTTATTCCAGTCATTTATCAAGCCCTTTCTGAGTTGAAGTGGGCCGACCAGCTGGCTGACATGTGAAACCAACCACAGCCTTCTTTTAAACTATTGCGTATACAGTACAAATGAACAGCTCCACATGGTCAGCTACTGTTATGTCAGCTAGCACAATGTTTTTCACCTTGCCCCCACAGTGGCCCGCGAAGCATGCTCTAGTGGTCCGCGGGTATGCACTCATGGAAGGTGGAACTCAGGGGAAGTAGTTCACAGCAGTTTATAGATAACGTCACTTTAAGTTAATTGAAAAAAATAAAACTTAATAACAATAGGATTACATAAATATTAATATAGACATACACATGGGAACATCACAGGAGTTGGCTAGTTAAATGTTATGAGTTTGAGACCATGCAGCTTCAGGCTGTTAGCATGCCAGAGAATTTGCCTGTTTGATGTTTACCTGTCAATCTTTTTGTTTACTTGCATCTATTTCGACTGTTTGTGTGAACACTACACCAGTATTCAAATCAGCCCAACAAGCCCCTGGCCACCGTAAAAAAAAAAAAAAACCCTGTCGGGTGAGCTGAAAAGAACTCACAAGTGTGGACATTGAAATATGAAGGATCTGCAGAGATTCAGGCATGTGCTTTTACAGCCTGTTTTGCTCATGTTTGTAGAAGTCAATCATTGACTGTTAAGATTATCAGTTTAACCAGGTTTTTTATCTACTGAGAGCAAAACACTGCAACATTAAAGCAAGTTAATATATCTGCTAGTTGTAAATAAAACTTCCTGTTTAATATTGAATGTAAAATGTAAATTAGCTTAGCACTAACATGCTACCGGAATCCCAGGAGCAGAAACTGAGTGTCTTAAGGCCTAGGACTAATATTAACCACTACTATCATGTAGTACTATTTTTTACTAGTTTTTATTTTTCACACAATTTTCTTGACATAAAAGCACAAAAAGTGAAACTTGTGTGGCTGATTCAGTGGTCTTGAATGTGACACTGAGTGTGACTAGTGGAAAAAGCATAATCATAACTGATAAACGGATAAACAATTGATAGCAGCACATCAATTGATGTATAGTGATTTGACTTATATAATGATTTGCTGTGTTTAGTGCAGAGTTTGGAGATCTAGAAGGCTATTAATGCTCTTTTCTGCCTTTTGTTTCTCTAGACTATGTCTGAGCTGACACACAGGATTATGGGAAATACGTAGTAACAATATATACATCTAGGCTGCCTTCAAAAATCAGCGAAATTGAGCTACCACAGCAGGCAAAGGTATGACTGACTGCCTTTCTGCCCGAGTATGCAGCAATGTATACGCTCCGACTACATATGGGTTATATGCACTTGTAATTTATCTGAGCAGATTCAGGACATCTCCAGACATTGCAAACTTGTCTCTATAAGGATAATGAACTTAGTCACATTAACAACGGAAAAGAAAACTTGACTTTCTGTGTAAATAATACCCTCAGGCTGAACTCTTTTAGCAGTGCTTTTATCTTTTTAAATTGTATTTAATGGCAAAAAAGGTCACAGCAAGTGATTTAAAAACAGTTTAGTATCTCGTAAGAGAAATTCTCTGCTGTATACTCCAGGATTAGTCAACATTCCATGTCTGGGCAACCAGCCTGTAATGCTTTAAAGTTCAAACTTCCCCTTATCTGACTTCCATAAATACATATATTCCACTGCTTAGTATCATTGGAATGGATTTTCCTCTTCCAGCTCTGTTCTTAAATAATTCATGTAAATTCCAAGTTAAAATAATATGCACATGATTTAGCATGAGGCGACAGACCATAGCTCTGCAAAGATTAACATTATGTGTTATGTATGAACTGGAGTTGGTAGTGCTGTGGCCAACAAGACTGGAGTCTGAAATAGACGTATGTATGTAATTTGTATTTTGTATTTTTGGAATACACTAAAACCAGAGTAAAAAAGTCATGTCACTGAAAACTGCAGGCAAAGATAATTCCTGGTCTCTGGGTGAAAATCTGCCATCTGTTTGTTTCTCTTTGACTCATTTCCACTGCATCCATTTTATGTAAGATGCTATACCAACACATTCACAGTTATTACTTATACAGTAAGGTAGAAAAGAGGTGTTCAGGCACTTTTGTTGACATTGTTTTTACATCATACTACATACTACCAGTGTTATGAGGTTGAAGTCGCTTCTTTTTTGCCAGTTTTTAGTTTAAATCTTCCCATTCCACCTTAAATAATGCAACACTTGAAATTGGCTAGCACAGGCATTTGCAAATTACATGAAACAATACTGACTTAATGGTTCTGTGAAACAGCAAAACATAAATTAATGTTGGATTAATATTGGATTAATGTCCAGCAGAACCAGAGCACTCTCCTCGTTCCTTTACATGCCATCCAGCTCTGCATAAAACTAAAGTTGGAAACTGAAACTCACCTTATAGCATGTAATACCTCCATGAACACGAATAACAGCATCAAGTTTCTGCATGTAGCAACATCTTTGTTTAGCCACTCTTGCATCGAAGAATTGCGTAGTTCAGCCAGATTTCGTTGATGCCTTCCCTGGTACAATTCAGATGAGAATTTCCCGTAGACCAGGATTTTTACAGCTGCTGGTAGACGCATATGACTGTACACTTCCGTACATCTGCAGATTCAGCTAATCCAGGAGGATACATGGTTTAGATGATGAATGAATGAATTGGTTTTGACATTTAATGTTTAAAAAAATAAAAAATAAAAAATAATATATATATACACAGATTTGTTTTGGCTCAGATAAATAACAAATATCCAAAAGAACTATCACAACTTGGCTACTATTAATGACAGCTGAAGCAACATAAAATGAATAATGAATAGTAAGAATGGTGTAATATATTTCTTTTTCAAAAGTGCAGGTTAAATGAGGAATGGACAGCACTTATAAGGGCTTACTCAGATTTTGATGGGATTAAGGTCTGACCTCTCACTGTGCCACTCAAGGATATCTGTTTTCTTCCCTTTTAAGCCACTAGCGTATTGCTCTGCCTCTATGATTTGGTTATTTGTCTTATTGAAAGCCAAACATCTCCCACAGGGTGCAGGTTTTTATCAAAGAATTTTGCTCTATTATATACCATTCTTTTTCACGTTAATCCTGTTTGCTGGTTGAAAAATCTCCAGTATATTGCTGTGGTACTTTCCTCCAGGGATGATATGACCAGGCTTGTAGTGTTTAATTAGCACTATATATGCTCCTAAGTTTAGATATTCTTATCAGATCGCAAAGCTTCCCCCTAGGTATCTGCAGCGTCTTGATGTTTTTTTGCAAACTCTTTTGGCAGACAAGAATATACCTAGGAGACGGTTAAGCAAAATTTGGTACACTTCTAACCTGGAGTCCTCCTAAGAACCTTTTTCCACTTTGAACTATGAAGGAAATTACACCACACCAAGTAACCTATATTTGCAATATGTTGGAGTATTTAAAGTTTCAATCAGGAATTGTTGCAGTTTGTTGTGCAATTATTTAAACCCAAAACCCATATTCTAATCAGTTTAGTCATATTCTAATCATATATTCATATTCATAGTCATTATTCCTATGTTTAGTCAGAGTTTTGATTGGTGGACTATTCTCAGTCCAGCGGTGGCACTGAGGTGTCTCCAGCAACACTGCTATGTCTGATCCACCAAGTGGCCAGTCAGTGTGTTTGATATCATTACTTTTCTCCTAATGTGTGTTTCCTGTCAGATGTAAATAGACGCAGATATAACCAAACTATAATCCACAGAATTAAGTCATTAACGGGAAACATTTACTGTCCTCGATGAATAAATTTACTCAGTCCAATGCATGTACCTTACTGACCCCATGTTGCTGTACAAAAAGAAATTCTTAATTAAAACTTCAGTTGAATTTATTTGGCATCCATTGGTAAGCCTGCTAATTGTAAAGCAAGTGTACAAAAAGGCACTGGGATTCTTCTATCACTGTTATATATATATATATATATATATATATATATATATATATATATTTATATATTTATATGTACATACACTTGAATTAGTGCTGACATTCTACACTTCATAGTCATGCTTCATTTCAAATCCAGTGTACTGGAGTACAGAACCAAAACAACGAAAAATGTGTCACTGCCTAATTATTTACGGGCTTTGCTTGACTTCTGGGGTTGTGAGTGGCCAGTCATCTCCAGAAAAGATGGAATGACTCACCTTGTCATCATCACACAGCAAGCAGTAATACTGAAGGGCCTAATTTAACTGAATTCCTACTGGAAGCCTATTTTCTCAAGGGCCTTCAGTGAGGCTTGTATTATTGCTGTTCTCAGAAAACATGTTTCCCCTGAGCCACTTGTCTGCTGCCTATGTGTTGCAAAGAACAAAGACCTTGTGCCATTGTGCCCTATTGTTAGCTCAATGTCATTCAATCCCTCTTCTCTCTATTAGCCAGGTGATATTTGGGGTCATTTATGTTTGACCGGAAAAACTGTTCCTCCATGTTGTTTACAAGGGACCTGTCAAGACTAAAATACTCCACCAGCCAACTGCAATTGTGTGAGCGCTTCCACTCTGTAGCAGAATGAGTCATTTGTACTCTGACTGACCAGGCTAGTATTTCATCAATAACTGTAGGCATCAATGTTCAGTGGCGGATGGCAGAAACAAAATTAATCAGAGAATGTTCATGTGGGCTTGTATAATAATACACAGAGTGGAATGTATGTAGGCAGTTGAGAGACTAGTTTCTAGAATAAAGGGTCACTGGAATGTTTTAGTGATGGTCTGTGTTGAAACTGTTGAATTCTAAAATAGACTTTAGTGCACAATTCACCTAAAAAAGAGAACTTTTAAAGAAACAGCTATAGCTCCATATATTCATATAATCAGCTGCAGTGAATGCTGTGTATTTCTATTTGTTCTTGGCAGCAAGTCACTGAGTGATGCAACCTCAGGTTTCGGGGGGCGAAGCAAGAACACATTTGGGTACGTGTGTTCTTGAGTATCAAAAAGCATCCTGAGCAAGAAGATGACATCAGGCAAGAACACAAGGACCCAAGTACACACAAGAACACATTTTGAGAAAAGGCCAACGAGTAGCTCCTCTCGTTCTTCTTTATAGACGCCATACTTCAGATGAGTCTAAGGCTATGTTCACATATCATGTGGCAAAAATATTTTGCCCTAATGTCTTTGGGATGATGTTCAAAGCAAATAATGTTTGTGATGTAGACGTGTCCCGCTTGTTTGTTCAATTGTTGCTGTTGATGATAATGCATTTGGATCATTATCGTCACATCATTTATAATGATGTGCACATATGAGATGTTTCAAGGTACAGGTTCATTTACTCTAAAAACAGATATGGTTCACTTACAAACACGGTTGTGAGACATAAATGCAGAGAGATAAAAAAAATATTGAATTGAGCATTAAGGCTTGTACTGCCACCTGAATCAGCTAAAATAATAAGAAATTGGCTGATTGGATATTTTGGAGTGAAATACAGGCAGTTCTTTGGATCTCTAACAAAACTTGAAATCCTGAATAAAGAAATATTAAAATGGTGTTATTATACTGTTTTAGACTACAATGACTAAATAAAATAATAATACACAATTATTAATATGAACAGTGTTTCCAAACAGTTAATGGCAGTATACCTTTTCTCATTTCCTTTGTAAGGATTAGTGGGATTCAGTATTTACTAATACTAATAATTTTTAGCCCACAGGAAGGCAAGCTATTTTAGAAATGATAGAAAAGTTTGTCTATGTCCTGAGTTTGTCTACTGTCCTTAAAGTTACTTTAGCTGGCATTCATCCCCAGGAGGAGCTCAGTCTAATTTGCACATGTAGTGTTGCTCCATGGTGCAGTATCTTCCCTCGACATTGTGCTGTCTTACACTGACCAAAAAATGTTGCCTTGATGTTCCAAGCTTTCACTGATGTCTCTCTTAATATTTTCCAGAGACAGACAGAAAGAAACTGGCAATCCTGTCAATCTTCCCGGCTGCTGCAGGAAGCTATATGAAGCATTCTTCACGAAAATCCCTGCTCATTCAAGGGGACACAGCACACAAGTTCAAGTTGTCCCTCTAACACCACGGTTCATAAGGCATCTTTGTTGCGGGCGGTGAAAGCAATTGCAAGATTTTCTCCTGAGAAACAGACCCACTTGATCAGAGGTAAGTGCACTCAGCAGCATATCACTTACACCAGATGCTCCAACTCTCATTTTCTCTTTCCTTTGTTTCAGATATCACTGACATCTGACAAAGCTCTGCAGAGACCTGCAGGACTGTGGGCTTTTCAATTTTCTTATCCTTTCTAGCTGTCCAGAAAGTAGTCACTGGAATTCAGTGAGGATGCAGATTAATGGAACTGTCTCCATGCTCTTCAAGCAGGGATGCATGAAAACAAGAAGGTCAGGGACAATATTATGGAGAGGCATAAATGCAGATCCCTGTGGATTGACAGCCGAGTGTCCTCGGAAAAAGCCTTCATCTGTTATCTCCCCCGCCACCTCTTGCAGCATGGCGTAGGCATAAGGAGGTTAATGACACTGTTGATAGGGTGGAAAGCTTGGCAATGTACAAGGCATGATTGGCACCAATGACTGAATTATGGAAATATAAGGTTAGTTCTCTTTTGTTGGAAAGCAGGTACCAGTGAAATGAAATGTCAGTCAGTGCCAGCCTTTCTGGATAATATGAGTTTGTGTTAAGAAAATGGGCCTGCTCTGTGATAATGACAGCATGTGTCTCTTCCCATTTTTGCCAATTAGATGTGTACAAAGATGGTTGCGTCGTTGGTTGAGTGCATAGCATTTTTCTCAAACCACAAAATGCATATTTTTTAAGTATTTTTCTCTCAAACCAACACCAGATGCAGAATGAGCTGTGAAATCTGAGCCATGCACATTAGCCAGTTTATCCTCCTTGCCAACTACTATATGCATCTATTGCTATTGTTTACATGTCTCCTCATTAAAAGTGGTTTTGAATTCATTACACTAAAGATGTAACACTTTTTCAGTTGGTTGACTCATCCATGCAGGCCCTGGGCCTTGCTGCCAATTTCCTCTATGCTTATTTGCCCGACTGTAGCAGCTGCTGATGAAGCTATAATTTCTGTAGGCTTTTCTTTTATATTAAGAAAATGAGACATTCAGAGAGATTAGAATTCTCTTCTCATCTTGTCTCCTTTGATGTCAATCCGAATGCAGCCATCACTAAGCTGGAGGCAATGATGATCCACGACAGAGGGAGGAAACACTAGTTATCGCTGGCCTTTGAGTGATTCTATGAGCAGAATTATTGATGTGTCTGCGGTTTATTATTTAGCAGTGGACATGTGGAAGCACTAATACGTCAAACGCTTTCCTGTGTTTTTGTCAGAACTAGTTACTGCAAAAATGGCAACATAAATCACTGTGCAGAACCCCACCCTGTTTGTTTATACAAAACCTTTGTTTCCACCCTGGGGATAGGGGATATTTGAGAGGAGATTAGATATAAGATAATCCACTTGCATATAGAAAGGGAAAAAGTAAAGTCCAAAATCGTTTAAAAAAATTGTTAACAGACTTCTAACAACCACCACTTCTAAGACTGAACTTAGAATCTCTGCATCCCTGCAGATGTCTTTGAAAGTATCCTGAAAGAACACAGGCTATGTGTCAAAGTACCCAAATGATGGAGCTTGTAGCGTGTTCAGTTAAAGTACCCCCAAAGTTCATATATCCAAATACACACAAAAAACTGTAGGTTGAAGAATAATTTGTTCTATATGTTATCTAGTGTTACGTCCAAGAAACAGGAGGATACAGGCAGGTTTTCTTTCATTTTAGTGAAATATATCCCCTACTTGCCATAGTTAAAGGAAGGTCCTGCACAAATGATTAAAAATACCTTTTTAGCTCGTATTCGACAGTTTTAGACTTCATATAGAAACTGGTCACAGTCATCCTACTGTTTCCAGTGGGGACTGGGTGATGTCAATCATATAATCCTGATAGGCTGCCCAGCTGAACATAAATGTTGTAAACATATTTTTTGTTTATGTGTAATAAACAAAATTATAATAATAATAATATCTTCTTTTTCTTCTTCTTCTTCTTCTTCTTCTTCTTCTTCTTATTATTATTATTAGTGTATGTAAATAAATAAATAAATAAATAAATAAATAAATAAATAAATAGTACAAAACAAATCCACAAAAGCAATGGATTAATGAAAAAAATAAGATTATAAAAATGTCATTCCCTCTTTGAATGGATGTAATGTCTCTGTTGGTAAATTGTTTTTGGTGCTCTAAATAACTTGAACCATTTAATTTAAATTTATATTGTTAGGATCTACTGTTTATGTCTTTTATTATTATTATTATTATTATTATTATTATTATTATTATTACAGATAAACATTTATTTTGAAGCTATAAAGTGATCGCCAAGCCTGTGGATCAAATGACAGACAGTCCACTCTTTTTAGAAGAATGCTATGGAATGAATAGAGGTGAAGGGAAAACCTCTTGAAGAGCTTCTCTTGAATGGACTGCATTCCAGTGCACCCAATTTGAAGGTGAAAGATGAGGGCCTGATTCAACCTCATTCATTGGTGACTCACTCATAGGTGCCCTCTAGTGTTGTGCAGTGTTGTTTTTGATATAATGGAGAAAATAGAAATGACAAGGCTCCTCTTAAACCAACTCTGGTCGCTAAGCTAACGTTGCATTCTTTTTCATTTAGTGTGCTGTGTTGCTTTTTGTGCATCAAAACTGTCTGTGAAGTTATAACGCGGTTTCTTATAAAGAAACCACTTTTCTCAACTGCCTGAAACGCCTTGTTGAAATTCCTGGCTTTTCACTGTCACTGTTCACAAGATGACATCATCTAGTAACACAACTCTTACTACCCACCTACTGACAAGCTTGACAAAGCTTGCCCATCACACAACACACAGAGAGCTTAAAAAGTAAAAATGAATCTCTCTGAAGCGTCCTGCTCCAGTCTAGCTTGTGAAGGTGGATCAGCTATACCACCTTGTTCTACCTGAATTTCAGTATCGTCCACTGTAAGTGTAGCCATAGCAGTGGGGTGGTAGAACATGTAACAGGGTGGCACTTTTAGTGGGGGAGTGGGAGTGAAGGGGAGGGAGGGGGACTTACAGACACAGGAGCTCTAGATTTCAGACAGATGCTGAATACAGACTGACAGTATGAGAAAAATGTGGTGTGTGGAGAAAACTGAGGCATGTAAATCTAATCTATAAAATGATGAACCTGAAAATGAGCATAATAGGTTTACTTTAAGCTAATGGCTACACACACTAATACACAGCTTTGAGGGTTGTGCTTTTTGAAACTGTTGCATGATAAGTCACTGCAGTGGCTACTAGAGCAGTGCTAGGCACTGGCAAGTGGCGGCATGAGTCTTGCAATTGACATCTCACATTCAACTCCAGTGTCATTGCTGTGGAACATAAAAGCTGAGACAACAGGGACTGACCAAAAAGTTTTTATCTCCTTCTTGGTTCAGGTGCTCGCGCTTCCCCTTTAACGCATTGGCAGTGCAGGATCATGCCGCTCACTGCTGGCTTCATGCTGCCTCTCATGGCTCTCGTCAGCACTTGGTTCATCCTCTCACCAGCACATTTTAGTATAGTGCTTTTATGAGAGAGAAAGTCAGTGTTTCCAGTGGAAAAATGTTAACTCTGCACTGCAGGAACACATCAGAAGCAAATATCATCCTACATAACTGTACAAGTGTAATAAGCTCACAAACTGGATTTAATATTCACTGCTGTACTGAGAGATAACAACAATAATAATGTGGTTATCCTTTTTGGCCATTTCAACTCACACTCTTGGGAACAGTTGCTGAGTTATAATACCTTACACCACCATAAAGAGAATACACTGCCCATTCTTTGAACCTTTTAAGAAAGTTATGGACTGTAGATGTTATGGGCCCTACGTTCAGTGCAATTGTGCAATGAGAAATGTTTTTAAGCTGTTGAACTACTAATTTATGAGGTTTTATTCACCGGTGTCTGAGCCCTTCATGAATGCTCCTTTTATGTCCAATCACAATAACACATGTTACCTATCCACCTGTTTTCTGGAAGCTGTTGGAGGCAGGTATATTTAAAATCAAACTTTCTTGGTGTTTTCAGATTGTATTATGATGCTGCATCTCCATAACTCTATAGATTCTAACTAAAAGCAAGCCGTAAAACACTTTAGATGGGCCCAGACTGACAAGCAGAATTGTGGATACCATAACTGAGAAAGCTAATGAAATGTAGAATCTAATAACTTGTCATGATATGACTATATATAGATAATTACAGGGTCATATTTATCATTTTGATTACAAACATTATTGGACAGCACATGTAATTGCACTGTGATGTAACTAATAAAACATGTAACTGTAATGATAAAAGTATGTGACTTCCAAATGTCAGTGTTTCCAGCATTGTACATGTTTTCGGAGGAATTATGAGGCCTCCTAAATCGGACTTCTGACTTGGCAGTTGTTGGACAGTCATAACTGGATTATTGCATTACACAAAGCTTCTTAGTCCCGCTGCTGGAAATAAATGGAGATGCCAGCTCAGTCAAATGCTGCTGAAAACATAACAATGCTACTCTGAAAAACCTATTGGCTTTGTATGTTAAAGTGTTTCTGCCTCCAATATGTTGCAGACATTTATTCTTATATTTATTTAGCTGGACAGCATATAATGTACATTTCTGAAACTTGCGAACAATAATACATATTAGTATGTTATTGTTACATATATACACATTTATACTGCAATGACAAACAAACTGCAGATAAAACAGATCACACACGTTGTACTACCATGCACACAATATTGTCACTCTGACGCCTGCTTCATTTACCCAGTAACGTGCAGTTAGCAGAATTTTATAGGTTTATACACATCAGTAAATCTAACCAGCATTTCTATTGACTTACTACACCATATCACTGCAACAGACAGAAAAAGTATACTCCACATTACTTATTAATTTACATAACAGAAATAATGCATTTGTAATTAATGCAGAGTTAATTTGAACATTCCCTGTGAAACATTTCATGCCATAGGCCCAACATGTCATTGTTATGTTAATATACCTCTAATGTTCAGAAGTGATCTGCAGAGTAGTTGCCATGTGAGCACGTTTGAGTCAAGCTCTCTGGCACATCCTTATCTGCTCCAGTGCCAGCATCCATTCAGTACAACAGATTGCGTCTTTCATGCCCATGCTCAAGAAGGGCCAGAATCCGTCAGTGCTCTCAGTAGGTTATCACGTTTCTTGCAGCTGAAGCGCACAAGTGATCCAAAAAGACCCTTCAGAGGCATTGCAAACACGAAAAAAGCGTAACTAGAGGATGTTATGGACCACTCTCGCTGCACTCTTGCCAAGGAGTCTACAAGTATAGCCTCCAGCAAATGCATTAGGTTAATGGCTGTGGTGGCCTAAAAGGGACAGGAGAGCATTTTTCACCATATGTGAAAACATCATTATTCTATGACCTATGGTCAGTAAGATGGCTTGAACTAGGGGGAGAAAACAGACAAAAGGAAAGAGATCTTTAGGTTTTCACATGCTGTTCAGAGATGACATCAGAAAACCCATTCCTTCTCTTAACATGGCCTTTCCTGCATCATGATCCACTCTAGAGAAAATGTGTTTTCATGTGCTGATATTAATATAATGCTTAAAAAATATGAAGTGCCATATAAAGATTTTCCCAGCACTAGAGTTATATTTGACCATCCAGTCCAAATAACATCAACACATAAAAGTACTATATTTTGTCCACATGGCTCTACCGATAAACATTATACAGTTTGTTTGTCTCCAGCTGGATTTCAATACCCTAACAACAAAGGCAGCACTCTCCCTGAGAATTATTTGTAGAACACATTCACCTACTCTACCATTCATCAATATTCCTCCTCATTAATAAGGTGTAAATCAAGTTCGACACCTTGGCATTAGCATAGCAATATGTAATATTACAAATTCAAAGCACATGCTTTTTGAAGATTATCTGCATTTTAGTAAATGCAGGTACCAGGTAAATAGCCTGCACAAACTCAAAGGGTGGGAATAATATTCCAGAAAAGTGCGAGACTGAACCTCTTCAATAAATGACAGGAAATCCTTCAGGGGTCCATCTGCATTCATCTGTGTTTGGAATGTATCGCAACTTAAATCCACATCCTTTTTTGCATGTGGATTAAAAAATCTGGAAGAGACATTTCTGTGCCCCTGAACGATTTACCTCTTAAATGAATACTTGGGAAAAAACAGATGACAAGATGACAATAAAGTTGGGAATGCTGTAATAAGTCTGAAGAGTGATACGGCATTCAGTAAGTCAGTAAACATGAAGCCTTTGGTGGACCCGAAGTATTTTAAGATACAGGCTTTGCTAGCTTCATACCTTACATAACAGGACAGCTTTTCCAAAAGCCATTACCGCTGTAATTATTACCCAACAGTCATATCACACTTTCAGGAGTGTCACAAACTCCCCTGTCGTGCAGTATGAAATTGCTACCATGTGGCCCTGACTTCTTGCCCTCTTTACCTTCCACAGCTTCAGTTCTCAGGCCTTGCTGGGTCAACCTTTTCATACGCAAGGGAGATGGTGAACACTTCAAAGAGCCCGTCAGAACTGTGTTGTTTTCTGGCTCTGCTAGAGCAGCCGCACCACGACAGTAGCGCTTCAATCCTTTGCGGAATTGGATGGTGAACAGGCCATACGTGATAGGGTCCAAGATAGCATTGAAAAGGCCAAAAATAAAAAGGATGTGAGTAAGTGAGTGGGAAACAGTCTCCTCTAAGTCATCAGGGAGAAACCAGTACCACAGGCCCAGTAGATAGTATGGTGTCCAACACACAATAAACGACGTCACAATGACAATGCTCATTTTTAAAGTTCTCATCCGGGCTTTTGGGATGTTGTTGTTGGAGCGACGCAAATGCACCTCCTTTGAAGATACTAGAAAAAAAGAGAAAGATTTTGACATTGAGTCATTTTCATAATCATTTTGTACACATTTCCCTGATTATGATGGATAATAGCAAGAGGAAAACAGAGGCTATGGTCTCATTGCTAAATGACCCATCTTTTTTATTTATTATTAGCAAAATTTGCATTTCTGAGAGAATCTTTTTTTTGAGTTTAGGTGAGGTTTCAGTGTCCGGAAGAATCATTTCTGCATTTCAATGATTTAATCATTAAAGCAAATTGATCACTAAAATAATGGATATCATTGTCCCCTGACTAATAATCACCTTCAGCCCCACNTAACCTGTGAAACTTGTGCTAGCTAACGCCATCATGCTAACATGCTAGCGTTAACTGCTATCAGTCACACTGATAGATGGGCGGTCCAAACAAATGAAGCGGACGGCAGCAACCAGCACAACAGAATGACACGATAGAAACCGCAGGGCGGACCCTACGTTGACTAGGCTTATGAGCTCTATGTGGTAAAAGAATTCTGATGTCCAAAATGAGTAACATTGCTCATGTCCATCCCCAGCTGTTAGTGGTTTATCTGTCTTGCCTAATAGGAACTATAAACACCTTTTAAAAGAGCTAGCTAACTTAGAGTTAGAGTGACTGAATCAGTGGATGTGGACAAGAAATAGCAATGTGTTTTGTTGTATATAATAATAATAATAATAATAATAATAATAAATGTTTATTTATAGAGCACCTTTCGTACCGTTGGCAGCTCAAAGTGCTTTACAGACAGTTGACATTATGAAATTATGAATTATGACCTACTGTTTCCTTTGGTCATTCGCTGAGAGATCTCTACCAGGATACGTGTGTAGCAGAAGATCATGATGATCAGCGGTAGCAGGAACAGGCAGACAAAGGTAAACATATTGTAGAGCGTCTCCTGCCAGTGCTTCACAAAGCTTCCTCGTGTGGTGCATTGTGTAAAGTTGGCAGGAACTGTGATGGTCACGTTGTGAAATATGAACATCTGTTGAGGGATGGAAAAATCTCTTTTCAATAAAACGCAGCAGTAGATTATTAAACTTGTTTAGACTATTAAACTTGTTGCAGTCCATAATATGTCAGAATAGCTGAATGAAGAGGAGGTATCTATTGGCTGAATGTTTATTAAATACAAATAAGCAATTATAAATTTGCAGGATCTGTATTCAGGATTCTGCTGTGTTTGGGGTGGGGGTAGCTTCACATGGATACTAACTAAATAAATATTGTCAATTGTGTGCTGAGATACAGCATAGGCCTTAAAGAAATAGGCTATAGCATTGTGTCCTTCTTCGCTAGACTGATTTCATCACAGTGTGAAGTAGACGTAATAAAGCCTGGCTGAGCATACGCTGAGTGTAGAGTACAGAGAAACACACATTGTGAATATATGGGCCTCGATCAATGTCTCTCACACAGACATCTACCTCTAATCCTAAAGTTCTCATTCTCATTCTCTCCCCAGTCCCTTTTGGACTGGGCTGTTTAATGTTTCCAGCATGCCTGAAGTCAGCTGTGCAGCTAATTATCAAACCCGTCTTAAGATGAATCAGCTGTGCTAGAGAAAGGAAATGACATGAGGCAGAAAATGAAATAGAAAACGAAAGGGTGAAGACATTTTGTCAACTTGAATGTCATAAGCTCATACTGCATTAATATTGCAATAATTCTCTACCTCAGAAGTGCCATTACGCCTAATATTTTCATCTTTTCAATTAAATTTACAAATGTCTGTAGAGCTGGTACAATACTGATGGTGTTGGACATATACAGTTTGTTACATTCAAGAACATCAATAAATAGAATAGGAGAGGGCTGAGAGTTCATGTCCAAGACAGTAGCTATTTCAGGCAATTAATTAAATCTCTAGAGCATCCGAGCAAAGTTACAGTAGGCTAGAGAATCTGGGTGAGAGTGAACAGCAAATAACCCTTAATTTCTCTAATATGATATAATCACAGTGTAAAATGTGCTACAGCAAGTTGCTTGAATCTACTCTACTTAATGGCTAAATCAGTGCCCAAATTAAACAACTGATTGGGAAAACCTCAAAATTATCATTCAGCCCAATCTTTGAGCCCAGTAATTGTAATCTATACATCCAGGCAAGTCTGGTCACTTAATTTTTCACCGCTTTAAGTAATGAAATTGGTGCTATTAGAGCCAGAGGCAGGCTTTTGTGCAGTGCTTGAAAAATCATGTCTTGATTTGACTCAAATGTGCTGAACTTGATTAGCTGAAACACATTACTTTTAGCAGTTTTTAAAATCTAAATGAGTGACACAAATTCATTTAGTCAGCCCTGTTAATTGTGCTCTTGCAGTCAATTTGATTATTTATAAATTGCATTATTATACCACAACATATTTGATGTTATCCTATGTCTTTATTAGAGATCAGCTGATTTGTGGACAAGAATTTCCTATTTATCTAGTCAGTGCCTTTGTACACCACCCACCACAATGAACCAATCCAGATGTGACTGAAGTAAAGACTTTCAGCTAGGTTTAGCCAAAATACTGAGTTAACCATTTAGAAATGACAGACTTTTATTTAGGAATTTACAGGCAGGAATTTTAGGAATTTGGCATGAAGGAATGAAGGCGTCTCTTGACTGTATACTTTGAAAATGATACACCAACCTCCTCTAGAATGTCCCTGACCTGACTAGAGGTTGTGAAGGGTTTTTATTTCACCACTGAAAGAGTCCTGCGATCATCCACTTCAGTTGGCTTTTATGGTCTTCCAGGCCTTTTGGTGTTGCTAAGCTTACTAGTGCAAATCGTCTGTTTAAGAATGTACCACATTGTTAATTTGGCCACTCCTAAAGCTTCTGCTACTGGTTTGTTTTGGGTTTTTTTGGCCTAAAGATGGCCCCCCTCACGTGCATCGACACTGCTTTGGACCACATGGAGCTTCATGTAAAATCCTTTGTGGTGAAGTACAAAGGCAAAATTACAAAAAATGTGTCTCTGTCCAAATACCTATGGATTTTATATATATCTGTCTAAATCTATCAATCAATCTAACTACAGTTCTACATAAAATGGATATGAATAAGTTTAGTCTTTGATTGTTGTAAGCTTCGTTTAGATTCCTGAGGCGCATAAGCAAGGCTAAAGTGGATTCACAGCACCTTGGCTCATTAAAGATTAAGGGCAGAACTGGAAATTGTGGTTGGCGATCTTACATTACAAAGGGGGAAATCATCTTCACGTCTACAAATTCATTGAAACAGAAGTCAATGACTGGATTTTCTGCTCTGCCTTGATACATTTGATAATATCATAGAGGTAACAATGACGTAAACTCTTTCTGCTCTCTTTCATATTAATCTCTCTGTTAAAAGCTAGTCTAACTGAAAATGAAAAATCTGTGTTTTTTCTGTTATTCACTATGATGTGTAGCCTGTTTAAATTGAGAACTTATTTAGATATATCACTGCTGTGATATATTTTTGTTGTTTTTTGTTTTTTGGTGTAATTGAAAAAATGCCTATTGCCCTTTATATTGCTTATATTGTTTGTAAATTTCATGATGAATGGACCAAAATGGGCCAAAATTACTTTGGGGCGGGGGGGTCCTCTCATAAAATGTCCCTCTTGTAAAGTTACCATTTTGGAGATACAAGTTTAGTTCCAACAGCTGTGACAGCATGAGGGGGGGCAGTAGGCTTATCCTTTTATAGACTGTGCAGGACAGCTGTAGCGTCTAATCTTAATGTGATCTTCCCAAATCATTCCATCTTCAGTTTTTTTTTCCCCAGAGAGAGCAGTCAAGGCAGCCCTCAGAAATGAGCAACAAAAAAAGAGAATGCACTCTCTACCTGAGGGATGGAAAGTGCAATGCTCATGGCCCAGGCAGCACTAAGCATGATCTTGTTCTTCTTTTTAGCCTCACTGATGGCTAGTGGGTTGAGGATAGCCGAGTGGCGGTCCAGGCTGATGACCACGGTGACAAAGGCGCATGAGTACATAGCCACTAGCTTGAGGAACATGAGCAGCCGGCAGGCGAGGTCACCAGCCAGCCATTGCACTGTGATGTTCCATGCCGCATCCACAGGCATCACAATGAAGGTGACCAGTAGGTCGGCCACGGTCAGGTTGATGATCAGGATGCGCACGTGTGACTTGCGGCGGGTACTGGTGCTGGCCGCCCACAGCACGGCCAGGTTGCACGCGGCAGACACGGCGCATAGGGTAAAGGTGATGACCACCCTGGCTTTTGCTGCAGCTGAGAAGGTGGGCAGCTGCAGAGCCGCCTCCCCTGCGGTCCTGTTGCACTCAGTGTAGTCGCAGCTAGCATTTAGGGCATTCTCTGTCAGCTGATCAAACATGGTAGCAGTGCTGGGAGAGATGTCATTCATCTCTGAAAAACAACAGCAGAGCAGGCTTGCCTCAGTCGCTTGTTTTCCTCCGGCATTAGGCTGACATTAAAATGGTGGACATAAGAACGGCTGGCCGAGGGGGGGCTCCTCCACATGATAGTGCTGTCATTCCAAATCACCTGCAGGGAAAGAAAGTAGAGTGGTAGCATAAATTTACTTTTGACATCATAGCGACAGTGCGGTGGTGTAGCCTGCGGATGCAGACAACAAAAGCATGATGGTGCATAAGTGTCTGTAGCTGGGATGCAAGGTCAGGACCCAACTGTTCCAAGTCCTCTCCATGGCTGGGGTTCGCCCACATGCTCAGTAGGGACGGGGAAGACGGGAAGCTCTTGTTCTGTCTTGTCATTATGCGGTCTTCACGTGCAGGGTTTCCCCATCTCTGCACCCCAGACACTGGTGGTCGTGAAGCAGAGGAAGACATGCTACACTGAGACTGTCATTTGAGTATGAATAAACTAAAAGAAAAAGGGATTCAAATGCAATTTAAAACACCACCATATTAAATGGCATTAGTGTGGGCTGGATGTTAATTGGTAAGGCATTTAGCTAGACAGAAGGGCATAAGGTGATATAAAGTGTGAATATATGAGGCACTGTTGAAATCCGGAGCATTTCTTCTGGAAGTAAGTAAAATGCCTCAGTAACTATGAATAGAGATGAACAGTATATAACATGAATAATGTCATATTATTCGGCTGCATATGGGGTCTATTGCGACGGTAACACCGTTAATAATCTAATTCATTAGCAAAACATGCTCCAACAGTTTAACTTTGTATACGCTTTTAACTATGAAGTCGCCACTAAACTAAACCCGCTTCGACGCACAAGCATCAGGTATTACGGTTGGCACGTTTAGTCTTTCGAGACTTACCTCAGCACCTTCAGCCGTCCGTCCAGGAACAGCTAACCTTGAATAGAGTCTCAGAAATGAAAAAGCACCTCAGAAAAAAACACCGTCGAAACGCTTTCCTCAAAGCCGTGCTCAGCTGAATGGAGTTCGAATTCAAACGAAGCTTACTAACTTATGGAAACAGGTGTGCAGCCTGTTCTCCCAGCAGAGAAGTGGTGGAGACGATGAGGACGCGGTGAGCACGGGAAGACACGACTGAGACACGCTACAAAACCATAATGGTGGTGCATCTGGACCGCGGGACGGAAAGTTCAGCAGAACACTGGAGAAACATACACAGCCAGCATGCTTTTGAGGACGAAGCCTGCAGTTTCTCCTGAGCGAGCGTGAGTGAGTAAGTGAGAAGAGTGAGAGAGTGAGAAGTGGTCCTTGCTCTTCTCTGTGGTTCACCCTGCGTGTCCTCCTCTCCTCACTTCTCCTCCTCAGCACCACTTTATTACTCCGCCCTCCGACCGTCATCAAACCGTGAAATGATCGAGTAGCCCGCAGCGCTGGCATATGGTGCTTCCCCTTTCATCTGCATTGATTAAAGGAACAGTTCAGCACGTTTCCTCCTTAAGAACACGCACACACACACACAAACACACAATTTTCACTGAGTTTATGAGTTTTTGGTGTTTTTTGAGAAATAAATTCAAAGTAAGACAGACTGAAAATCACCTACTGGATTAAATTAACTACTTTTACTTCTTCCTTTGTTACCATAATTAAATGGTTGAGAAAAATAACAGAATGTGAAGAAATAACTATTTTGACAGAATTTCAAAGACGTACATGTGTCACCTGAAGTTAGTATGCCAACCAGTTTGTAACTCAAGAGGTGATAGTGAGTCACTGCAGCAATGAGCCTGCTTCAGCCCAACATGAGAGGATGAAGAAGTAGCACTTCTCCAATGGCGCATTGTAATCTTGTCAATTATGCTGAAGGTCTTATTCCCAATTCTATTAGAAGTAACAGCAGCAAAAAAAATATATAATAAATAAATAAATAAGATTTTACTTTGTCACTGCTATCCATTGCTGGAGATGCAATTTGCAAGTAAATGGATTAACTTTGGTGCTGATCTTGCAACATTTCTTCTACACTGAAAAGTAAACAGCTGTTAATGATAACATTGGGGAGGAGGGACTATGCTTAACCTTGTTTCTTACCATAGGGGTTGCCCCCTGTTGTTTGGAGTATGAATTTGATAGGTTGCATCATCTTACACACCATTCCTTTAATGGCTCTAAAATTATATGATATGGTTATACAAAAGAAACCACAAAGAAAACATTTTTTTCATATTGACTTAAGCAACCATCACTGGACTGAATGACTACAGACCTGTCGTACTGACCTCTGTAGTCATGAAAACCTTTGAGAGACTGGTTCTTAGTCATTTGAAGGACATCACTAACCCCCTGCTGGGCCCCCTGCAGTTAGCATACCGGGCCAACAGGTCTGTGGACGACACAGTGAATATGGGACTTCATCACATCTTTCAGCACCTCAACTATCCAAACGCTTATACAAGAATTCTATTCTTGGACTTCAGCTCAGCCTTCAACACTATCATTCCAGGACAGCTACACAGCAAACGGACCCAACTCAATGTGCCAGCCTCCACCTGCCAGTGGATCACAAACTTCCTCACTGGCAGAGAGCAGCAGGTGAGGTTGGGGAAAATCAAGACAACTAGCACAGGAGTTCCCCAATGTTGTTTTTTGTCCCCATGGCTCTTTTCGCTGTATACAAACCACGGACCTCCATGGACCCCTCCGTCAAAAGGCTGAAGTTTGCAGAACATACAACAAGTCACTGGTCTCATCCAGGATGATGACAAGTCTGCTTACAGACGGACGGTTGATCAGGTAGTTCTCTGGAGCAACCAGAACAACCTTGAGCTGAACACAGCAAAACAGTGGAAATGACAGTTGACTTCAGGAGAAGCCCCCCAGCCCGTACAGCATTCACCATCCTGGACAGAACTGTGATGGCTGTGGAGTCTTACAAGTACCAGAACCAGGAAGCGTGCAGAGAGCAACACCCCATCTTCTGTACTGACTGTCTAAGACCAGTGTTTTTACTTGTATTGCACTTTATAAGCCTTAATCTGCCTCTACATTCACACTGCTGCACTCAGCACTTTAGTATACATATACAACTCCACACAATGTAAGGTTTACAGGTATGTAAGGTATTTTGTGTGTGTGTGTGTGTGTGTGTGTGCGTGTGTGTGTGTGTGTGTGTGTGTGTTAGGATGTGTGTGTTTGTACTGTGTGAAATGTTGTCACTCTTTGTGCACTGTGAGCTAATGTAACCAAAGACAAATTCCTTGTATGTGTACTTGGCAAATAAAGCTAGATTCTGATTCTGATTTAACTTCATCAACATTACACACAAAAACTCAGAAGGTTCGCTGGTGGTTTTGGATAGTATATAAAATATATATATATATTTATGTCATAAACATTGCAATACCTAGTTCCAGTCACCATCATTGTAAAGCATATTGATTCTGTAAGTGTTTTTACAGTGAATCACTTCTCACCACACATTTCTGAATTACCTTGTTTACATCCTATCCACTGAATTCTGCAAAAATGTGAAAACAATGGGAAAGGTACTATTTAAAGAACATGGAAGAAAACATTTTCGTGTTTATTATGGTCTTATACAAACACAAGCATAAACAGCTAAACACCACTATGCCCTTGTGAATTATTTTTTATGTAGTATTGTAATAATATTATTTTCCTATTAGCTTGATAGATAGTTCTCTGGCTATACTAACTTCACTTACCTGTGTTCCTCCACCTGAGAGAGCAATAGAGAACAATATCATATAGAAATACATCACTACCCGCGACAATCAAATATATCCAGAGCAGATCAAATGTTCCAGTTAGTTATAATTGTATGTGTACTCTGTATTTATTGCGTTTTACTGTAATTTACTGTGTTTTTTGAGGGAATGTATTGGACTGTTCTTTTATGCATTAATATATTGCCATGCTCAGAAACAACTGGAAAACCTTGCTGAGACTTTTGTGTTTGAAGTGAAGCATATAGTTGCAGGCTACATACATATAGAACAGGCTCCTAATGGCCAAAAGGCAAAATATGCTTTGAGTATAAAAGAGAGAAAGGCTTGTGATTTCTTCTCGTACCTTTGGGCTGATCACCATATCAGCTAGCATGCACATTAGTTTTGAGCCTATTCTGTTTCAAACAAAGCAAAGCATAAGGTTTCTCAATAGTGAAATTAATGATATACTGCTTTTTTTTTTAGAATATGTTTTATTGAGGAGTAAAGGCACAGTTACATCCAGTAATTTAACATATCCAAGTAGTCCCTCAAATTTTTTTTTCTTTTTCTCTCTTTTTTTTTCTCCTTTTTTTCCCCCTTTTTCCTTCTTTTTTCCTCCCAAAACTAAACACATGTACAAAAAAAAAAAAAAAAAAAAAAAGTAAATAACTAACTAAGTAAATAAAGATAATCTATTCGTAACCTCACACCCCCAGCTACATACACACAAGGGAGTCTATATGCATACGTACATACAGAGAAAAGGAAAGAATACATACATACATATATACATACGTACATATTACTCATATATACACATATACATACATACATACAAACTATATGCACAAATCTAAACCTACGCATATACACATATAGTCACATATACATACACATAAACATCGCCCCTTTTCTTAAAATGAACATTACACAGATATGATGACAAACTAAATTAGATTTAAAGGGGGAGGGGGAGAGTAAGTCAATAAATAAATAAACAAATCACTAAATTAAAAAATAAGTAAATAAATAAAAACTCCCCTCAGTCGGCTGGCATGACTTGGAGTAAATTAAAATACCTAAGAAAAGGATTCCATTTGGAATAAAATGCTGCAGTATTGCCTTTCAAAGTAGATCTTATCTTTTCCATAGTAAGAAAATGTATAACATCTTGGAGCCACCCTGAAATAGAAGGGGATTTTGAAGACTTCCATAATAGCAATATACAACGTCTTGCTAGCAGAGATGTAAATGCCAGAACATCTGATTGGGTTCTATTAAGTAAGGGTGGATGATATACTGCTTTGAAACAATGCAGGTCATAATAGATGGATGCAGTGACCAAGCACCAATAGCACTACATGCAAAGGAACTCACTGGAGTAGTGAACTCTTTTTGATGGTGCAGTGAGCACACTGAAAGTCATTTACATACATTTCGTAAGCTTTAAAGGGATGGTGGCTGATTGCAGCAGGACCGTCAAAAAAAGGTTTCTGATGTGAGAGGAATTTTTCTTGTAATAATCCTGTGACCTCTCCCACTCACTTGAACCAGGTGATAAAGCGGCAGTGTGCAGAAAAGTCTAACCCAATCGAGACCCCCAGAGGTGTTGCCGACATTTGTGAGCCGCTAGCCCGAGATGGCCCCGTTCCCTTGCAACGGGGAGCTGAGCTGTCTGCTACATTAAGCACTGAAACAAACACTGCCCGGCCCAGTCAACTCTCATTACGTCTACCCATGTAGGACCACCCACACACACGCAGCCACACAGTTGGTCATAAATATCGAGTAGCCAGAGGACGGCAGGTGAAAAATGGTGAAACTTATTTTACCTGCACCACAGGTATAATACGCACAGCGAATCTGTTTAGTGGGGCGTAGAGTCAGAAGGTGATTCGCTGGGGAAGGGTTTCAAAGTTGCTGTTTTTGGAAGAACTGTCTAGAGGTAATAGACCGAGAGACTGAAGTCTTAATGAAATGTCTGTGACATGCCTTGGTCAAAACACTACAAGGAGGAAGCAACACAGCACATATCTCACCTTGTCTAAACAATCCAGTTCAGAAGAGCCAGTTTGAGTGGCTGTTCCTTTACAGACAGTTAGTGTTGATCCCTCTTTTAGGAAAGGTTTTGTTGCCAGTCTGGCATGGTACTGACCCAAGTTGGAAAAACAGTCTGACACACAGCTTCTTGTTTGAATTTACTATTTAAGGAATAACAGGAAGATTGAAACAAGAAACTGGTGAATAAGAAACTGACCTAATCTTTGTGTGATACACTATAAGATAAGCACTCACATACTGTGTTCTATCACTCATGTGATATGCTTTTACCATTTTGATTGATTACTCCAGGAAACTTGCCTGCAGCTGAGTTTCAAATGAGTTGTGACTTCAGTTTAGTTTAGTATCGTTTAGTTCAATTTAGTTTCATTTAGGTCTCAGTAACTTAAGTTGCTTTACCATGTAAGTCAGCCTTGGTTATACTCAATAAAAATAAGCATCAAATGCATGTGTTTGTTACCTGTAAATGAGGAAGTTACAGCTCTTTATGCACACTAGCATTGTGTACATTTCAGAAGTCTTGGTGTAGATTGAAGTTGTCATATCTATATGTGTAATTGACTTTCGTGTTCCTATTTTTTTCCTATAATGTCTTCGGTGACTCACTGTGACGTTGGATCTTTGAGATGTAAGTGGTTGCGGTGGGCTCCTGTCATGCCATTATCAGCACAGGCGGATAATGTCTCTCTCTCTGTCACTGCTCAGCCTATATATCTCTTTCTCTAATAAATGCGCCATTTCTCCTACGCCTTTTTTTGTACACACTCCCATATGTGCATATATCAGGAAAGAGAAGACCTTTTGAAGCAAATTCACTTCTCAGTATTTCAGAGAAAAAAATACATGATGTCATGAGGATGAGCATTGCAATTGCCTTGATGGCTTATCTAACACAATTATTGACAGCTGTTTTGCTGTCCATGTTTGGTCCTCCAAGTTGAAATTAGTGTGCCGTGCTATTAATGGAATTGGTGTAAATGTTTATAGACATTTCTTCATACGCCTGCCAGTAGGGTTTTTTCAAAATCTAAAGCAAGTGCCTATCTGCTTTTGTTCACTTCAGGCACTGCATTTCAACGTAAGTGCAGCTGTCACGTCAGGATTTCATTAGTCCTGCGGGGCCAGACAAGATCTTGTAAGGAGAAGACACATCTGGAGACAGCTTGTTAAACTTTTGGTGCTAGATAGTGGCAAAATCAGCCACAAACAAGGGTACACCATTCTAAAACCCACCTCAAATTCCTCCACTGCTTGCTCTTAATGTACCTAATACAATAACATAAGTGAAACAAGCTAGTTACCAAAATGTTATTGTTAGCTCCCGGACATTCTTCAAAATGAATGTTTCATTTGAGTTGTGTTCCCACCACGTTGTTTGCAGATATTAACTCCTTAGAAGAGAGAAGTCTTGGCTTGTTTGCCAACAGTGGATGGTAAAGTTAATTCCAGCTACATATGCTTACATTACATTCATAGGCTAACAGTTCGCTTATTGTCCATTAAACACTGATGATGACCACACTATTGCCTCCTATATTGAGCTAAACCTTTCACAAAGCATTTGATGGTTTAATCATTTTACTCTCAATTTGTTCCCACCTTAATAAATCTACGTTCCCACCCATGTTTAGCCATACATGAATGGACCATCATGTATAGACAAAGACATGCTATTTATACGCTCATACGCACTACAGATACACACTCCATCTGATTGGCATGTTGTGGTCTGGGTGTTAACGCTGTACACTAAGGCAAATATTGTATCCTCTCTGGTGAAGCACAGCATCAACAGACAACTCTGTCTATGGCCAATTTCCAATAATGCCATTTAAAAACAAAACATGCTAAGCACCCAAATACTGAGCAAAAACACTGAATCTCAGATGGCTCTCTGCTCTTGACCGTGCGGTATGTAGTTATTAAAAATAATGCCCCCTGCGCCTTAACAGTGCACGGTGTCTCAAATACAACCCCTATTCCAAAAAGTTGGGACACTGTGAATATGTAAATGTAAATAGAAACAGAATGGAATGATTTGTAAATCTCATAGACCCATATTTTATTCACAATAGAACATAAACACATATCAGATGTTAAAAGTGAGACATTTTACCATTTCATAAAAATGAAGAAATGATAAAGTTGGGACAGGGGCATGTCTACTATTGTGTAGCATCCCCTACACAACAACAGTCTGTAAACATCTGCGAAGTGAAGAGACCAATTAGTGGAGTTTAGTGAGAGGAATGCTGTCCCATTCTTGTCTAATATAGGATTCTAGCTGCTCAACAGTCCTGGGTCTACTTTGCATTTCTGGATTGTGTTGACATATGGCTTCTTCTTTGCTTTAACTTGCATTTGTGGATTGTAAGGCAAACTGTGTTCACAGACAATGATGTCTGGAAGTGTTCCTGAGCCCATGCAGTGATTTCCTGTACAGAATCATGCCTGTTTTTAATGTAGTGCCACCTGAAGTCCTGAAGATCACAATCATATGACCATCTGCCATGTTCCTTTTGCACAGGGATTTCTCCAGAATCTCTGAAACTTATGAGGATATTACGTACTGTAGATGATATCCATATATCTTCTACGTTGATAAACATTTTTCTGAAATGATTGCACAATTTTTACACAGTTTTTCACAAATTGGTGAACCTCTGCCCATCTTTGCATCTGAGAGACTCTGCCTCTCTGAAATGCTCGTTTTATTCCCAGTCATGTGACTTGCAAATTGCTCCTCCAGCTGTTTTTTATTCGTGCCACTTACTTTTCCCGCCTTTTGTCCTAACGCCGTCAAGTTCTAAATGAGTTAATAGTTGTCATGAAATGGTGAAATGTCTCACTTTCAACATCTGATATGTGTTCTGTGCTCTGTTATGAATAAAATTTGGTTCTATGAGATTTGCAAATCATTACATTCTGTTTTTATTTACATTTATTTACATTTTACACAGCGTCCTCACTTTTTTTGGAATTGGGGTTGCAAGTAGTCTTGTGTGATTCAGCCATGTGTTTCAAAATTGGCACAACTGACATGGTCCAGTATAGAAGCTAGTATTTAATATCTCACATAATACATTATAAATGACAAAAGTCATTTGAGATTCAGCCATTTGCAAACTGTGCTACAGCAGCTTTGGTAACATGTGCTACACTGCATAGAAAGCTACAGCCAGGTCAGGCTTCAAACAAGTATGCACAGTGTATATCTGGATTAAGAGGTCTGTGAGACTACAGTGTAGGACAGAAACTTTGTTGCTAATAGCACTATACATTTATATTTGTGGACACTATACATTTATCAAAACTGCATTTTCTATTCCATTTTCCACCTTTCCAATGCAAGTTAGTATTAATTACTTTTACCAACTTGAATGAGCACTTGCCAATGTGCTAGTCATCATAACTAAGTTTGGTAACTGTAATTATGGTCAGTGATGTGCTGGTCGCTGTGACCGGCCTCCCACTGCTTCATGTAAGGGGTTAAAACGCAGCTTGCCCTTGGTTACTCTCATAATAGTCCTTAGACTTGTTATATCATTTCAGTGCTGACTCCAACAAGAAATCTTGTGAATAGAAACACTTCATGATTGCATTAGCTTGAAAAAGACTGGAACAAAAACCATGCTGTAATTTTAAGATTAATTGTCATTCATCATTAGTCATTAAGAAAAGTAGCACACAGGTACCTGTCTAAAAGCCAGTATTCCTGTATATATATATATATATAT
>CM067486.1:12007711-12019808 GCA_034552555.1 Semaprochilodus insignis
TTACTAATGGTCCTCTTTGAGACTGTGGTCCCAGCTCTCTTCAGGTCATTGACCAGGTCCTCCCGTGTAGTTCTGGGCTGATTCTTGACCTTTCTCAGAATCATCCTTACCCCACAAGGCGAGATCTTGCATGGAGCCCCAGACCGACGAAGATTGACAGTCATCTTGTGTTTCTTCCATTTTCTAATAATTGCACCAACAGTTGTTGCCTTCTCACCAAGCTGCTTGCCTATTGTCCTGTAGCCCATCCCAGCCTTGTGCAGGTCTACAATTTTCTCCATGGTGTCCTTAGACAGCTCTTTGGTCTTGGCCATGGTGGAGAGGTTGGAGTGTGATTGATTGAGTGTGTGGACAGGTGTCTTTTATACAAGTAACAAGTTCAAACAGGTGCAATTAATACAGGTAATGAGTGCCGAATAGGAGGGCTTCTTAAAGAAAAACACAGCCAGAATTCTTGCTGGTTGGTAGGTGATCAAATACTTATTCCATGCAAATTAATTATTTAAAAATCATACAATGTGATTTCCTGGATTTTTTCCTTAGATTCTGTCTCTCACAGTTGAAGTGTACCTACAATAAAAAATATCCATTCTTTGTAGGCGGGAAAACTTGCAAAATCGGCAGTGTATCAAATACTTATTTTCCCCACTGTAAGTGTGTGTGTTTTAAAGCGCAAAAAGTGAAAATAATTGCTTATTTTGTCTCATTTCTGAGATTAGGTCCAAATAATTTCTTATTTTGAATATATAACTCACTATATTTTCTTAATGAGTAATAACAATTTTAAAAATGTATTTATTTATTTATTTAGTCTTTTTTTTTTGTTTAGTCATTATTTTCACTTACTAAGTCAGAATCTCAACAATATAAGTCATAATTTCAACCTGATGAGGTACAGTTTAAAGAGACAGATAAGCCTTTACATTGCTAAATGTGCTAGTCAAGTGTTATCAAGTTGCACTTCTTTTCCATGGCAATTCTTAGTAGGTTATCTGTTAAACTGGTCATTCTCCCCAACTTCAATTGTCAGTAGACAGTAGTTAGCACTTCTTTTAGTCACTGTGTTGCATAGGGATCTATAATATCTAAAAGTCTGCCTTTAACAATTCCATGCTTTGTGTGTTACGCCGATCAATACATAGTATTCAGTTACATCATTAAGAAGACCCTCTACCCATTTTGGATGGCAAGCATTAACTCCAATTGTGGACAAAGACCAAGTAAAAACTAAGCAGGACAACCAAAAAGATGAAAAGATGTGTGAAGACTTTACATGCAATCTCAAAAAAAGAAGATAAAACTGGCTAACAAACCTGCGAAAGCAAATTCATATATACTGTATATATAAAGCTGAAGATGGCTTCTTATTTGCCAACTTAATATTTGAATTTTCTGTTCCACCTTAAATGGTGGTGCAGTTACATTGTGGTACCTTAAACATAGCGGAAAATACCTGGGGTGCAGCAAAGATAACGCAGCACTGAAACTCAGACATTTAGATTTCAGCTTTAATTTGTCTCATTACAGCAACAAATCAAATAAATTAAGTAGTTTAAATATACATCACTCAAATGTATCATTTAACATGCTTCAAAAATGTTGGATCAGTAATGACCTTGAAATCTCATTACAAACCACCATTGCGCTGCCAAGTTGCCTGCCAAGGAAGTAGAACAATTACATTAGATCAATGGAATACTATTTATGAGACAGTTTTTATCATTATTGTGATAAATTATGTCATAATATGGTTTTCTTAGCATATTCGGTATAACATCAGTACTTCAAGACCACTGCAAGTCATTACAGCAGGGAACACATTACAGCAGCAGCAGCAGAAATGTTTACCAATGACGCACACAACAGCAGACCGTCACATTACTTTACATAAAGTGCAAGTTGTAGCAGACACACTGCCCCATCACTGGAACAATTTCAGAGTAGGAGAGAACACTGCTCTGCACACTGGATGCTCTGCGCACCGGGCAAAATCACACTGGTCCACTCCCCATTCTACTCCCACTCTGCACCACCAACATATTCCAAGGACCAGAGCTGTAGGAAAGTTACTCAGGCTGCACCAGCCGATAGCTGGGGTTGGAGTTCATCAAGCTGTTTTTCATTTTTAAGAAGGTGATTGTTAAAACAACACTGTTTCTGCTCTGAGCCACCATTAACTACTTACTGCTGTTCAAACCAGAGCCAGCCCATGGTAGGACCTGCACTGTGACTTTGTATGAAATAAGTTTTAACAGTGATGTTGTTCCTATTACATTTTGCCACTTAAATTATTAATGACATTTCTAATTATTCAAAAATCTTGTAATATTTGAGATCATGTTTCATAGAATAATTAAACATGAAAATATTCAAGAACATTTACAGCTCTAATCATTTATGTGTTAAATTATTGTGATGTTTCCGACCCTAGTTTTATATGCGCAGTAAGTGTGGTTCACAAGTGTGGTTCTCTCCGGTATGGTATTATGAGCATGCAGAGCTGAAGCATATTTTGTATTACTGTTCATGAACAGTGTGCCCAGTGAATGTAATCAGAGGAAGGTTTCTCAGAGGCCTTGACTTATTTACATCGGTTTTGGTCTGAAGATTTGCTAGACTGGTTGCTCTATCAGACTTCCTGCACTTCTGAGAAATGTGTGAAAGAAACAATCACCTGTCAGTTTAGTTGAGAAATAGGGTTTTTTTCATTCCTGGAAAGGTTCTCTGTTTCATGATATAGACCTGACTGGATCTATCTGCTTTGTTTCTATGCCAACAGATCAGGTGTTCTCAAGTTTAAATCAATGTATGCAATAAATATATATGTTTGATCATTTGTGCATTATGTCACAGTGAGGAGTCTTCAGAAAGACTCAATTTGACCAAACAGCATTTTTATTTTGCCAGACTTTAGTTTCAGCCCAGATGGAACCAAATTGATTACGGTTGCATATGGAATACAGCTTGTGTCCTTATGCGACCTTAGATTATGCAAGGTTTTGATGTATGCTTGAGACATCTGCACTGGCTGATGTGAGTATTTGTCAGTCAGTGGATGGTTAAAGGCCCACTCGGTGTGACAGATTGCTGTCTACATGTGGCTCTGCTAAGCCTTCATGCAAGCATATTGTGCTGGTGTGTGCAATTGTTAAGTAAATGTACGTGAATCCACTTACTACAGTAATGACAGAGAACGCTCAGTGTTCTAGTAAAAAGAAGCATTGTAGTCCAAGGTGAATTGCTTTTTATGTCATGAAAGACATTCACTGTTAAAGAAATACTTTGGTGAAAAATAAAATGTACATGATTTCCTACTTACTCCAAATGCAGTCGATCAGCCAAGACATGTTTGGTACTTCTATAGTTGAGCTGGAACTGCTAGGTTAATGGTGTTAACAAACACTAGAAGGCAATAGTCACCCTAACCGTTTTCACAAATACCTACAAAAGGTTTCATATATTTCCTTCATAATATGTTAATAAGCTGTGTAAACATGTTCCAAAATGTTTAGTAAAACAGCATAGCAATGCAGTTATTTACCCATTTAAGCTAAAACTGGAACCTCATTACCATCCGATGCTGTAGCACAGGCGTGTAATGTGAAACGTACATAGTGTTAGAGAAGTAATACCATGCTTACTGTCAGAGCATCAGAGGTTGCAAATAGAATGTAAATAAACCTACAAAAATGAGGTGTTAAATTTTTTTGTTTGTCTGTTTTTATAGTTCATAGGAAATCCTATTTTGTTCTAAACTGCACCAACTTGTCTTTACAGGTTTGACAGTTAAGAGAATGTTTTGAGCTTGTATTCATGGAAACAGTCTTTCAGGGTTTATTAGCAATGTTAGCCTAGCAGCAAAAATTTGGACCCCAAAATTTGGGCATTTGGGTTGAGTGGAAAATAAAGTTAGTTTGTCATCACATCTGTCGTTCCAGGCAATAAAGATGATGTCTCCGGTTTTCATACCTTTACCAAAGAACCAGCTTGCAATGGACATGGTTGCTGTTCATCTTTACACAAGGCTAAAACCGGCTTCTTATTGAATGCTTCATTCCATCTTAAAAGCTATAGTTTCTATGGGCACCAGATAATAACTCAAGCACCAGTGAAAGTGCACAGCAAATGTGTAAAACAAGCTGTCAAATAGGAAGCAATATTAGCATCCTTTTAACATCCACAGCTTTTTCAGGATTCTGGACAACTTTAATTCAAAGTTAGTTTGCTCTGCCCATTTCGATCTGAACACTTTCTCAAACCTTGGAGAATCTCGAACAGTTATGCTCAGCGTTTGAGACCACAGAGATTATTAGTATCACAACCTGTAAGTAGCCGCCATGCTGTATGATTTTACGCACTGTTTGACATTTCATTCCAGAGCCAAATCACTGGGTTGTAAAACCTCACCTTTTCACATACCTTATATATAGACATCAGAGAACAACTTAAAATACTGAATAAATCCATTCTATGGCCCCTTTAAACTGGTATCAGTTTACTGTCACTGTTACCAATAGAGCTTTCATATAGAGCACAAGCAATCTTCTTGTAAATTACATTACATATTTACTTTATATTATATATTTTATTTAGAAGCAATAAAGCAACATAGCTATCAGTGGAGCCTCACTGGGTACAGCATTATTATCTCTGGAATACATTATAAAGTTCATACTGAAATACTGCACAGGTGATCTTTCATGATGTGGAGAAATACAGCTGGTCAGAATATTAATAAGAGGATGCCCATTGTGGGTGGTGGTTCCAGGTTTGTTTGTTTGTTTGCCTTTTGGTGCACCAACTCTGACAGTTCTGGAATGGTGTATTGTAGCTGTGACACTACTGTCTTTTTCCCAGCTAGACCTATTTGTGCATTCTCAGGGGAAATGTCTAAGGGCTTCTCCTTGTCAGATCCAATACACAAACAGCTACATGTTGCAAACGGTATTCAGCCTGTCAATATCACCTGCAATTTTTCTGGACCTTTTCCCATGGACCTTGAAAGTAGAGAGCTGAAAAACAAGAAAAGTCTTGACTGTATCTGCATATCCCTATTAATCAAAGCTGGATTATTTTCCTGAACATTTCTAGTGGGCTACATTCATGGTCATGGAAACTGTACTAGTTTCTATTTTTGTTCATACCTGCAGCGTATGCCTTTAACACAGTGTTTAGCATGTTTAGCCCGGAAAATAGGTTTCTAATGAGAAATAAACTGACTGTGGTACATTTCACTCTTGATAATGTTACATTTTTAGTTCTGAAGTAAATTGATATATAAATTGCAGTTTTTTGAGTCTATTCATTTTATTATTATAAATACAGTAAATATAAATATTACTAATACAGTCAATTTGAGTTTATTAAGTTAGCATGTGATATTTAGGCTAGTACAACTTGTTGTACAACCTTAATATTAACATATTATTATCCACTTAATATTGATCTGCAAAGAGCTATCATATCTTTTGACTCCTAATTTGAACATTGAATGAATGCAAATGCAAACACACCTAAAGGACCCCAGCTGCTTGAGGGCAAACCAGAGGCGAGGTAAACATTTGTGACAGAAAGGGGAAAGTAAAATAACCTGAGAAACCTGCCTAAGGTTGCTAATCTAGGAGATGATGATTCACTTTCAGTAACAACCAATTATGAAGCATTACATGCCCTTCTGCCCCCCCCAACCCCCTTTATTCCTCGTCTTGGAACACATGCTTTCATCTCATGCTCTCCTATATATTTCCTGTCTCTAGGTAACTGGTGCACGCTCTTTTCTGAAATCTCCTCACAGTGGAGAGGAATAATTATGCTTTATGTAACCGGAAGTGTAAGTTGTGAAATGTCACTGCTGTCATGGAAAAATAAATAAATAAATAAAATGATAGGAATGCTACACCTGCCTTTCCACCATACGTTCTATTAGAGAAAAAACATAATTTAAAACCAAAGCCAGTGAGACAAAAGGGCTGGGATCATTTGCTGATCTGGGTAAGGAGTCTAAGCATTATGAAGTGAGTAACAACAGTGCATGTCAACGTCTGGGATATATTAGACAGTAAATGAACAGTCGGTTCTTCTAATCAGAGTGTTGGATGCAGGAGAAATGGCCAGGCGTAAAGACCTGAGAAATTTTGATAAAGACCTGACTGCTAGGTCAGACCATCTCCAAAAAACAGTGATTGTGGGGTGGTCCTACAGTCTGCAGGGGTGAGTAACTACTGACAGTGGTCCGAGGAGGGACAAACCACGAGTCAGCCACAGGGTGTTGGGGATTCAGGGTTATTGATGTGCAAGGAATGATATCCCATCTGACAGGAGGGCTACAATGGGACAATTCATGTGTCACACCCAGCTGCAGTTTTGCAGTATTATATTAAGCTGGTGGTACTAATGTGTTGGCTCATCAGTGGATACCCACAGTGACTAGATCTCATTACAATGCTCATTACAAGTGCCATTTGAAAAATAATTGTTCATTTTACATAAACTCCAGAAAACCACTCGGGGCTTGAGGATGGCTAACAAAAAAGTGTGTATCAACAAATGGGTTTTGCCAGACATCAGGTGCTTAAAGGGAGGGGATTCTGACGAAAGCGCCAGTATGTATACACAGTGTTCCTTTGGACAGAATGACCTGAGGGTGGCTGATAAATGAAGTGTAGCTACAGACAGGTGCATCTTCAATAAGTACCTTTATTGAAGTGGAGACAGACTGATGACACCTGACATGATCTCTGCTGCTGCCACTGTCTATGCCGGAGTGGCATAGGACTTGACGCTGTAAGAGGTTTTACCACACCCAGGAGGTGGATGCAGAGCTTTGTCCCGCTTCATTCAACTTCTACCTTCTTGTGTAGTGGAAAATGCTACTATATAGCACAGTGACATGATGGGTAGTGCTGTTGTCTGGCAGAAAGAAGGATCTGGGTTTGATTCCTTGCTGGGGTGTTGTGGTTCTTTCTGTGCAGAGTTTGCATGTTTTCTCTGTGTCTCTGTGGGTTTTCTATCACAGTCCAAATGTTATGCAGTCAAATTAATTGGAGATGTTAAATTGCTCTCTAGGGGAGTATGTGTGTGTGTGTGTGCGTGTGTGTGTGTGTGTGTGTATGATAGTGTATGTCTGTATGCGTGCCCTGCAATGGGCTGGTGGCCCATCCAGGGTGTTTCCTGCCTTCTGCCCAAAGAGTGCTGAAATAGGTTCCAGCACCCCTGTGGCCTAGAAAAGGTGTGTGTGTTTAAGTGTGTGTACCTTTTAGAAGATGAAAGGATATACTTTAGTATGAAACTCATATTCATTCTGAGAATTAAGCAGGATTTCTCTGCGCCCAGATGTGATAGGTGACTGGTTCATAGGTCTTTCTCTTTTGTCTCATTTTCATTCAGTCTCACTTCCTTTGAAGGTCTGCTTTCATCTGATGTTCTTTCAAAGCGTTCAAGCCTGAATGACTGGATGGGTGTTTTTCTTTCACATTCTTTCCTCCTCTCAACAGACACAACTGAACGTTCGTGACAACAGTGTCAATTTGAAATGGTATCTCAACACTGTAACAAAGGTACGGTGAACACAGATTGTGTTCTCTGAGGGGCTTCAGGGGGCCATGTTTGCTGAACTAACCATTTTACAAAATAATATCAGAGATACATATTAGCAAAGCTTAGAGTACCATACTGACAGTTAGTTTAGCCAGGTTTAAACTAAGTTCTCTAGATTACTGTATTTGCTAGCATTTAGTTTAATATGATATGTAATGATAAATAACGCATCACTCTCAAGTCTCATGCATTGGCCAATAGAGTCTTACATCAGGGCCAGATCATGTGCCAAAGTCATAAAAATCTGACTAAAACAATTATTGGTAATAATTGTTGATAGTCATATCATCACACAATACATACCATTACGGCATTCTCTACGTCAGAGCTTCTCAACCACTAGTACCGAGCCCTGTACCATTGATTCTGGGCTGCAAAAATGCAGCAGTGGGCAGGGAGACTTAGCTGCAGCCCCCAGCACTGGCAGAGGTGGCATCAGCCAGAGCCATTACACATATCTTCCTGTCTTTAGTTATAACCACGCATCTACCTGTGGTGCTGCAACAAGGACGGCTCTTTGTTTACCAGCATTGTCAGGTTCCTTAAATTAGGCATGTTTGCAATATTACCTTATTTGTCTTCAATTAAACCTTAGTCTACCTCTCAATGGGCTGATTAACAAAAGTTGCTTTGGGTTTGCTCTTTAAGAAAATAGAACTAAATCAGATGCTAAATGGTTTCAAGTTCAGATGAATTTTGAGAGGTAGGAATCACAAGACATATGGATAAAATGCAAGTAAATCCATTAACCAGTTACCAACAAAGAAAAGCTGTTAAAAGTCAAAAATCAGAAGAACTAAAGAGGCGCCAAGAAAACCAAGAACAAACTAATACAATGAGCAGCAGGTTTGGGGAGAATGAGGGGGGCAAAACTGGAATGTTCCAAAGAGATCCAGGATCTCTGATTTTCAGGTACAGCATCATGAAATGTCCACTTGTCTTGTCTTAATTTACACAACAAATAAAGCAGCTCTTCATTGTGAGTTTTAAGTTAAGCAACTAAATTACCTGTCCCAAATTACATAGTCAGTGGTTACATTGTTACTATCAAGGTGTAAAATACCCTGAATTTCTCAACATGACTGTAGGCTGTCAATGTTTTACTGCTTAACCCACAATTTGCTGCTTTTGTCGGTATTCTTAACTTGCAGCACTGATCTGCCTCAGGGCTTGTGCTATAGCAAATTGGTTCATGAGTAGTATTCTTTAGAATGAAGTATTCATATTAAACCACCATTTGAACGCTTTCTCTTTCCTTTCTCTTTAGTTATCAATCGGGATATCGCATGTTGTGTTTTAAGAGTAACAATGTAGAGATCTAGTGCTGTCCACTAGCCGTTGGTCACCCTTAGTCTCATGCTGTGTCGTCTCCAACGAAGCAACAGTCTTCTCAGTTATCTCAGCCTTCAAGGAGAAAACTCAGTGGGGCATCAGCCTCGGGCACACACCAATGTGTCAACTTCATTATAAGCCAGTGCACGATTACAGTGCTGCTCTATTAATAGGTGTGCGCTCAAAGACGTGATTATCAGATTATCATCCCTGCAATTACTGCTATAATGCTATGATGTCTAACACTGTACATGTATCTAGACAAAGGCAAGAGATGAACAACACTAGCCAGCTAAACATGCCTGCAATTTACACAGTGGCATACTCATTTATCAACAGACAGCAATAATTACTGTGATTATTACAGGGATGCGGAAATGGTAGCATGGTCATTATATTAGAGGTTAAGCTCCACACATGTTAGTTGCAGTCATGAATTAAAATGACATACACGCATACAATCTCCTTTAGCACACTGCACTAGCAGCATTTAGGTTGGTGTTCCAAGGGAAAGCTAAATGTCAGAGTTTAAATGGACCATTATGATGACCTGAAAGAAGCAAAGAACATTCGCCTGATGCCTTAACAGCTTTTAAACTAGTACTGAAGGAATCTTAGTGTTAAAAAGGGTCTCGCTCCAAAATTTGTTTATTTTTTGCAAAGCTGGTGTGCGTATATGGCTTAGTGGGGAAAGGACAGGAAAGTGCAAGCCTTTTCTTTGAATAATCCATTTGCTTTCACTCTTTCATGCTACAAAATAGACAAAAAGAACATTTGGAAATATGAACTTGGGCTGTATTTCCGGGTGGACACATACATTTAACGATATAAGAAGCTTGTTTGAAATAGTGGTAAATAAGAACAAAACTGACTGAGCCAAAATATATTCTGTAATGGTGAACTATTGTTGTGTTACAGGCTGTAATGCAATTTTTGGGGGAGAAAGAGAGTCATGTGTCTTCATGAGGAGTGTAATGGCAACACATTTGTATCTTTTACTGCTCAGAAAGTGAGAAAGAGAGAGCTAAAAAAAAAATCTATTGGGAAAGTACTTTCAGTTCTCATTAGTTTTGTGTTAGGTTTACAGGTGTCATAGAATGGAAAACTGCATTTATATTGGCATAGTTGAACAAGGAGAGTTCAGTACATAGAATTGACAAACCATAAAGCTCAAACACTGTTGTCTCTTCCTTCAAATACAAATCCTGCACTTAGAAAAGAGGACAGCAAAACTGGCTGATTCCAAAATCAAAGACCATCTTAGCTCATTACTGTTTAAGCCACCAAAATGTACATACAACAGCAATGGAGCAACAACAAATAACAAAATCTGTCATTCCAGCCTTGAATGCAATGTCAGGACCTTTCATACCAACCGAACTGTCAGCAGGCATGGTTGATGTTCATCTGATGTTCATCTGAAGTTCATCCCTCATCCCTGTTCATGTTCATCCCTCTTTCCAAGCTTTTTAATTGAATGTTCCATTTCAGCTTAATTTCTACTACATGTGTTCCAAGATGGAACAGGTTGGCAAATAGGAAGCCAACTACAGCTCTCATGTATTTAACAAGATTCAAAGTTGTTAATTTGCTCTATACATTTCACTCTTGACAGTTTCTCAAACATTTAGCAATGTCAAGCAGACTTCGCTCAGTGTTCAACACTGAGAAGACTGAAGAAAGAACCAATTCAACCTTCATGAGCATCACAACCCCAACCACAGCCTGTAAGTAGCAGCCAGCTCATCCACAGTTTGAGCAGTTGAAGCAGATCATCTTAAAAAAGTTTCATAGTGAGTAACAACTTTTTAAATTTACTTTGTGTTGTTCTCAAGATCGAAAGCAAGTAGCTAGTGTATCAAGTTGCAAGTAACTAGCATAGCTAACCAAATAGTTTGACATCCTAATTTATTTATACGGAAGTTCATTTTATTTTCTACTTCAATGTGATCGTTTTCAGTGTCTCCCTGTAAACTAGCAAATCAGAGCACAGCTCATCAAACTATTCATGAGCTCACCAAAAAGGGAAAACAGCTCATTTCATTCTAACGACTGAGCTGTAAATTGATATGTAAAAAGACGTGGGCATGTTTACCCCGAGCAAAGTCACATACCTTCCAGAGAACTTAAAACGAACATTTTATGCATTCTATGACACCTTTAATTTTTGTGCATGAACATGCAAATATATGCTGTCATGCTTTGGACCCCACACCTTGCTTCAGTGTGACTCTGATGCAGCAAAGTAAGTATGCTAATGTTACTGGCTATTATTTCAGAGCAGGTGCAACAGTTCTTCTCATCTCCAACAACAGCCAGAAAACGGGGTCAGAGAACGAATTAACGCATATAACAACAGAGCGATTCCTGTTTAGGTTTTTTCCGGTTTTCCAGTAGCTCCTAAAAGTAATCTGAAACCCAGTGAATGCATCATTAGCTTGGTCGTAGCATAACAGTTATTAGCATTATCATAGCAGATAGAGTCAAGGATTTTTTTCCCCCTTAAACTCTACAGTGGAAATGAACAGCTGGTACATGCTCACGATTAAAGGAAGTTTATGGTGAACAGAATTTTACAGCACCAGAACAGTAGTAGCACACAGGTACCAATATAAACATTGATGACATTAGGAGCATCTAGTTTATGAATATGTAGAGGTTAGTGATGGGCACAGCAGCTCTTTTAGATGAACTGAATCATTAAAATCAATTCACTAAAAAGATTCGTTCAAAAGATTCGTTCACCGAATCGTTCAGTGCTTGGCAGGAGGAGCCTGCGACTCCGACCCACCTAACTGATACACGGCTGAACGGTTCATTCAGTTTTTGCCATTTTTTGCTCTGCTAATCATATTGTGTTCTTCTATTCATATATTTGTTGCCATAATCTGAAATGTGTAATAAGCTGTCATTCATATTTTTTTCTGCAATTCTCATATTTTAATTCTATTCATAACTTTGACATTTGTATATTTGTTCTACCACAATTTTTTCAGCCATTAATCACTCACTTATGTTTATTTCTATTGCTACTTGTTTTATACAGTACTTGTTACATGACATTTTAAGTTTGTTTCTAGAAACTAAATCTGTTAAAACAAGGCGGGGGGGGGGGTGTTTATGTTTATATGGCTTGACTCCATGTGAGTGAGTGGCAGCGCAAACGTGA
>CM067486.1:12026262-12057632 GCA_034552555.1 Semaprochilodus insignis
TTGTAAAAGAAGACCAGCAGTTTGTATCCAACTCATTGAGAGAACTGAGATAAGTGGTTATTAACTATGGGTCTCCCCCCTCCACCACCTGTTGTTTTTAATTGTTTTGTGTCCCTTTCCTTCCTGGACAGGAGCTTTGGGCTAAAGCGGAGGCAGACGGATTTGGGTGTGGTATCCCTTTCACCGGTCCTGTAGTTTAGAGCACTTTGGGTGTCATTGAGGTGTGCGGTGTGGTCACGCGTGGTGTGTAGTGTAGGAGACTCCTGTATTCCCCTATTTTTCCTCTGCCGTGGTAAGCCCTCAGCCCTGTTCCTTCTAGTTTTGGTTTTATTAGAATGTAATTGGATCCAAAGAGTATTAAACTGAATTTTATTAATTTTGTTACTTGTATCTGTTCAAGAAGGAGGTTTGTTCTGGCCTGTTCTGTGTGACCATTTTTAGTCAGTTGTTAATAAACCTTGATTAGGTGTTGGAAGTACGTCTCTGGTCTCCAAGTGTGTTCGAACCTGTGTGTCTTGCTTTTTCTGGGTCTTTAGTGCCTGTTATTTCCTAGGGGTGAAATACCCCTAGGTGGCATAGTCATGCATATTACTTTACCCTACCCCTGCCACACATGCAAACCGCAAACATGTACTTTGATTAATGTTCCAACAACCAATAAATGATTTCACCCTATTTCTCTACTCTCGGTGCATCTGGATGGTCCTAGGCTTGGGTTACGATTCCGTAAGCATTCCCCCTACCTATCACAAGGCTGACATCTTAGATTTTGTATAACACAAACACTTTTAAAACAATTTAATAGTAGTTATAGCCTAAACACTGATGTTATACTAATTATAGCAAATACTGTGAGTTTAATATTGCTTATAAGGATGTTTTACACCTTATAGCTTATGCTGGGAGGTTAATACTACTTATAGCTTGTATAAGGATGTTTTACACCTTTTATAGCTTATAGACAAGATTTATTCCTTCATCAATCCTATTTGCAGAAGCTGAGGTAAGACAGTTTATGCTTTAAGTTTAAACACCTAGGTAAGCTGTATAAGGTCAACTTTGCCATCATAGTTGTTGTCGGTGTTGTCTAACAATGTGAAAAGGGCCTATTGGTTTGGTAAAATGATTACTACTGGTGAAGTGAAAATGGAATAACAAATGGAATACGCCTATGTGCAGTTTATGGTGCAGTTGAACGTCCTCTTCTAAGTGCCCTACTATTTTGACTCGGAGTGAAATGACTCTAACATTAGAGGAAGTCATAGGTGAATTGACACTCTGAGCTGCCCCTCGTTACACCCAACTTTTGCTACTTCTCCTGTCCTCCTCCTTTCTTCCTTTTGTTCCTCTCCTACCCTGAAAAATACATGTGGAGGAAACAGAAGAAGAAAAGAGCAGAAGTGATTAAGTAAGGATATTGGGTGCCAGTTATCTAAATAGTAATGACAGGTGTAATTACCAGATTTAGGAATTAGAGATACTAAGACCTGCTGCATTCAATTTGATAATTCACCTAATATGATACTTTCTTTACATACTTCCATAAGCATATATTTTATCAAGTCCCAAAACGTCATCTATTATAAGGGGCTTGGCAGGGGAGATTTAGAGGATTTTAAGAAAAGAATAAGGTTATCAGAAATAAACCATAACTCTATATGTGATCTCTGGGAGACAGAGTTTGGATTTGAATGGGAATAAGCATTAATTAAAGGAGAGCTGTCACAAATTGGAAATGATTGAATTGATGGTGCTGTTATCACCTGGTCAAAAAATAAATCGGGTGCCTCAATAAAATCTCCCCCATCATTAAACCCGTTAAAGGGAATTTAAGTTTTTGATTTAATAGTCTGGTTGATAATTCCTGTAGGCTGTTTCTGTTTATCCTAATATTGTCTTAATGCAAAAAGTGGGACAGTATGGAAAGTGCAAATTAAAAAATGCAGTGTTTCTTTTTTACTTTGACTTTTATTTCGTTGCAGACAGTATGAATCTAAGATATTTCGTGTTTTTTCTGGTCAACCTCATTTCATTTGATGATATACATCCATTCCTGCATTTCAGGCCTGCAACACATTCCAAAAAAGGTTGTGACGGGGGCAATGTAGTGCTATTAATGAGGTAAAAAACTAGACAATTATCTGAAAGGTTGAAAGGTGATGTCAAATTGCGATCATGATTTGTGAGAAAGTTGTTAGAATGTTAAAAAGCAATGTTCCTCAAAGAAAGATTGGAAGGATTTGCACTGCATAACTTAAAGTAAGCAACCAGCCTCTTAAGAGAGAAAGAAAGAAAAAATAATAATAATTCAGTTTCTAACACTATATGGTGTATACACAAAGCTAATTAGCATATTATTATACAAAATTATCCTGTTAAGAATCTTTTGCTGTTAGTGAAAGTGAACGGCCCTATGAAGCTCTTCTCCCCCCGTTCTGGCTTTTTCAACCAAAGTCCACAGTTTGCTTCTCGCAACCTTGAGGGAGAGATCCTGTGCTGTGATCGTCATCTGCTTTAAAATCTCAGAGTTTCTGGCATCTTTCCAGATAATATGTACATGAAATGAATTGGATGATAATTCATTGCGAATTTCCAGACATCTAAAGCCCCAGTCTGTGACCTATGCTGGCGCTGTTTGGTAGAGATTGAGCAATCCTCAGTTTCCACCTTCTAATATGAATCGAGGTCACTGACATTCTCACGCAGTGCGTCATTCTCTTTCTGAAGATTTCTGACGTTCTGCTCCAGAGACGCCATTTTTTATTTGTCTCCTCCATCTACTTATAAGTCTAGTGAAGAAGGTTCTTTAATAAGTCCGTCCATGACTTGTGTTGAATCCATCTCATATGCGACAAGAGGGCCTAATTTCTCAGGCTATTAGCGTCATATAGGTACCTAAAATGAAAATGGTGTGAAATAATGAAAATGAGCGTGGTAGGGCACAAACATGTTGTTTAGCAACCTTACTTTGCAAATTGTAGGGTGTGTACACAAAGTGTTAAGAGCTCCGAAAAGAGTGCCCTACAAAGGCGTCATCTTGCTGCTCCACCTAAAAAGACTCCTCGGTTTCCTCTATTATTTGAATGGCCAATAAGTTGGTGTCACAAAATCAGTTTCCAGGTCATGGAGGAAAGGTAGGAGGATCACTACGAAAAAGCGGTAACTTTCAGGATTTATGAAAGCAGCCCCTGAATCGTTTTCAAGAGGAGCAAAACGCCCACAAGTAAGACCTCAGTGAATGGGGGTGGATGGAGCTTCCTTTAATTTTAAAATGTACAAGGAAGTATTTTTCTACTACTAAGAGCTGAGTGGTTGGCCCTACTCCTACTGAGAACTGATCGGTAAGGACACTGACATCATGAGCGTACATAAGCCAAGTACACAAGTCAAAATCTCTTAAAACTGTTCAAGAAGTTCAAAAGTCTTCAAGTGTACAGCAGTGCTGCTAAAATGTACACATTCATTTGGACTTGCTCGAGAGCACCCTCTAGCATTTGGCAAACCTAAATGACATTATTGAGTAGCAATTCTCACTACAAACCGTCTGATTACACTTTGCTTTGATGTACTCCTTCATTCTTCAGGGGATGGGAATATTCTTTAATCTGAATGAGATTCTGTCTCTGTTGCTTTACACTATAATATATCTGTGTACTGTAAAAATGAAGCGGCCTTGTAGCTTTAAAAGCACTTGGTTGGATGGTTGGAATACATGGGAAATTGGATTGCATATCCAATAGAGTAAAATTAAAGTTGTAAAAACAAGGTCAACTGTTATTATTTTCTCCTTCTACCTCTTGCAAAGGTGTGGTTTCAGTGTTTTCCAATGAAGTATGAGTAGAGACAGATGTGAGCACTTAAGACTTCCTTATATCTGTGACACTTGGTTGTATATTTGTTGTAGTTTGTGTCTAATAAAGGACATTCTTGAGAGTTTTATCACTTTCCCTGCTTGTCTGTTAAAGTATGCAATCGAGTATACAAAATAACAGTAATGGGATTGGCATAGTGGTCTGTAGTAGTTATTGTCATATTAAGGGGTATTAATATTAAGAGGTTAATCTTGTTTTACTAACACCTACTGCATATATTACTTTGTTAATGGTTCTTCAACCATAGACATATGAATACTGCCATCTGGTGGTGATGAACAACACCTCACATCAGGGCATAATAGTTCAGTGAATATTACCAGAAGCTTTTTGTCACCTTTTAAAGTTGCCTGTGAGTATGTGAAGGGCAAAAAACAAGGGTATTGATAGGCTATCAAAACTGTCCTCATAAGAGTTTGTGTGGATGAGGCAATACAATACTGAGAAGCCCCAGGCAATTTTAATTCAGTCTTGGAAGCTGGGAGTTTTGTTTTCTAGTGTCTTATTTGTAGCAATACAAAGGCCTACTGTGTGTAGTTCTCATTTTCAGCACTGCTGTATTAGTGTTTTTTTCCTGATTTGAACAACCCATATCCTTATATTTATCGTATTTTATTTTTCCCAAATATGTCATTCTAATGTGGTTTCTGGTACCACAAGCAGTTCAAATTTATTTTACATGACCATTTTCCAGCTTCTCTTCATCCTTTGGAATTAAACAGGCTGCTTTTGTGACTTGGCCTTTACCAGGTGTGCTTCTGCTTGTTGAAAACCTGCAGCGATACTGAACCTTTTGTAGTTCATACAGTCTTAACCTTTCCCAGTGCAGCGAGAGGGGTTTGTTGAAATGTGGGAGTAGAAAAATATAACACTGCCAATTAGGTACTAGTACTCTTGCAACAGCCACAGTAGGTTACTATGGGGCATGGTCAAGTTGATGTGAGGAAACTAAAATAAGAATAAATCAGAGAATTAAAAGTTTCCTAAACGTCCCCATTTACGCAATGTGGGTAAGAAGTGGCATTTGGAAATCATGTCTGCCTCAACAGTGATGGTAGAGCAGGGAGTAGCCAAAGGAGTTTAGCTGTTGTTAGGACACATACGCCTGGCTCGAAACAGCAAGGTAACTTTCACAATTCCCCGGCAATGTTAATGAGATATCTTTCAGTGTGTGTCAGTATGTAGACTTTTGTATTGTAAATATGTTAATATTATGTACTGTCAGTTGAACATGATGTTGTCAGTCTTTGTTTTTCAGCTGTGAGCAGTCCTGGAAAATGGCACCAGCAGAGAGAAACCATGATGCTTCTGAAAATAACCAGGTAATGCATTTTATGATATTGTTTGGTTTGTATTTTAAAAAATGAAGGGGGATTGTAAATGTGGATTTTTACTGAGTTTTTCAGAATTTAAAATTTGAAGCAAATGCAAAGTTATTGCCGAGATAAATGGTTTTAACAATGTAACAATGTACTTAGTGTGTGTATATATACATTTATATGTGTTGTGTGTGTGGTGTGTGTTTATCTTGGCAATTATTTTTCATCTGCTTGTAAAAGCACCACTATATGATTGAAACAATTGCAAATAAATATAGATACAGTAAAATGTGCAATAAGTATTTCCTATTTAGAAAAACAGGACATTTCTTAAATTACATCATCAGCACACTTTATTTAATTTAGTAAAGAGCTAATTAACAAAATCAGGTTTCCACAAGGAGAAGCTTGGAAATGGTCAAACACAATAACATACATAAATGATTCCTAAATGTACAATTTGAAATTTAACGGTATTTATTCTGAATTTAGTGTTGATGAGAAAATAAACACTTTCTGCTCAGATAAACAGCTCTTTAATTCACCATTTCTCAAGTGCATAAAAATTTGTTCACAGTACTGTGGTGAACCAGAACATTATGACAGATGAAGTGAACAACACCGATTATCTAGTAACAATTGTATGTGTCAAGGTTAGGCATATATTAGACGGTAAGCGAACAGTTAGTTTTCATAGTGAACATGTAGGATCAAAAGAAATGAGCATGCAGGAAAACCTGTGCAACTATGACAGTGACCTAACTGTTATGGTCAGACAGCTGGGTCAAACACAATTCAGGCATTCTGGGGTGAGTACTGACCGTGGTAGGAAGGACAGGACAAACTACAAATTGGCCACAGGGTGTTGGACAACCAAAGCTAAACATTGCACATAGTGTGCATCATTTACCTGGGGAAGTAGTGGGACCAGTATGCAGCGAGAGAGATATAACTACGCAAGGGCTTTGGTTACTGAGAGAAAAAAAAGATAAACTGTATGTATTTAAATGCAAAGAGTTATTTGTTCATAAGTATTATGTCTCTCTCCTCTCTGCTTTACACAGAATGTGTTTGTAAGACTTCGGAATCTCCCGAGCGTCAGTATCACATTTGAGGTTATCGGGAGGTTGTACTCCGACGCTAAGGCTGCTAACCCGCTCCTGTCCTCAGTTTGTGGAGTTTGTGAAGAAGGCGTCAGGAGTGCTGGCAGTCTGGCTGCCCGGAGCGTGCAGCCTGCTGTCCACATGCTGCAGCCTCAGCGTGAGTTCCCAAACAGACTGCATGACCCAGATAGTGGAAACTCTTATCCTAGTTATGTTGGTTGCAGTTAAAGTACTCTGAAGGAGTGTTCTCAGAATCTTACATATTACATTGCAGGTGACAATTGTGTACTTTCATCAGTATTTCATCAGTTGTTCAACATTATGCTCATTATAGTTGGGGGTTGGTGTTAGGAACTTTTTGAATGCACAAACTCTATAATGTAAATAAGTGGAACGTTTGAAGGTTTGAATTCATGTAAAATATAAATACTCTGCTTTAGTAGATGCCATGTGTTGTCAGAAAGGTTATGTCCAGCAAATCTACAGTATTACATAACCATTATTGTTAATTGTCATTACAGATGTTTGATGTTATGATCAGCAAATATTAGCATGTGACATATGTTGCCATGACAGAAACCATGCCACCTGTCACTACAATTAGTGTTAATGGTAACAAAACCCTATTATAATGCTGAACAAAATCTGTCCTACAACATCTGCCATAAGCTGTTTATGGCATGGCTATGTCAATGTTATGAAGCAGGGTTCAAGGGAAGTATAAAAAGGTTTTGTTCATCTAAACAAAAAAAAGGTTTGTATTTTATCATTCACCACATTTATCTGAGTTGAATAAAACCAGTTAGACCTGCTGGTGACTACTGGTGACTAAATAGATTTCCATAAGATTACTCTATTTCTGAACAGTTTTATTTATTTCAGGGGTTCTTATCAAGAGAAATGACATTACTCAGTTTGTTAATATTAATATATATTATGCTGTATATTCTTAATTTCAGTATACAAGCATTTTGTGTGCTTTACTTGTCCCCTTGAGGTTCACTTATAATATTTGTATGGTGTTATGTACAGCGTTTTTTATGTGACCATTTTCCAACATCTTTATATCCAATAGAATTAAACCCTGGTTTTGTTACTGTGCCTTTGAAACTAAAATACGTCTTTGGTTTGATTGACTGCCCTGTATTGCACCTCATTCAAAAAGTATTCAGAGTTGAAACCCCTTTTAGAACTTCGGTATAAATTGGCAGAGGTAAACTGCTGTGGACCTGCTGTAAAACAGTGAATTTAAAACAGTTGGTTTTGGCAGCATATTTTCCATATATGGACCGTTTGGACAGGGTAGTGACTTTAACAATGTTTCCTTTAACTCAAAAACTTCAAAAAGGAGGTGCAGTTTACCATGGTATCGGCTCATTAAATACCACACTTTTATTTTTCATGAAACGTTTGTTTGCAGTGATTGGTGGTTGTTAGGTAATTTAAGGTCAGTCAATGTCTGCATGAAAGCTTTCACCCGGATCAGAGGTTTGGTATTTCAGAATTTAGCACTGATATTCCACTGGGAGAGCAACACTGTCTAGACACAGTATGACTCATGTTCTTTAGCTTGACCTGTGTACTAGTGGAGAGAGTGCACTGTCAGATCAAGAGTCTTGCTAGTCAGTTGGGCTGTGGGTCTGCTTTTAAGTGGTGTGGATTAAGCCTTATAATAATTGTAATAATTAAGCCCTAATGATTTGCTTGAAAGTGATATGGTATATACGTATGTGAGTGTGTGTGTGTTTGTGGTGGCGTCCCACTAATGGCTCCCATGGCTGAGCAGCGAGTGTGGAGCCCCTGCAAGAATGCAGTAAGAGAGATTTAAAACCTGCCTGGGGACTGATAGCTTGAAGCTGTATATAGGTGCTTATGTGGCTGTGTTGTGCTTGACTGTGGAGCTGTCTAGTGGGGTAAGAGTGCAGTGTTAGTGCCTACTGTTCTGTTGAGGTATGTGCTGGTTGATGTCCTGCACTGTCTTTACTGTTCAGCAGTGTTGTGTGGCAAAACGTAAATTTTAATTAAGAGCACTTGTTTGAAAATGCACTACTTCCTGCAACTTGTTATTCTCTGTTGATGCAATAATATATTCAAAACAGTTGAAATGAAAACATGAAACTACATTTAGCACTGTTTCTGGTGCCTCAATGTAACTAGAGCTTATACATCATTTATGGAAATGTTGTGGTTTCTAGACTTTACTTTACTTTTATGTAACTTCATCTTTTTGTTTGATAAAGGTGTGTTCACAGTGAGTTTTTTTTTCAGATAGAAAGATTGAATGTGATTTCTCTACGTTTCTCTGTCCAAACACTCCAAAACTTTTTAAATTTAATTAAACTGCAGCTAAACAATACATAAACTGTCCACCCCATTCTACACAAAACACAACAACACAGGGAGTTTTCGCCAGCTCTTACAGGAGATGAAGCTTTATAATGAATGATTCAGCAGGTGTTTATACTGTATATGTCAGTGAGGGGAATTCAAGGATCTGATTCTGCTTGTGGCTCTTCACATTATGAAGGAGTGAATGAACTGCGGTTATATACAGCTACTTACCGTCATTCATAGCTTTTCAGCTCTGCTCCGCCATATATTCTTTAACCTTGGATTTAGGGTGTTGATTGCTGTTTGAGGTTTTTGTGCTGCAAGCGAGATGAGATGAGAGATGAGCCACCATCCTGAAATGCCTTTGTTTGCACTATGGAGCTCTGATTGGTCAGCCTGATTTGAACACATCCATTTGAACACAGAAATTAGACCAGGCTCTGATTTAAAAATGTCAGTCCATCAGTTTTGGACTCTTTGTGAAGGTTGGCATTAATATACATGTGCTCTTTGTCAAAAAGAAAGACTCAGTGTGAATAGGCCTTAAGAGACCAACTTCAGCTTCATTCAATTTCTCAAGTCATTTGTCCTGTACTCTTTGTCCAGGTACTTCTGACAGTCTTACACTGCTGGAATTTGGAGCATCTTACAGTCACTCAGGTCCACAACTTGTTGAGCACACAATGCTGAGAGACTGTGATGCTGAGTGAGTCGGGCCTCATTGCTCTGGTGTCTATGTTTGGCTCCGGCAAATCGCACTGCTTTATGTCCCCTACATCAAAAAAGGGGACTAATTTTACTTTAGAAGCGGTGGACTAGACAACGGGATGTCACCAAAGGACTGCTGCGTTTTCAACATGATGAAACATCCCTGGCAGGCTAACGTTCATGTTTTAAACTGTGCATTGCATTATCTGTGCATAATCAAGGTATTTTGGTATAACAGTTATAATAACATTTATACCTGAGGAAGAATTTAATACTCCCAATACAAATATAGAAAAGACAAACAATGAAAAGCTGAGATATTTAAAGAACAGTGTTTGTGTGATCTGCATTAGTTAAACTTTTCCTCTCTAGTTTTTGTTTAATAATAATAGTCGTTTTCAAATACATTAACATCTTTGGCTACACTGCGATAGTCGTCTGTAGATGATCTACAGATGCTGAGAATATTATCAAATTGTCTGATGAACCACTAATGATTGTTATGGTTAGGTAGAGAATTCAATTCAGCTTTTAGGGTTTGGTTTATGTCTAGCATTAGATTAAAATCTATAGAATCTACTGTATTATCTTCAACTCAATCTTCTGTTGCATTTAATAACTATTAAATAAATGATAAGATAAGCATATTTAAAGCCTCTATAATGGACGCTCATAAAAAACACACCTTTTTTCTGTCTGATATTTCCGAGTGTTCTCTTTCCAGACCTTTTCTAACTTCTCTGTCCATTTACATTCTTACCTTTCACCTCTTCTCTCCCGACCCCCGTATTAGTTTCATGTCTGTGGGTGTAGCCTCATTTTTGCAGTCTAACTAAAGAATACTAACATTTTCTGGTGTTGTGAAACTAGAACTGAGCGGTTTTACTGCTCTCCAGACACTGCAGTCTTGACCGCTTGCAGACTTTAGATGATTAGATGATAGATTGAGAAATAACATTGAACATCTCATGATCCCACTTGAGAATTGCATCAGATATCTGCAGTTTTGCCTACTCTCCTGTAGCTGAACATTTCCTATTTGGTAAACTGAATACTGAATCTACATATATTTATAATTGTAAGCAGCACGGATAGGTGGATGTTTAGGTGTTTGGTGTGTGCTGACCTTGATACAAGGACACTGACTCATGGTTAATAAAAAACTGGCACTGGACAAGACTGAAGTTCAGCTAAAATAGAATATTTTCTCAGTATCAGAGTGAGAATATGGTTGTAATTATTTGTAAAGGCATTTACAATTGTGTTCTGTAACTGCTTGCAAGATTGTTGCTAACAAAGAGCAAAAAACTCCCTCAAATCAGTCACCTAATGTTATACTTGTATATTTAATTTTGCTTAGTTGTAGCTGTGAACTCACTGGCGTGTCGAGGATTGGATCGCCTCGAAGAGAAAATGCCGACATTGGAGTACCCTCCAACAAAGGTAAGGCACGTTTTTACAACAGGTAAAAGATGCTGAACTGATGCAACTCTGTAGGTGGGAATAGGGCTGGGTATCAAATCTCAATACTATCAAATCTTTGTTATTCTTTCTGATATAATTTTATTTCACACTTCCAGCACCTCCAGCTCATCTAACAGACCACTGTGCAAAATTATTAATGACCCCCTTTTGTAATTTGTTCACATTGTAATTTTGTTACATAGATGCACCAAGAGGCTTTGAAACATAATAACTACGGTATATTCATTATTATTGTGATAAATTACATTACAGTATACTTTTCTGAAAATAGCATTTATAGTGTCAATGCTTGAAGAACAACAACAACAACAACAACAACAATAATAATAATAATAATAATAATTATTATTATTATTATTATTATTATTATTATTATTATTATTATTAAATTTTGAAACTGTCATTAGTTTCACCTCTGCTCTCTCCTTATCAGTTGGCGTCAGGGATTGGAGACCTGGTGTCTTCTGCTATGCGGAGCCCAGCTGTGCAGTACGTGCTGAGCAGCAAGCTCTCACAGCTGGCAGAGGAAGGAGCTGACACTGCCTTGACTTTCACTGAGCGCCTAGTCAACTACATACTCCCGGCGTCCTGTGAGGAGAAAGGTAATAGGATGTAGATTTAGCATCATTGAAATGGACGTGAAAACTAAATGCGTCTGTGCTTTTTCAACTGGCCACTAGATGGAACTATTGTATTCACAGAGGCTGAATGTGGCAGTGTGAATAAAAGAACCTGATGTAGATGGGATTTAAAAACACATTTATGTCGTTCCGTTTTTGACTACTGGCAACAATTTATATAGTTTAATCATCCTGACAGTCGCTGATGTTAATGTTCTCAATCTTTTTTCTTAACAGTAATACATTGCAAACTGCACTTGATCATTTTTCCCCAACTAAAAGGATTTTTCTCACCAGAAGGGGGGACTGTAGCATTCAAAAAGAATGTTTCATTCTAAGTAGTGCAGCATGCTTTTGGGTATTTGGATATGTACAGTTTTGAATTTACAGTGCTGAGTTTGTTTTCCCTCAAAACAATCTATTTACACAAGAAAATACACAACAGCATGTAGTTTAGAATGATATATGATCCATGTTTTCTTAACACTCAGTGGTTCCAGATGATGTTCAAAGGCTACCCAGCTAGCAGGGGACATTCCCAGAACTTTGGCTAATGTTACCTAAAAGTTCTAATAAAGTTTTAAAGAAAGTGTTTTAGTGTTTAAAGAACGTTTTAAAGATCATTTTAAATAATGTTCCTAGTTTAAAAAAGTTAACTAAGACATAATATTTTAACTGCAACATTTAGAGGATGTTTCGAGAATGTTTCTGAGACCAGAGATGATAGAATGTTTGTAGAGAACGAACCTTTAGAAAGAACATTCTGAAAACCAAAAGAACAAGCCTAAGATTACTATGCACAATGCCAGGCATTGGCTGGAATAGTGTAAACACACCGATTTAAGGCCCTTGACACAGTAATATGTTGTGTTTTATTTTTATTTTTTCTCATTGAGGTTAACTTTTGCATAGTTTTATGTACCAAACATGACCACAAATGAATTTTACATGACTTTATTATAAAACAGACTGTTTATGTTACTGTGCCTTTAAGAATGCTTAATAATAAGATAAATGTGCTCTGTTCTGTTTTGGCTGTCCTGTATTGTGTCTCATTCGGAAAAGCATACAGAACAGACTCCTTACAACTTCTATATGAGTGAACGGAGCTAAAGTGCTGTAGGCTGAATAGATATTAATGGCCATGGAACCGGATTTCCTGCAATCTTATATAGGTGTAATGTTCAGGTCTTAACAAACGTTAGAACATGTTGTGTATTTAGTCACCTTTTGATTGCTTGGCAGTTTTATTTTAGTTTATCACGTGCATGTTCATATCTGTACCAGCATGAGTGCCCCAGGAAGGTTGCTTGTTTTGGGGAATCACAGTTGGAAAAGTGTACATTGCTATCTTTAAAAGTAAAAATCTGTAATAGTTTGGCATCTTTGGGGTAAGTAACATATGATCTCTGTGCTCCCTTAAAGGGCTTGATCAGTCCCAGCATAGAGCTGAAGTGGAGGCTAGCATGAAAGAAAACAAGAAAAGCCCATTGGCTTTGTGCTGGAGGTTTATTTATATGCTCAGCACTTATACACAAAGGATTCTTGCAGTTCCCTGACCCACCCCGAACGGTACACACTGTACAGGAACTAATGATAAACAACAGGGGGCTGAAGCTGGCCAGGTCATTACCACTATAACTGTTGTGTCTGAGGACAAAACTGCTTACACAGAGTGTTACAGTGTGTAATAAGACATCCTAAGCCTGTGACCTGTTTTAATATAAGGTACGACCTGTCTAACTGCCAGGAGTACAATGTGAAAGTAGTTGGTCAGATGATGTGCTTCTGAAAGACAATAGGGTCAGTGCCCCAACACTTATCAAAGTAAAGAGGGAAAAACTCTTTCTCAAAATCTGAACTCTTGCTGAGCTACATGTTGATGTTCTTTGAGTACAGCTATAGTACCTGTCAAAAGTTTGGAGAGAAGAGTTTACCTTACTTTTACTATTTTCCACATTTTAGAATAATACTAAGATTTACAAACTATGAACAAACACGTGGAATAACTCAAAGTGGAAACTAATCAAAGCACCCCATATTTTTAGTTTTCAAAAATAGACATTAAATCCCGTCATTACCATCATTGCAAAAAGGGGATTTAATGTCTATTTTTGAAAACTAAAAATATGGGGTGCTTTGATTAGTTTCCACTTTTAGTTATTCCATTTGTTTGTTTATAGTTTGTAAATCTTTAGTATTATTCTAAAATGTGGAAAATAGTAAAAGTAAGATAAACTCTTCTCTCCACTAAATAAATAGTCACTAAATAAACAGTAACAGTGCATTAAAACATGCAGAAGTGTGTTCTCGGTAGAGGATGTAATGATGATGTCACTTAATTTAATGGGAGATCATGTGAAAAAAACCATAAAATATTCATACCTTTTTTTTCATAATAGTATTTGCATTTGTCTTAGAATCTAATTTAATTTGCAGTTTAGCCTAAGTTTTAAATCCAGTTCATATACAAACGTTTGACTGCTAGTGTAGATTTAGATTTACAGATGGCTTATTCGTTTTGCATGCTAACTAAGTTTATTAAATACTATGTAATGAGCCTGACGCTAGTATACCAGCAGGTAACCTTCTAGCACGCGAGTTGCAGACTTTTGTCTGACAGCAGTGCTCTTAAAGCTTATGATATCGGTGAAGTCTCTTACAAATCCTCACTGATCTGTTACACCACACTCTTTACGTTAAAAACCATTGGCAAGGACCACCTTCTCCTGCAAACCCTTACAGGAAATGGCCCCAACAGCAGCAGCCGGCAGATAAACTTCAGCTTTTGTTTGTGGGTTCTTTGACTTTCTTCTTGTTTTTTCAACATCTTCAGTTTATTCCTACATCACGTGGCTCTCCATCAACAACACATTCTCTCATCACCTTAATCTGCCTCAAGACCGAGCTTGCACTCTGTGCATGTGTCTCCCATTGGCATTTTTAACGGTGCCACCAGTGAAGGGAATCTGTTTATCCGTTGTTTGGTCTGGCCATCTAAATCAATTTGGGGGCTTTTAATGCTGCTTGGCCAGCGCAAGAGGCACTCAATATAGTCTGGTCAGCTCTGGCTAAAGCCCCCCTAGCCCTTGAGCTTTATGCTCGCTGGCTGTTGTTATTTCATTGGGGACATGTGCTTGCTGTTTTCATGCTGTGACAGTGAGGCAATGTTCATCATCTTTAGGAACTTCTTCTGGTGTCCACTGGTACATAGTTGGATCAGCTAAACCGATGGTCAAATGAGCTACTCTAAACTCACTGTCCAATCTCTCTGTTTTTGTCATTTTCTTATATTTGAACAGGGAGAACTTGGTTCGTTTTGTTATTGACATTTTAATACAGGTCACAGTGTATAAATACACACAGCATATCCAGTGATATGTCTTGCATGTTATACCTGAATACGTCTGATTGATTCAAGTGTAAGACTGCACTAAGCTAAGAGCAATCATTTCTGCCATTATTGTTATATAAAAAGTGGCACCAAAGTTCTACATGGTACTGTTCAAAAGTCAGAGACTTCCATCATTTGTTTTGCCTAATTTCCAGTGAAAACAGCCATTAAGCTATTTCTGAGTAATTTATGGATTACTTTTAATTCACTTGTATAATTTTTTTTTTCTTTTAAAAAGGGGTCTTCTAACAACTGTGCCTGGTTAGATGGTATTACGGTATTACTGGTATTATGGCTATGATGGTACTATTATAAATGGTGTTATTTCTTATAAAAAATAGTCCAAAATCTATTATCACCCAGACCTGTTGCACAAAACCACTTTACATCTGGCAGCAGTGATCACAACCTGTAAATCTACGCTCATAAATGTACTAACAACAAGGTCAAGAAAAGGATACATTTCACAACTGCATGGTGCATACGTGACTCAAATTTACTCCAATTCCCTCATCATCCCATTTTATCCCATTATTCACATGTCCATATGGGATGGATATCCATAACCCCATAGCAGGATGAAAAGCCTCGTGTTTTTCCTACCGCTCGCTGACCAGTCACATTTATCCATCATCAAAGAGACAGTATAATGAAGATGGGTGGGTTTTAGGTGGTTTTAAAAGAGCATGGGCTTGCAGCAAAAAATGCCTCCCTTCCTCTTTTCTGTCTTCCCAGGCTTTAGAGGAGCATTCCACTTAAAACCATTCCTTTAATATCAGATTCCTTACTTTGAAGAACTCAGTTTGAAGAAATTGCTGGAATTGTCATGTGACTCACAAGTGAATGACTTCCTCTTTAAATAAGGGAGTGCATTAAATTATAGAGAGCGACAAAGGAAAAGTGTTAAAGCTCTGGACTCTGTATTCATGAAACAATATATATTATGGTTTTAACAAATTTTACCTATAAGACCAAGAAAGTCATAATCAAGTGCACACCACTATCCACCATGTTTTTGACGTATTATTTGCTCAGTTTATTCAGTTTATATAAAAACCTATAGTATTCAGTATTCAGGAAAGGTCTGCTAGCACCCTGATGGAATTCTAGCTGTAAGTTGGTGCTGAGATAACCTCAGGTCACATAAACATATTTTGCCCATTTTAGATTAAACATGAGCATTTGAAGCTTGTAAAATATGTTTTTTTGTAGTGTGTAACAGACATATTGACATATATTTTGCCTTGCAAGTTTACAATGACTTAAAAAGCCCTAGCATAGAGCTGCTGTTGCTGCTCATTATTTATCACAGTTGACTGAAGCTTGGTTAGACTCAGGGATGTATCTAGGTTTCCAGAAGGCTTAGTTTGACATTTTTTCTCTCACAAAATTGGTTCCCTCCGTCGAAACTAAACCCATGGTTGCTTGATTTCTCTGACATTTCCTGATTAAGTTGGAGGTTAATCTGATGTGTGCAGCCCCCAGAGTCGTAACCTATGGAAGAGCTTGCTTGACTGTATCTATCTAGATATGGTGAAAAAAAACCCTGACTGGTTCTTTTAAGAATTTAACTGTTGTGTTTCCAACCACAGTGTAGTAGTACTACTATTATACTCCCTCAATTATAATTCCTTCAAATTCAACAGGCAGGAGGATTTGTATTAAATGAAATAGAATTTAAAATAGCAAATATGTATTTTTTGCTCTGCAGGAATCATTAGGTCTTCTTTGAAGGCCAGGAAGGCTCAGAGGGTTCACTTCCAGTACATTAGTAGTTTTGTCCATTTATGCAATATGTTAAAGCCAAATACTAAGTCTTTACTGAATTGCGTTCAGTCTTTTTATTAAGTTTAGCAGTTACCTCGAATCGTTAAATAAAACTTGTCTAGCTGAACGGTGCTGGGGGAAGTTTGGCTGGCTTCCTCCAAAATGACTTAACAGTACAGAATCATATGGAATGCTGTTGTTTTGGAATACTCCTAAGAGTGGATTTGTCTTGCAGAGGAGGTGCTGGAGGTGCAGAAGTCTAATGTCAGCGCCGCTGGCCCAAAGCCCAGTTTTAGAAGACTGGGAGCGCTGGCGAGCGCCGTCTGGAGACGTGCTTATGGGCAGACGGCCATGCGGCTCCAGCAAACCAAGAGTCAAGGTCAGCAGCTGGCCGCATGCATCCCCAGCGTGACCCCTCTGGTAAGCTTCTCAGTTTAGCTTTGTAAACAAAAAGAAGTAAGACTTCAGTGTTTAGCCTTAGAGTGAATGTGCTGACGTATAGAAGTGAGTATTGTGAACAGGAGAGCTTAGACCACTTGGATAATATCATCTGTAGTATAAATACCATAAACATTATCATTACCCTTCAAACTTCAATACTTCCATGCATGGATGAACTGCCAGAATACATTGATTTCATATGGAATGTGTTTGGTTGAAAGGTTTTTAAATAAACCGTTATACTGGTGGTGTCATAAAAAGGCAGTTATGGAAATAACAGTGAGAGAAACAAGAAATATTAAAATTTGAAAGCTGTTTAAAATCCTTCAGGAATATTACTTGAATTTCCAGACACCCTATATGTCAAGAGATTCATTTAAGTATGAAAGCAGCTAAAACTTAACAAAAATGATGGTGTTTATTTAAGCTATGTAATAGAGCTTCACAGTTATTCATATTTTTATTTTCAATGTGATATGAGTTTCTTTAATGAACACTTTGTTAAGGGCTGTGATGATAGAACATATAAAATTACATTACAAGCAATTAGATTACAATTAGATTACAGGAATATAGTGTCAGGAGTCATGTTACAGTAGCAGTGTGTGGCTGCTCGAACAGGGCTGGAACTCCTTCAAATACAGTGAGTGATTTAACCACTCTGCTATACAGCTCTGTACAGAGTATACTCACAGAACTCAAAACTGCTCTTTCCTTAACCAGCTTACCTGTAAAAATACTTTCAACATGATACATATTCTCACTGTCAGCTTTGTGGGTAAATATGTGAAACGGTAATAGCTGTAGTAACAAACCTGCATCACCTTACTTTTAGAGGCTCCAAAGTAATTGGGCAATTTGGCTACTCAGATGATCTATGTCCAGGTGTGTGTTATTCCCTATGGCCAGGTGTGTGGATTTGTTGTTGCTAACTCTTAATATGAAGTCCAAAGAGCTTTATTGGCAGTGAATCAATCCATCAAAATCAAACCCATCAGAGAGATAGCAGAAATATTAAGTGTGACCAAATCAACTATTTGGTGTGTTCTTCAAAAACTGAGAAACATAGAAACACTAAAAGTCCTAGAAGAGCACAGAAAACAACTGTCATCACAACAGTTGGCCAGATCAAGAATATCCTTCAGATGGTAGGGCCAAGTCAAAGCTCACAACCAAGTGAAGACTTAACCAGTGTAAATACAAAGGGTTTGCCACAAGATGTAAAGCATTGGTAAGCTGCAAAAATAGAAATGTCTACCTTGTGCAAGGTCATTTAAACGGTCCGTTTAATTGTCTGAATTATTTCTGTGGAATGGGCACAGTTTCTGTCTAACATGAGTGATGCCTTTTGGGCCTAAGCCCATGTCCAGCAGTTTGACATAAACTTTCTTGTGCGGAAAAGATTTGTAGTTCTTCACTACATTTCTCTTTACTGCTTAGCTCCTAAAAGAGTCCACAAAACTGTACTGCGTGTATAATCTCTGCGGACTGTGGGTCTGTCTGAGACACTGGCCACGGCATCACACGCTGTGTCTGTAGCCAACCTGTTGATTTGGCCTCTATTGTGTGTACGTATCCAGGTTGCAGGGTCATTTAACAGTTATTATGCACTCTTTATGTAAGTAACTATTTGAATAACAAGAACAACACAGTATGTTAGTGGGTCAATAGGGAAGTTTGTATGAATAGCAAAGGAGGTGTCCTATGTCCTAAATGGATGAGATTGAGTCATATCTAGGGCACAGTTTTAGACCATAGAAATGGCTTTTTGTACATTTTGTATGTTCTCTGCAAGCATGATAAAGAAAGAGAAACATGTACCATACACATATCCGACATTCTCCTGTATTTAATTTTCTTTCTATGAGGTACACACTGTCTGTGTGCTTTTATGGATAAAAACAATACAAATTCATTTTTACGTGACCACTGTCTAAACTCTCTTTATCGCCCAGAAGTAAACAGCATGTCAGTGTAACTTTAGGACTGATATAGTTAGGACCATATATATTTGGATGTACAAAAAGTTATTATTACTTTAACTATGTACCACAGCATATTGGTGAAGTTGAAATGAAATAATGGATAATAAATAAGGGCATTTGCACACTAGAGCTTTTTTCTGCACCCATGACCTCTTGCTGTATGAGCTGCTGCAAGTTCTGCTCTGACAGGTGCAATACATCTTTTGAGTGTCTAATTTAATTCTAAGGAATAAAGAGAGACTGGGAAATGGTCACATAAAAAATCAATTATAACCATTTTTGGTACATAAAAAACGCAAATCTTACCTCACAGTGCAAGAAAACTGTAGGATAAGGGCCCTTTAAGCCGGCGAATGAGCATGTTTGATTTATTTGTAAAGGAAGTGAGAGTTCCAGATTTATTATTATGATAACCTATTCAAGTTCAACAAAGCAGCCCTTTTCTTAAAGGAATTTGAGATCAATATCAGCTGCTAGATAAATAATGATCGTGCTGAAACTGGTCTGGAATGAACAAAAAAGTTCCTTCTGCTAGATGAAACATACAAAACATATAGTCTGCCTAAATAGCTCAAATAATAAATCTTCTTTAAATCCCAAACTATTTTTTCATGATCTCATCATTAGCATTAATATTACACTTCGTTTCAATCTACAGTAAATCAAAGCTACTATTTGGACAGGCGGTGGAGGCGAACATCATCAGCTCTGCTCTGTTTCTGTTTCTCCATTCTGTTGGTGTATGTTTGTCTTCCTCCTTCTGTAAGACATCTTTGAAGATCCCCTGCTGAACCCAGGAGCTCATTTTAGAGAAAATGTGCCGAAAGATTTTATTAAACCCAATTTTATTCATCAGGCATTTCCCTTTGACTGCCCATCCTAAATACTAATGTGGAAAGAGAAGGCTTAGACAAGGAGGTTTTAAGTGTTGCTGCACAACATGTCTTGGGCAGGTGCCAGATCCACAGAAGGATGTGGACTAATATGGAGCCTACCATTTTGTGTCTGAATGCAACCTGCCATCCTTGATCCTTAAATGAGCTCTCTTACCTGAAGTGGAGAAGGAAAGATATTTACATTCTGATATACTGTCCTGTAGCCGTGACGTAATCTTAAAAGTTTAAGGTAGTGATGGGGAGCTGGTCCCAAAAGAATTTATTCTTTAACGTCAACATGTCTGGAAGTCGGGGTTGGCTCTTGGCCAATTAATCTAAAAGTTGTTATACCTAGTTGATACTTTGATTCAGTTTTTTAAAGGACAGTTTGATTTATGGCATGTGCAAAACAGCAAAAAAGCTGCTTGAGTTTGTTTAGTTATCGACTTTTATGATGTGCCAGCAATGTGCACCAGCCACGACGAACACAAACTCTATACATCAACCTGTACACCTCACCACTGTGCATGCTAACTCTGCTCCTGATTAGGGTTACAATAAACAATGATTAGAAGCGGGAACCAAAAATAAACAATATATGTCACAGAATGTTAGAAGAGGATGAAGCGGAATATGGCTTCTTATTTGCCAGCTTCTTATTCACATTTTCCATTTCACCTTAAACTGTGCTGAAACACGTTTTGAAGCTTTTTCTGAAGCTGTTGGTCTTTGCAGGGTGTCATAGGTTTTCAGTTTGATCGGTCAACTATTATTGCATATTTTGGACTGGATTGACTTGTTACATTTAGTAACACATACTTCACCTCACCTCCGCTCACCATACATTTTTCTTCTATTTGTATTATATGTAATGGAAAGTGTCAGTGGTGACTGGTGCAAAGTGTGCTTCCCTTGCCAGCAAGGGACCTGGCAAAGGACAGCGCCACTGTGCTGCTAGAGTCCATGGCCACAGCAAAGCAGAGAGTGCTGGACAGCATCTCTCATTATGGGCCGGTGAGTCAGTCATTCCTGAGCCTAATTCAGCCTGCACGTGCATAAATGTGTCTGGAGGTCCAGATCATGTGGAGTCTTCACGTGTGGGAGCCCCACCCCCTACACACCCAACATAAACACAAACACACACACACACACACACACTGAGTCTCACACTCACATGCTAACCCAATTACCCATTACCTTGGTGGTTATATACCAGCTCTGCCCAGAATGCAGTGAGGTGGATATGGCTTTGTTTGTCCGTATTTCCTGTGCTTTGGGCAATGGCCCTCCTGGTGATAAAGGAAGACCTTTTCTGATAGCTCGATACAGGACCTAGTTGACTCTTACATTGGTATACTTAGATTCCAGGAAAGGTCCATGGCTGAAGAGAAAATGTGGATCTAAAATGAGTCTTCGGGACAGTTCACTATGTAGATTCAAACATTCTGTACTGTGCAATAATCAGAGACCACAATCCATGTATTTCATATCTAGTCAAAACACCATTTAGTACAACTTATTTGTCTTGTCAGTGTCATAAAAAGGGAGCTTCCATTTTTCTCTAGAGAAATGGCTTCTAGATTTTCAGAGAAATCTACACAGATATTTTTCCACACTTCCAAAGTTCATTCTTAGGAGTTGGTTGCATTCTCTTAATCCAAATAGTCCCAATTACTTTTAGTGATGCTGAGGTCTAAACTCTGGGATGGTCAGTCCCCTGTTCTGAGAACACCAGCAGCTTTTTTGTTGATTTGCCAATTTCCTTTTCTAACTAACAACTTCTTGAACAGCTGTGGAATATTGCTAGGTAACTATTCAAATGGGAGTCAGTTTCTCTACATTTGATGTATTACTTCAAATCTTGCTGTTCAAATCTGTTGGTTTTGTGGACTGCTTACTGGAAACTGTTTAACAATGTGCTGGAACTGAATTGATATGTACACAGTATGATTCACCAACTGAACTGTCAATTTTACAAGCAAACTTTCAGTGTAGCTGTAGGTTATAACTTATAACTTGCAGTCATAACTTGCAAAATATGTCTCGTTTGCATCTGCAAACAGTTCTGAGTTTGATGACTTATTTTTAAATTTTTGCTTCTGTTTTCCTAAATCAGAGATAGAACAGACTGCAGACCTCTTGGTCGCAGATTTGTTCCTTTGATAAAGTGCCATTAAAAGAGATAAAAATAATAAAACTCTAGTTTGAATTTCAAAAACATTCCAAGCAGCATCAGAACAGAATAAACACACATAGAAGGGATGGACACTTTGAGGACACTATTTTATTTTTAAAACAGTCTGTTTTTGAAATATAACTAATACAACAGACGTACTTTAAGCGAAGTAAATGTAGCACAGAAAGAGAAACGATTTCACTGCGTCTCGAGGTTTATGTTGGAAAGCGTTATGAAAACCTCATTCATGCAACTATATTTTGTTCTATGACCACTTTATGCTCTTGTATGTAAGATAGACTGTGGTCTGTGGTGCAGCTGAAATCCATGTGTCACTAACTAACTAACTACTCTGTTAAAACAAACATAAGGATGGACTTCACACCCTAACTTACAATCAAACTTACGTTCACCTGGTGCAAATGGCTGCTAATATCTACTTATGGCGTTTCTGTGGTGTTATGTACCCGATACATGTATATTCAATTTCTCCTTAGCTTTTTGGCTTCTCTGAGCATTAAGCAAGCTGTTTTTGTTACTGTACCCCAGTGGTCAGGACCCCCACAGGACCATCAAAGAGCAGGTATTATGTGGGTGGTGGATCATTGTCAGCACTGCAGTGACACTGATGTGGTAGTGGTATGTTAGTGTGTGTTGTGCTGGTGTGAGTGGATCAGAGACAGCAGAGCTGCTGGAGTGTTTAAACACCTCAGTGTCACTGCTGGACTGGAAATAGTCCACCAACCAAAACTATCCACTCACACCAGCAAAACACACACTAACACACCACCACCCCATGAGTGGATCAGACACAGCAGTGCTGCTGGAGTATTTAAGCACTGTGTCCACTCACTGTCCACTCTATTAGACACTCCTACCTTGCTGATCCACCATGTGGATGTAAAGTCAGAGACGATAGCTCACCTGCCGTTGCAGAGTTTGTGTTGGTCATCCTCTAGTCCTTCATCAATGGTCACAGGATGCTGCTCACAGGACGCTGGATAGCTTTGGTTGGTGGACTATTCTCAGTCCAGCAGTGACACTGAGGTGTTTAAACACTCCAGCAGCACTGCTGTTTCTGATCCACTCACACCAGCACAACTCAGACTAATATACCACTACCACATCAGTGTCACTGCAGTGCTGACAATGATCCATCACCCACATAATACCTGCACTGAGGTGGTCCTGTGGGGGTCCTGACCATAGAAAAAAAAGGTGATGGTGGGTTAACAAAGTATGCAGAGAAACAGATGGACTATAATCTGTAATTGTAGAACTACAAGGTGCCCCTATTTGGTAAGTGGAGCTGATAAAATGGTAAAGATTTTAGATACAAGGAGGTGGTTTTAATGTTCGGTGTATGTAAACACTCCCAGTTACTTACATGTAGTTTGTACGAACACAAAATGTTCTCTTTGTTACTGTTGTATTAACACAGCATAAATATTTTTTCTTTGTATGTCCTCAGGGAATATGCTTTCCCAGAGGAAGTGGACATGAGGCTTTATTTCAAGCGTGTGTACTCACTGAGCAAGAGCTTTATGACTCTGACGTGTTCCATTTCCTTGCTGTCCCGTAAACTTCCTGTGTTGTCTCAAAAGTGGCAAGTCTCTTCCCATAACTCATTAAGAGCTGATTTAGCTGTTGAAGGACGCTGCTGCTTTTTGTTCGGAAGCCTCTGATTTCCCTTGTCACCTTTATATGCATCATTATGTGGTTAAACTATCACACTGACTTAAAAGGCTTCATTGAAAATTGTTGTTAAAGTGATGGTCATGTGTGATAATCGCCCATTTCTTTATATGTATTCACTTTTCAGTAGTGAGTATTTGCCAAGGGAAACCAAACGACTCTGAAAAGGTAATGATTTGTAAAAACAATGTCAGTCATTGGTCAGCTGTTCATGATGGTTAAACGTTCAGATAAATCTGAACACCCAAGGTTTATCCCACTGTGCCTTATCTACATTTGCATCCCAGTTGCTGCCTGGCATTTCTTTGTCTTTCAACGGCATGTACGTCTCACCTCTATCAGTCAGCAGAGTAGAACATAAACAACCAAATGTGCTGAGAGCTTTGCCCTCACCTGTCACTTCACGTGCTTGGGATGGCGCCTCCTGCTGCCAGTCCCAACATGGCTGTGGCTGCTTCCCTGTGTTTGCCCTCTGAGCTGCTGTGTGATGTTTTAATGGGGAATTTCAGTGATTTTTAATGCACAATTCACTCGTTTTAAAAAACAAAGACATTCAAAATGGTTTAAGGTGAAGTGATTAATTGTGGAGAAACTTACCAACTCAGATTGCTTTGCAGTGGTGGTGATAAGAACCAGGGGTCGCCTTGTCTACGACACAGTCAATACAAAATGACCACTGAATCTACATGTGTCATCTGAGTATTGTATATATAATGTTGATAATAGCAGCGATTTATAAAAATATATTTTCTTTGTGGATTAATTGGCTTATGGCATCCAACATGTACCTCTCAGCTATGAATGGATTAAAATATATATATACTGGAAGCTTATCTCAGAATAGTTGTAAAACAGAGTCTCAAGCATCAAATAACATATTCAAAGCTCATTTCACTTAACTTTTTGCAAATCATTATATGTAATAACTTTCTGTGAGGGAGCTTTTAGTTGCACCAGTTTAGCGTAAGCTCAGTCGTAAGTTGGGGTGTGAAGTTGAGACTAGTTAGTTTAACACTTACAGTACATCTTAACTAGTAGTGCTAGTTACATTGCTGCACTAAGGTTTTTACCCTCTACAGCCAACCTGTAACGCTTGCTTACATAAACAGGAAGCATTACATGCAGGATCTCAACAGGCAGAGAAATGACTTCTCTTTCCGTGCTTTACTTCACTTAAAGTATTTCTGTTACATAAGTTATATAAGTTATATGTAGATATATTATTAAAGGAGATTGTGTTTTATAATAAATATAATAAGGGCTGTTCTTAAAGTGTAACTCTATTGTTGTAGTATTTGAGTCTCTGCCTTGTCTCGGTTTCGACCTCATTGGTAATTGGTTTTGACTCGGTCTGGGGGTGAGGTAAACTCGGAAACTGTTGAGACCGACCAAGTCTGATGCCTGTGTCTGAGGTAACGGGAAGCTGCATTATTACTGAAGATCATCTAAATCAGAATAAGAAGATTAGTCCAGCCTCTCTCGGTATACAGACTCTGATTCCTCGCTCTGTGTTTCCGTCTTTGAGCTTCGTATGCACTCACAGGTGCGTTGCTCAGATACAGACAGAACCAGCCGAAGCTCGAAGGCCTGAACGAAACTGAAAGTTGAAATCGGATGAAGCACTCATTTAACTTCAAACAGAGCTGAAATGCTGTATGTGTGGAACAGCTCTGTTTACTGCTGCTGCAGCTACTCACATCAAGCAGCCTCTGTGTCTTTCTATAACAGCCAACGATTTCTGTAGATAATATTTAGTTTTGAAAAAGAAAGAAAAAAATATATGTAGTTTGAATTTGGTTACCTTGTGCTATGCTCAATCATGGTCTCGGTCTTGTCTCAGACTCAGTTGCTAAAAGTCTTTGTCTTGACTCTGACTCTAAGTCTCTCGGTCTTGGTCTTGACGTGGACATGGATCTAGCAGTCTTGACTACAACACTACATCCATCTCTTGTATGGAAGTTTATTCTGTTCGGCTGCTGCCTGGATTTTTTTGATGTTCCAACTGGGTTTTTATGCACAGTATTATGCACTTTATCAGTGAATGGTGTGATCTTTCGTAGCTTTGATCAATGAAAACAGACCTGTGAAAAATAAATAAAAGCCATCAAATTGAGACATGTAATCTGTCCCACAGAACTGGTTGCTGACACAAACTGAGACCAACCATTTTAACAGTTTTTACACCTTACACTTACACCTACTGTTGGATATGTGCACATTTAAAGTGAAAACATAAAGCTGTGTTGAGACTATGCTACTTGACTAGTAGCTCGTAAACTTGAACGTAGTGCCAGTTTGCCAAGTGCCAAGTTGAGTTTTTGAAACAAAGGTTGAATTCTACTTTAAGGCATGGTCAAACCACGTATGTCGGGAAGGAAAATTTGAGAAGTAGCCATCATGTTTTTAGCATTTTTTAAGCACTGTGCCTAAAATGTGCAAACCCCATTTCTAAAAACCAGACATGAACAGATAACACATATAGGCTATACATGTACAAAAGTACATCACCAACATTACCCAGCCTTTCAGCTGTGGCTTTACAAATAGTTTCTTAACCTCTGCATTTCTATACTCACCGTCGTTTGTTGTATAACAGGGATTATCAACTGGCCCAACAAATTATTTCAGCAGATTGTATTGAGCACTTGAAAATCATTTTTGCAGCCGATTAACATGCAAAAAATGATCCCATTTAAGCAACATGCCAGTACACCCTCTGTAGTAGTCCTGTGCTGCGGTTTGTCCAATCACATGTTTTTATGTAAGTGATGATGGCACATGTAGCTCATCAGAATAGAGACAACAGGTCTCAGATAAGAAAGAAACTTATTTTACATCATTTTGAGTAATATTGTAAATACTATTCATACAGTAGCGATGTGACAACATGACTTGTCTTATGCCTTCAGAGTCTGTGGTGCTAGTCAACAGTGGAAACATTACATGCACTGCTGAACAGAATTCAGTCCAAAAAAATAAACTCAGAGGACAAATAAAATAAACTCAGAGCTCAGAGTGAAAGGATCACCACAGGTATTGTCCATTTTCTGACAGAACACAAATTAAAATGTACATTAACAACAGCTTTTTAAAGTTTTTATATGTTTTAAATATTTTGTAAAGATTAATTTTGTTTTTCATTCAAGAAGATTTTCAGATTTTTTGTTTCCAGTACTCCTATAGGTAAAACATTAACATTCAGTTCACAATTAAATGATACACGAGGGAACAATCCAACATTCTCATGACATTCTAAACACAAATTGAATGACTTGATGACTGTTGCAAGGACTGTTAATGTGACCAGAACTGGAATTCATGATTTTGTAGTATACTAAATACATCATACAGTCATTGAGAATCCATGTGTTGTCAACCAAACCTGACTGTTAGCCCCACCACTTATCTATTGGCTAAAAGTTACAACCAAGATTGCAGTTTGGTCATTGAACCAAATTGAAAGAGCGAGTCTGTCTTTATCCAGCACAAAATGGATGCCAGAGTTTTCTACCATTTCAGACAAACTTAAGATAACATGTTACATTTCTTTTCCACATTAGAACATTAGATATCTAGCTTCCTTCTGCATTTGCCAGGAAGCAAAAAACACCTCGAAGCATTTGTAGTATTTCCACAGTTCCTTCCTCTTTAAAGACGCATACCCCTGTCTTTAACCTGTAAAATCTCACTCTGGAAGCTGTAGGAGTTGGCATGTTTACACAAGCTGTTAAATAGGTTAAATATGTCATTTCGGCCAGAGTGTCCCTTTAATTAAATACAGCTGATATTGCTGATCTCCATGTTTTCAAATTTCACCATGTAATATTTTCACCAAGTGTATTGTTGCTTCCTACTTTGACCGGTGCTACATAATGGCTGGACCATGATTTGACTTTGCAGAACCTTGCAGAAGTTACCAGCAGATTACATACTAACAAGCTAAAAAACAGTAACTTAAGTCAGTACCACAGATTGCCAGACTTCCTTGAGGATATAATCAAGTGAAAAGTGGCTGTAAATGTGTTTGCATGACACAAGATGTTTTGTGTCCAAGTAGAATTCCCAAACCTCATTTTTAAAAACCTGGTGGATCATGGCCAGTGCAAACCTTTGTCTCCATTAGCAGGAGAGTGAATGGGGCACAGTCTGGTTAGAGTTCACGGCTTTAGACAAAGGCAGTGCAGTCTTGACAACAGTACTGCACAGGCACATGCACAGACAGGTTTTTGGACACATGTAAGGGCCAAGATGTACTAAGCCAGACATGATGTCTGTTGTTAGTTTTGAGAGAGATTTCATTGTTGAACAGAAGTGGAATAATATGTAATCACAGTGTTCAACAGATTGGAGGAAGTCTGGATTTAATTACTGAATGATTTTTGACAAAATGTTGCAAACTTTCCATTACAGTACATAACTGGAATGTTTAGATTGGACTAATGCTCTTTTTTGGCTGTTGTCATACATTATTTTCAACACACTTTCATGACTTTTCTTTCTTAATTGATTGACTTGGTGTTGTGGTACCCCAGGTTGTCCCTGAGGTGTCACCAGGCCATTGCTATAGTATCCCAGGTGGTTGTTAATCTGTGTAATGTGTAAGAGGGGCAGTGTGGGAGTGGTCTTTGTGACATCATTTGTGGCAGGTTGATTTCAATTTTCTCTCACAGTACATTTTGGCAACAGGCTCTTGTAATGTCCTGTGGTTCTAGGTCACAAACTGCAACCCTTGAAAACGGTACAAAAAAGCATGGATTAACTGAACAAAGACTGCTTTTGTACCAAATCATAATTACAATCACATGTTGACATCACCTGTTTGAAATCATATGTGTTTTTTTTTTTGTTTGTGTTTTTTTTTTTGTTTTGTTTTTTGCATTTTTCATACTGCCCTAACCTTTTCTGACTTGGGGTTGTAGTATTTCAGTCCACACTCCGTGTAAGTTCTACATCATTTAACTGGTAAGGGTCCACTGATATGATGGAGTAGGTATGGCTAATTAGGGTTTAAACATCGTTTTTGAGCTTGGTAACAATAAAATTAATAGTTTGGTCATAAAACTAATTGTTTCTAACAGAAAGAAGGTTTTACGCCTTTAGCCTTATGCTGTTTGAAGGCTAAGAGCTTCCTTCTCTTATTAGCAACCATGCTTAACCAAGCTATTCATTTAATGCGTCTTGGCATTTAAGCTGGCAGTATATTTCAAATGCCAAAACAAACTCAGTTCTTTCTCCGTTTGAAGCATGCTGCTAGCTTTAGATTTTGCATAAAAAGAAGATGCCTGTTCATGCACAGACTAGCTGTACTATCAGTGTTAAAGAATGCTGTTCGTTTTGTTGTAACAAGGTGACCTCGTGTGAATTGACCCACTTTTCAGGTTCTTTTTATATATGTATTTTTTTTTTCTTTGATAGAATAATATTTTTTATAAAATGATTGGACACAACAGCTCATTGGCTCGGTGGCTACAGTTCAAGACTATGATAAACTGAGCTGTGGTATTTTATTGTACAAAAGAGACTGACCGATGCCAAGAAGTAGCACAGGGCAGTGCGGCCGTTGTCTCATCAACAAAGGGGATGGCTAAAGGATAGGCAAATCAGATCTATATTGAGAGTGTTCTTGAGAGGATGTGCTCTGCAGGGGGTATTTCTGAGCTCTGCTGGGGAGTTCAGGAGTGGCATGGGTAAACTGGATGGTTGGGATTTTTGAACTGTTAAAGCAATTCTTTCCATTTTTCTAAGTGGAAAAGGTCCAGTCAGGGTCCAAATGTTTTACACTTCACACATTCCTGACCCCCTGCAGAGCATGACAAAGCCTTTTATAGTAGTAGTGAAAGTCAGTATTACTCTTACACACAGTGGCTTAATGCTTTGCAAACGGTAGCTAGTGAACAATTAATTACAGACTTTCCTGGAAATCTTGTAAACTTGACTGCAGGGTCATGTTATTTTTCTCTGTAAGCTCAGTGCTTGTTGAAGATGCATATAATGACTATGTCACCTTATCACGATAAAGAAACTACAACAAGGGACGGTGAAAGAATTTAAACCAACAAAGTATAGCATATTTAGGAGCTGTGTTATTCCCTGCATAATATTTGCCAGTATGGGGGTTTTGGGGTTTTTTGTAACATGCTGGTCTTATTAACTATTAACTAAGTAGGATGTCATGATATGCATGTTAACTTTCATGCTACACAATGCAGGATTCCAGGAATGGCTTTTAGAGTTGTATTTAACAGAATACATGATAAGTGATAACCACAAGCATAAAAAAAACTATGCAGCTCTCTGAACTGGAAAAAACACAGTATGCTATTGGTTTGGTAAGCCTACCTAGAATGGTTGATCAGCCAAACAGTTTGAAATGATGAGCTGACAGAGCAAGCTCATATTTGGAAACACTTCGGTTGCAGTTATGTAAATTTAAGGTGGAATGGAAAATTTGAATAAACAAATAACTCACTCCTCAAGGATGTTTATAGCTTCTGATTTGTCTGCAGTTTGCTAGAAGGCCTGTACATCTCATTATTGTAAGCCATAATATCATGTGTAGGAATTATCAAAAAGAAACCTTACCAAAAAAAACAAAAACAAATGTGAACATTTTGTTAACATTCTTTCTTACTTCTGTATTAACAAATTTCTTGCATGCAAAAACAAAATCATACAATGAAATTTGCACATTGATACATGCCTAATTGCATGTAAATGATGAGGGTCCAGATCGATGTCCAGATAGATGAGGTGTCTTGATTAGGTGGGTCCTAACTTCTGATATAAGGCTAAGGCAAACTATTTATCTATCATGTAAACTATCATGTTACAGCATTGGATAGAGGGAACTGTAAAACATAAACGGGCAACTCTCAGTGGCGACCACTGCCAGGAGCTTGTTTCTTGGTAAGTATAGATTTGCCATATCAGATTCAGATAACATCTGTTGATGTCTGTGGCTGGCTAGTGTGTAGAGAATCACATGCACCCGAATGCTCAAACTGGATCTTCTTAGGCTGCTCTGAAACTGTGCTTAGACTTTTCATACATGCACACATTGTTTTGCCTATTCAAATTCAGCTGTTGTACCACAACAACATAAAAAGTAGTTTGAAATCACAACAAGTAGAACCATATATATACATATAGCTTTGATTCATTTTTTACATGAAGCTGTGAAAGAACATGAAAGAAAAGGTGTAACTCCACATTAATTTCTTGTTTGCTGGGAACTATCATCAACAATTGCTTGTGTAGAATACTTCAGGATAGAATAACAATTATAGATAATAAAAAATATAGAAATACAAAAATATTAACTTATTTCAATGCTATGAACTGTCCTGGTAATGTTCACCCAGCTCTATATCATTTATCATAGTGAATTCCAGTGTCCAAGTGTGTCAGCTTACAGAAGCCCAGTTTCATATTGGGAAATATTGACCCCCATCTGTTATTATGGTCACTGTCAGAAACAGTCAAAATCTTTTCTCCTTACCAAGAAATCAGTCTTCTTTAGATATTACACAAGAGCATTTAGAGGGAGAAAGTCTTTGTGATTTGAGGCTGCAGAGGAGGCAAATAACATTAAGCTATCAA
>CM067486.1:12057647-12112171 GCA_034552555.1 Semaprochilodus insignis
AGATGGAATCTGCAAAGATATTTCTCCACATCTCCAAAGTCCAGTTTAAGGAGTTGCATCTTCTCCTTTTCACAACCTAAATAATCACAAACAAACTCAGTCATGTTGAGATGACTCTGGGTTGGTCAGTCAGTTAGTTATTCTGAGAACACCAGCAGCTCCTTTGATTGATTTTCCAGTTTTCATGAAGTAAGAGTGGAGCTTAATTGTCTCCTGTCTCTCAAAGTAGAAAGCTTTCAGTACTGTTTATCGGCTGGTGACAGTTTTGGTGGTCTAATAGGTATGTTCGATATCTTCTAACATTTATTTCAAGAATCTGCATCAAATCAAGGCACTTGTATCCATATCAAAACTTTTTTGACCCCCACTCAGCCCTAGATTGTTAGTACGATTGCTTTGTCTGCTTGGAGGTCACGTTTGGTGAAGGATCTCACCGGCTGGGTAAAGATGTAATGTATTTTGTCTGGGATGATGTTTGTTTTTGGAAATTAGTTTTATCGGTGTAGAAGTGGGTTGAGACTTGTAAAAGCCTACGTATTGGCCATGCTCAAGGGATTTTGTCAGCAGAAAACTTGTGATAGGTACATGTGTTGACTTCATGGTCCTTTACACACAGGACAGATAAGGTGCTGCCTGGCCTAGATCACGATGACATACAAACCATGTTTTGTCAGTGACTTCGTAAGAACAACTCAACTCAACTCTGTTCTTTCACTCAGGCAGAATTAGCATTGTCTGCTTTGAAGCTTTGCAGACTTCACTTTTCATCTTTTAGCTTTCATACTGACTTATTAACACTGACGTTTATGAAACATCGGTGCAGTCATACCGCATGACATTTCTTCAGAAGAAAGTCTTAAGGGCCTTTAGACAGACTGTAGCCCAGACCCTGAGTCATTCAGTGTAGTGATCTTTAAAGGGGTCACGGAATGTGACAAAGAGTCGTCACATGCTGTAGACAGACCCGTCCCTCGCTCATTAACCCCTGGCATGGGCCTGTTTAAGATGCCTTTAAACCACTGGACAAAAGCAGGAGACTCCAATAGGTCTGGCACCAGTATTGCCCTCACCCAATTTTGTGTCTACACTAAGGGCACCTTTGATAATGTGTAAGCCATTCAAAAGACCATCCAAATTCTGACCAGTGGAAGGTCAGTCCAAGTTCACCACTGCCACAGTAGAGCTGTTTATTGGCAACACATGCAGTACTTCTGTATGGGATCCTAGTTCCAGTGTGAAATTTTTAGGGAGAGGGATTTTGTATAGCCAATCCACCCATCTCCTGCCTCCCGCATTAACAAGGAGCTTCCAAAACACCATTCCGGAAATAATAGGTTTGCAGTGTTCTGGTAAGAAGATGGCTTTTGGAACAGACGTGACTGAGAACAGCCAAGAACATCTGGTGGGGATATTAAAGTCCAGATCCATCAAAGAAAAGCAGAGAGAATGTTCCACAGTAACAATGTGTTTGTACCTAGCAGGCATAGACTTTCATCTTTTTTTAAAATACAGTAGTATTGAATATCCTTACCATTCTGTCCTAATGTGTACTGTACAGTATCCACCTTTCACTATCTGTCTCACATGGTTGCAATGAACATTATGATCCAGTAGACAGTGTTCCAGAACATTGTGGTTTTAACATATATACAACTATAGTATTATCTGCCCCTAGCATACAGGTTCTAAGAATGCAGTCATGTTGAAGAAATGTAGAAACTGATATGTTGTTGTGTTTGAACCCAGCTTTCTGGCTTATATTCCAAGCCAAGAGAAGAGATCCTTTACAATGGCGGGGGAGAAGAGAACGCAGAACAGACAAAAAACCAATCAAATGGCTCTCCAGCAGTGGAGTCTAATGGATCAGACCAGAGGAACAGCCCCTCTCACAATTCCCAGGAGTCGGTGAAGGATGGAGAGCCCATGGAATCGCAGCCATCTGAGGAACTTCACCTCCTCCATACAAAGCAAATCCTAGAAAAAAGTCACCCAGAGCCTCATTTGGAAAGTTGAGACCAAATTAAGGATACAGTACTCCTCCTGTACTTGGAAGCCACAGGTACGACAGAGCAAGACAAAGTTGAAAAACCCTTAGAAGTCAAAATATATTATTTGGATTTTCACTTAAAATAATGGCAGTTTTGGCTGGAAATTAATGTCAATGTAAAGGATTTCCCCCCACAAAAAACACTATAATGAAAATAACTTTTAAGTACAAGAGTAAATATTTTATCATTAAATCATATTGAAAGTTTAGAATCTGCATTTCTGACAGTTTATGTCTAAGTGAGTCATGCTTTTATCTCCAGCATTAACAGCAGCTTTTAACAGTTAAAAAATCTTCTAGCTTACAAATACAGAGTCTGCTGCAACTGCATGTGCTTAGCTTAAGATTACATATTTACTTGTCTTAGAAGGCTAAAGTGCAAGACCCAGTATTAAAAAAAGCTAGTTTCTCTGATTCATAGACATTTCTGACCATACCTAGAATCATTCATGTATTTTGTGTATGATGCATGTAGCTTTCTTAAAACAATAGAAACATTCTCAGACCTCAGGTGTGGTTTAAATGGATTTATTTTTGTTGAAAATCATCAAGAAGCTGTCAGTGGAAATGTGCTAGAAAAAGCAGGAACAGAGTACCTATTCTCACTGACTAAACTCAACAATTTCCATTGTAAAATGAGACTATACATATTGATGACTGATACAAATGTCTTCTTTGTTCTTTGCTGTAATCGCTTTTTCCACTGTTTTTTATTTTACAGAGCCTTAACAATTTTTAGAAGTCTTCAGTTTTCAGCCGGTGTTTTCCCCTTATTTGCTTAATGTTAGAAATAATACTACAGCATATGTAATGTATAGCATCTACTAACAAACTTTTTTTGACCTTCAGATATTTCAGATATCTCAGATCTCTTAATTTAGTAGAATCAAACCGTTCTGCTTTGCATGTTCACATTTTGCAATTTGTGTAAGATTACAACTGCACATCATTTATTTCAATGCAATCTATTGCTGCATTTTCATAGAGTCCATCATCATTCAACACCTATACACAGACTTTCTCTGCCTTGTCAACTATCTGTGTCACAAGAGATATCCAATGGAAACATTGCTGAGCTGGAGAGAAAACAAAAAACAGTGTGTATTTGAACATCGATTTTGTGACTTGCACCGGCAGCGCAATGAAACTATGGGGCTTTGAGCACTGTTATCCCTGCAAAAACATTCAGTGTTGTTTTAAACAGTAAGAAGATAATAAAAGATATTTAATTGAAGATGACTCCATTGTAATCTCTGTAGAATTTGAAACATTTGGGATATATCAGATCTGGTTTCTGTTTGGACATAATAGATGCCACCATGTTAGCTTGAAATCCATGGTACATTTTTCTTGCTTACATTTTGTTACTCCTCTATTTTCCTCTGTTTTTAACAAGCAAATAAATTTTTGAATGACGCCCAAATGTTTCCTCTTTGTGGCATATCCAACATTTTGACATTTTGCCTGGAATAATACGAAGGTTTTAAAACATGATACATATCAGATCTCACATCTCCAGCTAATTCTCCCAAACCGTACAGTCACCTGGTTGTCTTAAAATGATGGATACTGCAGACATCTTTGACTGCTTTTCTGCAGCAGTTACCAACACCATGGCACACAGACTGGACTGTTGATCTTTGCCTCGCGTTGTTGTTGCACATTTCTGAGCAAACAACACCAGCCACAGGGCGTCTTCCACATCCTCAACAAAGCCCTAACACTGGGGCCAAAGAGGAATCAGCCTACCCTTGTTTCTGGCATCAAATGTAGGTCACCTCAGACCAAAAATCAGGTGTGACTCCAGAACACTGTCTTGCTGCCTCACAACGAGTCGGTGCGCCTCCGGGCAAACACAGCAGACATGCTCTTGACAATGCCCTTGATGCCAGCTGACTTTTTGACCACCGCCCTGGACTCCCTGATGCGGTTAACCAAGCCGTGGAACACCATGAGGACACTGTGATAGTTCTCTGCAGCCGAGACTTCGTAGAACTGACAGTCTGTGGAGAGTGCCAGCAAACGGCCCTCCTCACTGAGGACTGTGCGCCGGTGGTGCAGGTCCCTTTTGTTTCCTACAATAACTATTGGCACTTTCTCTAAACCTGCATAGTCCTTGGTAGCCTTTATGCTCTGGAGGAGTTTGCTGATGTTGTTGAAACTGGCTCGGTCACAGATGCTGTAGACCAGGACAAAGCCGTCAGCCCACTGCAGTCTCTTTTCATATGTGGTGGACTCAGGGGAAAGGTCCTGCTGAGAAGCAATCATGTTATCATGAGAATATGAGAAGGCATAGCATTCCAAAAAAGATCTATTAAAATTACTGATTGATTAGTATTAACAGCACTAGCATTATTAAGTTCATCTTTAGTGTCCGGTGTTATTGTGACAGAATAAAGTTATTACCCTGTCTGATATAGCTTACCTGTGAATAGGGGGAATCCCATATATTCAGAGTTTGCTCTCTTCCATCCACAATAATGTTGTGACTGTAGATGGACTCTGTGGAGAAACAGAGTTTTGTAAGTTTATATCAGTCCTCAGTCCTCAAAGTGAAGTGAAGTTACTCTCTCTAGTCTAAATAAGTGTAACATACCAATATCTCCATATTCTCCGATGAATCTTCGGGTAAGGAAACGAACAGCAAGTGCTAAAACAAGAGTAAACAGAATCAGTATTAACTGTCTGAGCCCTCGACCTTGACCCAAAACTGACTTTTCGTCAGGAAAAGTAGCATTTCTCGTGTAAAATACTTTCTAATGAGCACAGTCGTTGCGTAAGATGAATAATAAACCCACCTGATTTGCCGACATTATCTGTTCCCAGCACCACAACATTCGCATCCATCCTTGGTGTGTTCAGTCCAGTCATATCGCCCTGAATGACGCCGGAGTCAGAAAGACAACAAAGTCTGAGAGGAGGCGGTGCGCGCGCCTTCCCTATACGCCGTAACCTAGTAACGCGCGCGCACAAGCACGAGCTCCGTGGAAGGTTCCATTAGAGTTGAACAGGCAGGGTTCACCGATCACCATTACAGAGCATAAACAGTGGGCTAGATAAACACTGATCCTCTTTTAACCAAACTACACCATGAAAAGTCAGCAAACGTCGAGTTTTACCCGAATTTTATTGTGAGCTAAATCAGAACTACAAATCAACTTTATTCTTATGTCCTCCGTGATCCACGAGATTCGGTTCAGCGAATCAGGATTTAACGAAAAGTTTGAATCAGTTGGACTTCTGAATCGATTCTTCCGATTTGTTGAAAAGAACCGATTCGAAATAATGATTTGTTCATAATCCATAATAAAACTACTCAATCACTCACTCACAGAAAAACCTATTCAAAACACAACAAACGTAGTATTTTTTTTGGGGGGGGGGGGGGGGTTAAGGCAGGAGTGAAAAACTGAGAAAGCTGCCTTGGTGTTTTCACTTGTATTCACAATTAACATTATTAACAGCTTAACATCTGTTTCAATGTTAAGTCAATTATTTTTTTCACCAATTTTCAAGACAAAGTGCCCACTACGGACCACTGGCAATTCTCAGTATTGGCTCAAGGACCACCAAAGGGTGCTTAGCGGCCCGCTTGTGGTCCATGGCCCAGGGATTGAGAAACTGCTGGAAAAAAAAAAAAAAACAGCACAGATGCGCATACTTTCCATGCTGATCTGGTACTGGTTTAGTTGGTCACCAAACTTGGTCAGACCAGCATACTAGTGTCAGAAACCAAAATATGCTGGTTGTGATGGAGACCAGTCTATGCTGGTCTATGCTGGGTTGTCTAGCAGGGATGCAGATCCTTTTATATTTCTGAGAATAACAGTGTACAATATGAGTCACAAGGTGGTGCTAGTTGCTCATGTCTTGGGAAACTACTTTTGCCAAGAGCTGCAGACATTGGCCCAGTCTGTATTTATAGGAGCTTTTTTTGAAGCACTGTTAAGCGGAGAATTAAACTGAAGTACTGAAAACAGATGGACCATCTCCAAGACAAATGTCACTTCTCTCCAGTTCTGATGGGCAGTGCATATACTACCCCACCCTCGCACCCTTCAAGAGTCCAATCGAGTGTATTAGGAAAGAGAAAATATTTCATTCAACCTGGAGAGAGTTGGAAATGTAGAATTAATATTGTTGTAATATTGTTGATTTAATATAACAAAAAATACACTAAAAAAAGTCAAATAAAGTTATGGCTAGAGGTGATCACCACTCTGTTGACACCGCTGGACATGTTTACTATCTGACTGACTGGTATGTTAAATGGCAGCCTTGAACAGCTTTGACTCAAATGACATACAGGAATCCTGGTTGTAGGATATACCACTACACTGCCTTTCAGTAATAGTTTGTGAACTGAGGACACCACTTGCTTTAGTTGTGAAAATGGATTTTTTCCTATTCTTGCCTTATATAACACTCAGTTGCTGGCAGGCCAGTAGGAAAACAGTAGTAGTTCCTACTGTAGTTCCTATTGCTATCCAAAGGGCTAGTTTTATTGGAGAGCACTGTCCACTCTTGCATCTGAACAGACGAGCACTGTGCATGCTGCTAGAGGTCTGAAGGCAGTTTAGCGCAGACATAAACGGCAAGGACAGTGCATCGGCTTATGTAGGTTGCCAATTTGAAATTTCCTGTGTGAAAACGAGGCTGTGGTGGGAGGAATTACGGAAGTGTTGTAAGAACTGTGCAGGGCAGTGCTTAAATGAAGCAGAAAACCCAGATGAGGTGGTGATGATATTGTTGTGTACCAGGATGTACATCTTATCAAAGACTATAATGTGATCGTGGCTCGTCTCTCTGTCGATTTCCAAGTAACCCAGACACCCATCACCAGTGGACTGTCAAGATAAACAGAGCCAAGATAATCGTTAGCTTACCCTGAAAATAGCCTCCAAAAGCTTTGGTTATATATTATTACATACTGATAAGTAAATGTTTTGGTTATTGTCAGACAACCATCACCTCTCTGTACTGTCCTTCTGTTCTTCTGCTGACAGCAAGGAAACAACAGCTGCACACTGCAGTCCTAGGAAGAGTGTTTGTGTGATCTGAGCTGAGAGATGTGCTATTCTGAGTGTTGTGTGTGTATATTAATCTTAGGTTATTATCAGAGTAAGCTAACGCTACGCTTGCTAAATTATACACAAATAGTTTTGTCTCGATTGTGTTGACTTAGCAAACGTTAGCTTGTGAAACATTATCTGAAAATAAGGTCCTACATCTCTTTTTGCGTCAGGTGACTTAGTTGGAAATCATTGGAAAAACGTGCCATGATCACATTCTAGTCTTTAATAAGATGCATACCCTGGTACACAACAATATTCCATACTAGCATCAAAACATCAGCTCAGCTTTCTGCTTCATTTAAACAGCTCCACACTGTTCTTACTACACTTAGCATAATTCTCCGACCACAGCCTCATTTTAGTGCAAGAATTTTCAAAATGCCGACCACGTGAAATAAGCAGCTTTAGTGTGATAACAGCCCCTGTCTTTTTTGGAATGATTTGCAGGCATCAAATTTTTAATTTCATTAAATATGTGTAAAAGATGATTTACAAATCACTACCTTCTGTTATGCTGTTAAAACTTTTTGAATTGGTTTACACCGTGGTAGTTAGGTGAGAATTAGGCCAACAGATGGAATCTATCTAAACGCAACATGCAGTTTGTTAATTATTCATCCTGAGTTAGTCAAATGCAGACAGTATGTATCTATTCCAAATAACTATAGTTAAAGTTTAGAAGACTTCAAAAACAGTCAAACAATTCAGGGAAATTTTCTATACTGCAAATTCTTTTTTTTCTTTTTCTTTGCTTTAAGATGGATTTGAACTGTTTGGGACAACATTCCACACAATCCTCTGTTCTACCATAAGAGGTCAGTGTTGTCTAATGCACAGCTAGATATCCATTGCCCTAACAAGCAAGAGCCTTAATAGAAATCTTGCTTACATTGCTTACATTTACTTGTTTAAGTAGACAAACATCATCAAAAAATCAAGATTATATCCAACATGTCAAGGGTGTAAAGTATTGTAGTCTTTCCATCCATTATTTTATTACAGATGAGCGTAAGACTTGACATGTTAGTATCAATATCAATGTCTGAGTGCTACAAAGAATCTGTTACTGAGAGAAATAGCCCCACACATTATCCAGACCTGCAGGCAAATAGAAACACACTGTAGGCTCTGATGTGTCTGTTTTTAGCCCTCTGAAAATCTACATGACCTGCACGTCAAAGTCACAGCAATGACAAGAAGTGGGTCATGTGAATATACTGCACAATGAGATATGCTATGGCTTCCTTGCCTCAGGTTTGAAAATGCATAGGATGTGTGAGGTCTTTATGACTCCCGCAGGAGAACATTTAAAAGCCTGGTGAAATGATTTATAAATCCCATATATGTAGGAAGTCTCTGCAGGGAATTTAGATAATTAGCCTTCTGCCTACACTCCGGGGGCAGTTTCTCCATTTGTTGGCTAATAGCTAGCATAGCCATTTGCACTGATGTAAGCACTTGTGAAATGGCACACCGCTTATTTCCTGTACATGTAGAAACACAACTTCAAAAAATGTTGGGACAGTAGGTGAAACGCAAAATAAAAATAATAAAGCAGTGATTTAAAAAAATTAGGTTGACCTGTACAAAAACAATACAAGATATGTAATGGTTTATCTTATCAACTTGGGAATATATGTTAATTCTGAAATTGATACTTTTGAGATGTTCCAAAAAAGTCCAAAAAAGGACAGGAACAGTTAAGAACAGAGCAGTCTAGAAACACTGAAATATTGAAATATTTAAAAAAACATCTTAAACAGCTGACGCAATTATTCTTGGAAATAAAAGCAGCATCCAGAAAATGCCTATTCCTGTACCAATAAGGATGGACAATGTTCTGCAGTTTTTTGCACAGACTTTCAGTATTTCACCTTCTACAGTGCGTAATATTACCGCAATACAGAATATTCAGAGAACCTGAAGAACCTCTGTGCCATAAACCACAAATGAATGCCCAATGCACATGACCACATCTGCAACCATTAATGCTGAACACATTTTAAAGCAACATATGCTGCCGTATTAAGCAACATATTGTCGCTGTCCAAAGAAAAAATATCTCTACAGTGGCAACTTTGCAGGAGAGGGCAATATCCTTTTTATTTTAATGTAAGTCAATGGAACCAGATTTTTTACCAAGCAATTTTGGGTCGTTTCTGCATAAAAGTAAAAATCAACAAAAATGGAGATACATATTTTTAATGGACAGCAACTATATGCTGCCTTATTGCACTTTCAAAACTGGATAAGGTTATGCCTTCAGTTCCTAAATGATCAAGAGCTGTTTAAAAGAAATGGTGCAACACAGTAGTAAACATGCTCCTGACCCACCTTTTTTGGAGCATGTTGAAAGCCTTTAATTTGGAATGAGTATATATTTACAAAAACAATGCAGTTCACAAGGTAAAACATAAAATATTGTGCTTTGTACTGTTTGTGTGTGTGTGTTTTATTATCTAAAAATAGATAATAGTCCTGTGTCTTTTGGAATTGGGTTTGTAAAAAGGTTGTTAAAGGTCGTTAAAGGTTGACTTATAAGTCTAACTTCACAGACAATATTGCATAAGTGGAATTTAACACTTTTGATCACATTTAAGTTTCTAAATGGTTCTTGCCTTGGAAGTACAGTTCTAGAAATCTCTGTAGCTGGTACCTTTACATTATGTGAAAGTTCCCAGTATCTTCCCAGTTTCCTTATATGACAAAACCCAGAATTTCTGAAACCAGAAAAGTAAAAGATACGAAATAGATTATGGTAAAGCAAGAAATTTATCTGTACTTAATATGACCATGGACACGAACTAACAAACTAAAAGTTTAGGTTAAAAAATAAATATATTTTTACCACCCATTGAAAGGCTCTTTAGAAAAGCAAACCCTTTTAAGAACGTAAGGTAAGCAAAAGTGGTAATCATCAAGTGAAGTCCAAATTTAAGAACTATTTGAGAGTTAAAGTCAAGCCCAGTCTTCTTTATGCCAGCTGAACTACATCTGAGTTATTGATGTTTATGTTTCCAACAAAATGTATTATTTCAGAATTAAGCAAGCACTGAAACTCTGATGGCTGTAAAAACTGTAGAAGGCTATTGGATGTCTGAACTGGATAATATATTAACCACAGTCATGTGTATTTAAGAAAGAAAGGGCTTAGCAACTATGATAATGATGAAAGTGAAACTAGTAATTGGGTGGCAAGGATTTGCATGAGTCCTTGATGTCATGTTGCACGCCCAGTTTTTCTTGCAAAGCCAATTCCCAGTAAGGAACCTCGCCCAATATGTGCTTATGGAAATGAATCTTCTTATGGACTAAGCTCACCCTCCCTTCATGCGTTTGATAATTCCACCCTCTCCAGATTCAAGCGTGCAGTTAAGAGCATGCCGGGGGTGTAAAGTCCCAGGATTAGATAGCTCCAGTGACGAGCGTCTCTTAAACATGTATTGGATTTGCAATTCCTTGCTTACATCAACTTCAGCTTTCTACATGGAAGAGAAAAGTGTTTGGCACTCCCTCCTTTTAAGTGCAGTGTTCAAAGTGTGCGTTAACTCCATTACACTGATATGTAACTACTAGTCTATTTGTATTATTCTACAGCATTTGAAAACATTAGCTGGCCTTTACAGTGCGGGAATTTCACAGTGTAAGGATCATTACAAATGGTCCAAAATGGCTTAGAAAAAATACAGTGTTAAAAATATTTTCTTTTCTCTTTTAAACAAACCATTTTAGAGAGGTTTGCTTTCAACAGTGATGACTATGCAACATAATATGCCATTGTTATGTAATGAACATCAATCAACACAGATCTCTTTAAATACAGTCTATCAGGCAGTTTGCATGGAGGAATGTTTTTACAGATCATTCTGATTGAAAGTGTTCTTTAGGCATTGCTGTGGTGTTTAATGATACAGTCTCAGCAATGTCTTTACTGAAAAGTCCATAAATAGCTACATACACCAAAAGGTTCTCCAAAGGTTTGGGGACATCTCATCTAACATTTCGTCTGAAATCAGTAGTATTAATTCTGAGTCGGTCCTCCTTTGCTGCAGTAACAATCTCCACTGTTCGGGGAAGGTTTTACACCAGATGTTGGAACATTGCTGTGAGGATTTTATTGGATTCAGTAACAAGTGCATTTGTGCAGTCAGGTACTGATGTTGGATGATTAGCCTCAATTAGGGATGCATCAGTGGCCATACCAGTATCCCAAAGGGTGTTTCAGTGGTGCTTCCTGGTGGGAAACTCATTTTTCTGATTAATCCCCCATGACAGTCTGGTTGTATTGGGGGCTACACAGTGCATGTGTGAGTGCAAGTGCACCATCAAGCCCTGGAAAGACACTCTCAGGTTTAGTACTTTAGTACCATTACCATGGTAGCAGTCCTAGCAATCTCCGTTCTGATCTACTGTTCGGTTCTTATAACAGTGAGTTATTTACACTTTACCTTTATTACATGTTAATCAATATTTTGGTAATATCACAGTTAATGTTTGTACATAGTGTAGCTAGAATCAGAATCAGGTTTATTGGCCAAGTATTTTGTCTCTCTAGTATTGTACCAATATACACAATGACTCCACATATACACAATAAATATAGAAATTGTACAATATACAATCTACACAGTCTACACAATATACAAGCAACAAACAAACTATACATGGACAAATAATATACAGTTATTTATAAACACAATACAAAGCAGTAGTGTTGAGGCAATGCAACAACATTAATAGACATGTATGGGGAAGATACTGTAGTGTATAATCTGGCATGTGAGTGAAACAGGAGTAATTATGGTCCAGCAGATGATATTACTGGTCAGCTGTTTACGAAGGCGAAGCCTGAGGAAAGAAGCTGTTTCTGTTTCTGGTTGTCTTGGTGTACAGGGTCCTGTAGTGTAGCTAGTTAGCCTACACAGTTAATGGTTTGTACACAGTATAGCTAGCCTACTCAGTTAGCGGTTTGTACACAGTGTTAATGTTAGTTAAGATTAGTTAATGTTCGCGGTTTGCTAACGTCTTGCTAGAGTAATGTTTAGAGTGTTTTCTGAAAGAAATGTGACATCCTAAGTTTAACATGAAATACTGAACTATGTTACATAATACAGATTGATTCTGAGATTTTATCACTCAAGTTATATCATGGAGTTCAAATTAGCATTATCATATCATATCATGTATTTGTATTGTTTAGCAATTTACTTGACGAAAAATTATTCAAATGTTCTGTAGATCATTCAGTTGTTAACTTAATTATTGCCCTACATCTATGTCAGCATAATATTTAGAAACTATGTACACTTATATTTATCCTTAGTGAGTATTAATAGGCAGCCCCATATATCACCCTTCACTCATCATTTGAACACTTGTCAGTCATTTCTCTAGTTTTTAACATAGCAGGTGATAATGACAAATGCTTGTTATTGATTTGCTTAGATCAGCAGCTTAGATTTCCCACCACTAACCAGTAGGAGGGAAAAGACTACTACCTTGCCCAGGTTGGCAGATGAGACCACCCAGGTTAGACAAGGCGTTCAGGTTCTTTCTGTGTGGAGTTTGCATGTTCTCCTCGTGTCTGTGGGGGTTTCCTCTGGGTGCTTTAGTTTCCTCCCACAGTCCAAAAACATGTCAGGCAAATTGGAGCTGCTAACGTGCCTCTAGATGTGAGAGTGTGACAGTGTATGTCTGTGTGTCCACCCAATGAGCAACAGGATAGGCTATAGTACATGACAATAGTTCAGATAGTTTTGTGGTACAAACTGATGTTAGAGATGTGTGTCTCACCCCTGCCCTACACACTCATGCTTTAGCACACCCATTTAATAATGGGCTGTTAATGAGCTGATTCATTGGATTAGGGTTGTTGGGAGCAGGGCAGTGGGCCTTGTAAACCAGGATTATATATAAATAACCATGTATAAAAGCGTACAAGTAGCCTGTTTAACCATGACATTGTTATTACAAATGGTTCAGCCAGATGATCTGTTTTGGCTACCTTAATATTGGTTTTGTGTTTCTATGCTGACAGTTTAATTCTTAAAGACAAGTTTAAAATACAACAGTGACTGCCAGCTTAAGAGTTTATTTTTCAGCTGCAGTTTGTTTGCCTAATAGAGCGGGTGCTGGCTCTGCTCTGCCATCCAGCTGTAGTGGTCGAATATCCTTATAACCACATAAAACATTACGGATTTAAAACTCAGCTGCTTTCATCATAAAGCGTAGGCATCGCATAACATTTATTTACAAATAAAAAGATCCATAGAAAAAAAATGTCTAGAACTCAAAGTTTTTGGCATAGGCCCTGTGCTGGTCCAGATCTTGGGGCATCAAAATCTTTGCAGATCCTGCTGGATCAGAGCAGCAGGGTGGAGGTCACCCCCAGCACAGCCTGACAAGGCTCAGTCTTGTGTCAGCAGGGAAGAAGGAGGGTTACGTCAAAATGTCAGCACCTGAAAGCAGTCGAACATGTACATAGTCAAGCCATTTTAAAGACAGGTTTAGGTTAGCAATTAGTCATGAGTAAAGAATGAATGAATGAATGAATGACATAGCATTAGAACCTTCCTGACAGAACTTGTCACTAATGGTTCCATGCCTGGCTTTAGAGCAGTGGTTGTAGATGCAGTTTGGAACTTAACTTTGGAACTAACTTGACTAACTTGAATGGTTGGTCGCCACTGCTTTAGAGGACATTCAATTACAGCTCAACCAGCCAATCAAAAAAATCCAACAAGATGACTGATACTGATTTAACTGTTTATTTACATTGCACTCATTTACACTAACACATTTAATTTCAAGTAATTTACTCAGTATGGTATCAGTATAAGCAAGTAAACATGTACTGATACTTGGTCTGAAAAAGATAACGATATCAATGCATCTCTAGCCCCAGTGCTGGGGAGCTTTAAACCTTCTAGCTGACACTTGGCACTGACCTTAGCCTCATGTGCAGCAGCTACTGAGCGCCTTATTCTGTTAAGTAGTGCTTTTCTAGCTTATAAAAGCTGTGTGTTGAACACCTGTATTAGCTGTGTCGTCCATGTGATCAGTCTCAGAAGCTGGTTGTATTTTCTGCTTCTCATGATCCAAACAATCACAAACACATTAAATGATGTTGATGTTGAGGTTTGGGCTTGGTAGTGACCAGTGCAGGGTTCAGGGAATGTCTGTTTTCTTTTCTCAGTAATGGTTTCACATCCTGGTCAGACCCATATAGTTGAGAGAGTGGACAGAAACACCTGTGGATTTTCTCAGATCTGAAGCAGAAGTGGAGCTTGATCTTTCTATCTTGCAAAGATTAAGGCTTTTAGCACTGATTAGGACAGTTTTGGTGGTCTACAGTTGTCAGGAGTCCCATTTTCTCTGTTTTTTGAAGCCTGGTATTGAAAGCTCCTCCTATTTTGGGCAAAGCCATAGAACATCCATTTTTAGTCACTTACAGAACCTCTCAATGAGCGGTGCTAAAAGGAAGCATTTTTGTAAAGGAGATATGTGTGCAGTGTGAAGAACCTTTTCAACATGTAAATATCCTCAAAGGTTCTGTACCAATAAAAGTTTTTCCTTAGTACAGTATATCCAAGCCAAGGTCCATTTAGGAGCCTTTATTTTTTTAAAGTGTGCTCCCAATAATCAATATGGAAACTCCTCCACTGAAATGCCTCAGAATAGCTGCTTGAGGTGAATGACTCATGCAGACCTCCCAGCAAATGGTTTGTACAGACGTCTTGATGAAATCAGACTATTAGGGATGATGACATCATTGGCACACAGACATCTCAATCATGTGATTATCTCATCTGATTTCATTCCGCCCAGTAATTGCTCCCATGCTGAGATGGTAGCCTTCACTCCATTGGCACCGACCGAGACTGCTCTTGTCCTGTACGTAGCAAACTCCCTGAGGAGACAGCCGGAAGGACAGGGCTTAGACAGTTTGATTCCAAGACTGCATAATCATGGATGCTTTTGGCAATCTGAATTATTTATCTGCAATTTGTCTTCCTTAGAAGAAGCCTACTTCTTTTCCCAGTACACTCAGAACATCATGCAATAAACACTAAAATGGTCACCAGCTTGTTTTTATTTTAGCTAATCTTTGTTACAATTTCTTGATCTGAATATTGTAAACCCTCAACATGCACACACACACACTAGGCTTGGAATCTTTGTGAATTATTGGACATACTCACTGACCAGTGTTTCAAATAATAATAATAATAATAATAATAACAACAACAACAACAATAATAATAATAATAAACATGTTCATATTGTATTAATAATTTAGAAAGAAAAGAAATGAAAACTAAAAATAAAATGCATTTATGTTTCCTCTGAGCCGCTTATCCTTCTGGGTTGCGGGGGTGGGGGGGTGCTGGAGCCTATCCCAACGTTTACTGGGTCCGCCAGTCCATCGCAGGGCAATTTAGCATATCCAGTTCACCTGACAGGGTGTCTTTGGACTGTGTGAGAAAACTGGAGCTCATGGAGGAAACCCACGCAGACACTGGGAGAACATGCAAACTCCACACAGAAAGGATCCCATGCGTCCTGCCCGGGAATTAAAACCAGGTTCATATATCTGTGAGGTGACAACGCTTGACATGTTTTACAATATTATATTGTTTTGTATTGTTTTCATATTGTATTGTATTGTATCCAAAATACCCAGCATGCATTATGCAAGTGCATCTCACAACCATTAGGGATCTGTGGTGTCAACAAATCCTGACTGCTGGCCTAAAAAATTGGCAATAAGCTAATACAACCAAGCTAACATTAGTGCTACTCCTGCCAAAGTAGTTAGTTTGCTAACTTTATCTTTTAGCTGTTTTTTTAGCTGTCGCCATTTTTATGTTAATTTGAAAACAGTTACTGCAGTTACATGGCTGCAAGAAATGCCAGCATCTTAGCAGTAAAGTTAGCTAGCTAGTCTTCTGTTGTGATGAAGACTTGAAGGCTGTTACCACATCTGGACAGATATTCACCTGGAAGTAATGTTATCTTTCTAACTTCTTTCTTTTTTTTCTTTAGGTTCTTTTGACCTTAAAAATGTTATCAGAAGTGTTTTTCTAGATTTTGAATTGGAAAAATATCACTATAATGACTACTGTGTCAAAGCTGTAGAAGAGGAGTAAACATGTTTACTACAGATGTAGGAATGCACCTTTCAAAAATACTACTACAAAAAAAATTCTACCCCAAAATGTATTATTGGTGCACTTAGTAAACATGCATATTACACAGACTTAAAGCACTAACACTGAAGAACATTAAATAGTTTTAAATGAAATTTCCCCCACTTATATGCATAATTTACCAATGCACATCATGTCAAAGTAATCTTTCATTGATGCAGTTTCCTTATCAAGTACAGGGTCCAGACAGCTGTGATTGATGTTCTCATTATAGAGTTTTTTATGTGGATAAGCTCAGAGCTTGCTATCTTTGGAGCTGGCAATGCATAATAAAATACTTGCATGTCAAAATCTATAGCGGGCCTGGGGCTCGGAATCTGCGTGTTATCGTACGTATATCATTTTCATTAATTCTGTTCTGTACTCAGTTATAGCTTGTATAGAAGCAAAAGTGCTTTAGTGGAGGCTAAAGGTTAGGATGGGGGAAGTTTATATGCATATGTCAGCCTCATTTGTGTGTCAGGGATGGGGCTACACTTCAATCCCCTCTTAAATGGCACTTAAAATGTTCTTACAGAGCAGGATAAACCACAATGTGCTGAGTTACTGGATATGCGTTCCTTTATTTCCACTGTAAAAATGAATGAAAGTGGCCACCAAATCTATTATTTGATCATTACTAATTTTCAGTAGTGAAACTAATATCTACTCTAAAAGGTCAAATTCCAGTGGTATGCTACCAGTTGTTATATTAACTAGGCAGGTAATTGTGAGGTCAGTAATCATGTGTTATGGCAGCTAAAATTAAGTTGCCAGGTTGGTGGTTATCATCCTTATTACAGCAGTTTCTCTTGGACATAATTCTAGCGGGCACAGAGCAGTTGAAAGGACATTAAGAAGACTTTATCTGATGTTAGTCAAAGGTTAAAAAGTGGCTGAATGTTTTTAGATGTCTTTTTCATGAGTTTTTTTCAACTGTATATTTACTTTTGGTTAACAATGATGTTTTCACTTCCATTGATGTGCCATATTGTGGAATTCATTAACGTTAAAGATGCATAAATAAATAAAAGGTAGAACTATTGAATTGCCTTTATTTTAAAAGCTGCACTGTACAAACAGTTATTTTAAAACAGCTTGATGTAAAAAGATGAAGAGAAAGTTCCAAACTAAAATGAAATTCTGTCTAAACCACTGGTGTCTGTAAGGTTTTATAGTACACTTTTTGTTGAACTACAACAGATTGTGTAGCTTTTTAGTTACCATATATGACAAGGCTTTATGTCAGACTGGCAAATATGATGTGAGACATCTGTCAAGGATTAACACGAAGGGCGGAATATTTATGGCGATTTGATTTTCCACACCATGTCACAAACCCTGTCCGTCTAAATCCCCCTAAACCCCAATATTAATCGTAATGGAGTTTGAGGACGACTTTTGTTGTGACAGTAAACACTGATGTTTATTTCTGTAATAAAGTGTCTTTGATGACAAATTTTTATCTGTATCTATAATTAACACGTCCTGTATATTAGTAACTTATATTTTATTCATTTTTGGGCAGTTCAATCTTTATAGTTGTAGTTTTAGCAGTCTGTCTCTGGGCCACTACATGTAAATTCAAATTTTTTGTGTGAAATAGTGTTCAGAGCAACCCTGTTTCAGGACTGTCCCAGTACCGTCTCAAAACATCTTGTCACCCATCCCAAAGCGAAAGTTTACAGACACATTGCTGACATTGCATTGCTCCCATAGGTTTCTGTACTACCATGGACTACTTTATGGATTTCGATAAAGGACCTGTGTCAAAAAGCAATACACACAACATGCTTACCACACATGCATGTAGACAAATGGTGCATACACGTCTACATATACGTACATTATTTATCACAGAATGGGTATCAAAACAAAAATGTTATGTTTTAAAGCATCATTGTATTTCTTGTAATGACCTGCAATCTTAACATATAAACACTGTAAATTCAGATGATTCTTACGTTTTTGTTTTGGGTTTTTTTTTTGTAGTAGCCTGACTCGTAAAATATGTATATACAAATATAAATCTGAATTAATGTTTTAACATTGTTGTTCTTCAGAACCAGTATACTAGTCTCTGGTCACTAATTAAAACCAATATTTAACATGTTACAAAGTGTATGTTTAATTTCAGAATAAGAATAAAACAAGATCATATGTTTGTGCCCTAGAACGTAATTTGAGTCTGAAAAGGTTAAAAAAGAAAGAGATAAGACATTGTTGGCCAATCACTGTACCCNACTAATTAAAACCAATATTTAACATGTTACAAAGTGTATGTTTAATTTCAAAATAAGAATAAAGCAAGATCATATTTTTGTGCCCTAGAACGTAATTTGAGTCTGAAAAGGTTAAAAAAGAAATAGATAAGACATTGTTGGCCAATCACTGTACCCAACCAGCACCTGACTCTAGTCTGTAAATAGTGGTACCATAATCAGCCAGAATACAGAGAGACTGTAAAACTCCACCGTACAAAATAAAATGCTATTTGAATGTTAAAAGGTGAATTGTCCATGTTTAAGGTAGAGCTCTAAAACTGATTGATGCCAGTATTACACAGGATACCACTGACATGCTAATTGACTGTGGCATCATGCTAGCAGTAGGGAAAAAAGTTACAAAGTGAATTAAAAGGAGTTTCTAGATTTAAAAAAAGTGATGTATTTAGTGTGGGCATAAAAGGCAAATTTTACAGACATGTGTATTAAACAAATGCACACCAGTTACTTGTCTGTAAGAGTTAAACTGGCCAGCACATGGGAGCTCTAGCACCTTTGAAATGTGTGAATGGTAAAAGGGGCTGAGCTCCGGTACTTAATCTCATGGAAATGCAAATAGTTTCCAATGACGTCTTCATGAAATTCATCCAGTCTCCAAAAAACAGCAGGTAACAATAGACGGCTTCTCCAAGAACACAGTTATAAAAATAGCAGTGGGGTCTTCATATCATATTGTGATATGACTAAGTTCAACTGAAAAAGAGAGTAAAACTGGTCTGATGCCACCTTTAGAGGGCAGTGGTGGTTAATGTTTGTTTATTTGAGCATCAGCTGTTTCTGTCATTATTTGTGAGCTAATTAGTATTGATAGCTATGAAGCAAAATAACTAATCAGCCAATTTGGCTACTTGAAACTTGTACTAATACTTTCTTAATACTTAATTTTAATTTTTAAAAACTTTTTTAATAATCACAATCATTTACATGGCAATTAATCATCTGTAAAAATTACATTATCGTGATAGGCCTAACCCAAGTATGATAATTCATTTTTGATTCCCATATATGACATAAAAGACTGAACTACAAGTCTTTACATGCCGCTGGTGTACACAAAACTGTCTTGTCTAAGGCTGGGAGATATTCACAGGCACCATTTTCATATGCAGCAGCTGATGCATTCATTCTCTCATTAGGCAGCTGCAGCAGGGCCATAAAGGAGGCGAGAGGAGGCCATTACCGCATCCTAACCGTCTCAGGAAGGAAGCGCTTGAGCTTGCAGGCTTTAGGATTACAGGCTGCACAACAAGGAAGGAAGGCTTGTGCCAGCCCAGCTTTTCATATGCAGCTGCTTGTGGTGCTTATGGATGTTAACGTGATGCGGGGAGGTGGACCGGAGGCTCTTCGCTAATGTGACATTTTCAATATCTGTTTCCTCCCAAAAACTCTGTCTGCCAAAAGGGTGAATATTATTTTGCACTGGGCCTTATTCTGATAATTATCTACACAATTAGGAGCAGTTCTCAACCTCCACTTTGGTCCTTGTGAGGAGGTTTCTCAGTATGCTGAAGCCTTCATTGGATGAGGTCATTTGTATCTGCAATCCATCTAATGGAGAGTAAAAACCTCCACAGAGGGTTGCATGTGTCCTCTGTGGGTGACGTTTCTCCAGCCGTGGCGTTAGATTTGAATCTAGTGGAAAGCAGCTGTTTGAAATGGCAAAGGGAGGCTTCACCTGACTGTATACGAGGGCCCTCCTCATTATAAGAGGAGAATTCAGAAATGATCGTTTGAATATAATACCAGGTATGCATAAAACCCATTAGCCCAAGGCCAAATACAGCATGGAATATTTTGGATATTATCCCAATTATTGTCACCAAATACATTCCAAATTGAGTCAATTTGACCTTTGTTTACATGCTTTGCTTTGATGTCAAGTATGTTAGTTTCATTGCAAAGCAAGTAGAACTAAAATGCAACAGGGAATCATTTGCTTTGCCTTGGTCTGGACCAAAATAACTGAACTGCAAATATAAATGAACCCTAAAATTAGATGAGAAATAGATAGAAAATTAGCATTGCCAAATGGATGGCGATCTAATTATTCCCGACTGCCTAACCAAAGTGTACAGGACAATGATAAACAAAACTAAATGAACATAAGTTAACTTTATTCAACTAAACTCCATTGTAACAATCCTAACTGCACCAGCACATATATAGGGTAAACAGTTGACTCAGAGGATGTTCCCCACTCTGAAAATCAACTTGATCAACTTGGGCTGAATGAGAAAAACTCATTTGGCTGACCTCAAGTAGTTTGGTTGGACCTGACCTGCACACATTTAAGCTATGCTACAGATTAATAATTCATATAGTAAAAATGATGTTCTGTAATTGGTGTTTAAGCACCCTCTGAAATTGAGATGATACTCCACTCCCTTCTCCCTAGTCACACATTGTGTTATATGTGATTGATTTACTTCAATGGAGGCACTTCTTTCATTATTAAACACTGTAAACTGGATTACTTCAAGCAGCTTTGGTTAGAAGCCACCATAACAAAAAGAGTGTGCAACGTGACACTGCTTAAACATCTATCGGAAGCTGCGAGGCTTATGTTTAACAAAAATTTTATGGAAAATATTCCAAGGCATGATCAGACCCCAGAAGATCCATGGTTCCAAAAAGTTTACTTTCAACCTGACCACAGAAATAGGCCTCAAGGGGCAAGTGCCATGTTTGTGCTAGAACAGTACAATCTCCAGGAGCAGGACTGGATTGCGTTGCTCTGGTATGAGGTAATCGTTGGAGGGTTTGGCAAAGGTTCTTTCACATTCAGAATATGAGAAAGTATTGAATTTGGAATTCACCTGTCTCTTTTTTCGAAGCTGTCAGAAAACCTTACTTCAAGGCATAAATATGAGACAACTCTGGTAGCATATGTCACAGTTGGTCATCTTGCTATTCTGTACTCATGTTTATCTTTTTAGGGCAACTTAGTATTTAAATAAATTGTAGGAAATGTGAGGGTGCCTCTGTAGAACTCCATTGGCCCATGGTTTTCCCTTGTCCCCCTACAGCTCACACATCACAGTTTCGGTATTCAGAAAGGGCTCTGTGTACCATTTGTAAATATCTCCCAAATGTCATGCGCAGAGAAGGGCAAGTACAGGCCCAGCTCCCATTGTTTCAGAAGAGGAATGAAATCAATGAGCTCTTTCCTTCTTTAGAATGGTACAGGATGTGAGTGTGTTGGGTGTGTGCTGTGTCTCAGCCCGAGGACTGAAATAATAACAACAGTGAAATGTTGGGCTTTGTTTTGTAAAATGTTTTGTGGAATTCAGAGTTAATCACGCAGAAGCATTGTGTAATCGGCTGAGAGAAATGTTTGTAACATATCCAAAAAAGTGGAGCACAATGGCCTGTAGTCCCTTGCCAAGGCGGTGGTTCAGTCTGATGACAGATGAAGGGGCATATCAAAGCCTTCTGTGTGCATATACGTGTGAGGACACATGTAAGACTGTGTGCATGTTTCTTTTTTTCTGTCAGTGGGGCCATAGTGTCTACCGTTAAGAGTTTTCGATCAGTACATATTATATTTATTCCACATCCTCAACTGTCTTATGCAGGTCTTCTCTACATGCCCTAAAATTTATCTGAAGCTGCTCAAGTCACACCCAGACCTTCACTTGCGCAGACACATTAATGTGGTTTAGAACACAACTGCTCCACATTGCTGAAGAGTGGGGTTGACATTGTGAGTAACTGGAGTTGTTCTGCTTTGGTGGCCAGGCTGCATCACGTACACAGAAGCAGCTTACTAAACAATCTATAGGAACACCTGTACACCCACTCAGTCATGCAATTATCCGATCTGCCAATCGCGTGACAGCAGTGCAGTGCAGAGCACAAAATCATGCAGATATGGGCCAGCAACTTCAGGTAATGTTCACTGTGTTGTATTGTTGACTGTAGCAAGATTGTTTGTGCTAGACAGGCTGGTTTGAGTATTTCTGTAACTGCTTATTTACTGGGATATTCATGCACTGCCTCTAGAGCTTACTCAGAATGGTTCAATAAAATAAAAAACACAGTTAGCAGCAGCCCTGCGGACGCAAACGCCTTTTTGGTGAGAAAGGTCAGCAGAAAATGGCCAGACTGCTTCAAGCAGGCAGAAAGGCTATGATAACTCATGTGACCCGTCCATGGAATTGTGGTGAGCAGAAATGCCTCTCAGAATGCACAACACATCGAACCTTGAGGCAGATGGGCTACAACAGCAGAAGAGGTTCCATGTCAGCTTCAACTTCTGTCAGCCAAGAACAGAAAACAGAGGCTGCAGTGGGTACAGACCCACCGAAAGTGAACATTTGCAGACTGGAAAAACAGAGCCTAGTCTGCTGAATCTTGATTTTTGCTCAAGCCCACAGACAGTAGGGTCAGAATTTGATGCCATTAGCATGAATCCATATACTTGTGTCAACTTTCCAGGCTGGTGGAGGTGGTGTAATGGTGTGGGAAATGCCATTAATACTGGATAATCATTGCCTGAAAGCCACAGCCTATTTGAGTATTGCATTAACAATGGAGTTAGCGCCGTGAATAACTGTATAACTGAATAACTGAGTGCATTTTGGGAGTAAACAGCTTTCTGCCTCAGAGATAGATTACACCCAAGCCTTAATGGGTCTGTCATGGGTCTGAGAACATAATGAAGGTCCTACACCATAACTGACTGGACGTAATGGTAGTAAACAATGGATGAGTGAGTAGTATCAACAGCAGACAGGTAAGTGTTTTTTATGATACAGACAATGCCTCTTCAGTTTCTACAATTCCCCTTTGTCCCTGTAATACTAAAGCTTCTACTAGCTATAAGGGAAGAATGCCTGACCATGTTATTAATGTTAGTATAAACACTTTCAATACTGAGACAATTCCTACGCAAAAATGTCTCAATAATTATTCCGATAATGCCATTAGAGTCATCAAACCTTATAAGACAATAAGACAATCAAAGAAAAGCATGCACAGTCAAAACCCCAAAACTTAATTCTAGTATGCTCACAAAAGTCCAGTCCACCCCTGAGTAGTCCTTCTCTATCTCAGTGTTGCAGAGAAAGTTGTTCGTGTGTTTGTTACAAGCAGATTCGATTACTGTAATGCTCTTCTTCGGAACTGGGGTTCCGAAGGATACAATTCATCCCCTACAATTTGTACAAAATGCAGCTGCTTGGATCCTAGCAAAAACAAAAAAGGGCTCATATCACTCAAATTTTAAAAAGAGCTGCACTGGCTGCCTGTATCTACTAATCTATACATCTCTTAATAATCTAGAACCTGCTTACATTATAGAATATCTCTCTGTTAATGTGCCAACTTGTGGTCTTGATCCAACTTGATCTGCAGATACTGGCCTTCTGCACATACATGTAAAATACAGAAAACGTGGAGAGACAGTTATTCAGTTATTACACTTCTAAACTGTGGAACTCACAGACAGTCAGGCTCAGTGCACACTTTTAAGAAACATTAAAAATGTACTCTTCAACTTGATGTGTATTTTAATCTCTTTGTTGTCTTGGTACCTATACATTTGTTTCTTGCTATTAATGATGGCAACTGTAAACACTTTGAGCTGACAACCATATGAAAAGCCCTCTATAAATATATTATTATTATTATTATTATTGTTGTTGTTGTTGTTGTTGTTGTCGTTGTTGCTGACCATGTGCATCCCGTCATGACCACAGTTTACCATTTTGCTTTTCACTATTTCCAACACGACAATGTACCAAAAATGCATCGGAAAGCAAAAGTCGTCTCAAACTGGTGTCATGAACATGACAATGAGTTAAAGGTTTTTCTGGGGCATTCCCTGTCACCGGGTCTGAATCCAATTAGAACAGGAGATTTGCAGCATTAAAGTGAGCCTGAAAATCTGCAGGAATTATATGATGCAACCATGTCAACATGAACCAGAATCTCAAAGAAATGTTTCCAGCATCTTGTGGAATCCATGCCACAAATAAATGCCGTTCAGAGGGCAAAGGGAGGCCCCACCCCCCTAATAAAGTTCTCTGTGAGTGTATATGGTTTACACGATAAAACTTTATCCTTTAGCTGAGGAATACAGGAGCACCTCTGCCAGAGTGCTGCAGAGCACAGGCAGAAGGAATAATGGCATCTTTATGAGTGAGGCTTCAGCCGTGCTAAGCAATGCATTCCCATTTATTTCTACAATTTCATTGAAATGACTTTGGGATGGTTGGGGGCAGGGTGACAGCATGGCTCATCTACTCACCGCAGAGTCGTCACGGAGTGTGGGTGTGTGAGCACGGTCAGCGGCTTTTAACGCTCCTGCTGAATTTATGGCCGATACTGCGGAGTGAGAGACTCTCAATTACTAAGCATTTTTTCCCTTTGTTGATTTTCTTATGGTAAAGCCACTGCACAGAAAACAGCCCTCTAAAGCAATCCTGGTGAGGCCTGGACAGGCACGAAATCATTCCTGTCTCTTTTTTTAATGGATTTGTCTGCAGAGGAGGAAGACTTGGGCATCATTCAGCTCAGTGCTAAAAATGGCTAATGGGTGATGGTGTGATGTGGCATTACTGATAAATAACGGCACCATTTGTGGTGAACTATTATCTATTTTTATCCTGAATTAACTGCATAAAAAATAAATTAATTAAAATTAAAATGAAACATTGCTGAATTGTTCTCACGGTTTTTGAATGACGGGTTTAATGTAGTTTGTAAATATTTAGAATTCATTGACTTTCATTGACTGTGATGTCAACAAAACATATTTGCATACATATGTGTATTTAGCCTAGTGCAGTTTAGCCCTGTCCATTCAAAACTTGAAGTTATAAGCAGTGTTTCAGCCTATACTGCACTGGAAATTGAATGAGGCAGTATAGGACAACCAATCAGAACAGAGCTCATGTAGCCATCTTAAAGACACAGTAACAAAAACAGCCTGTTTAATTCTAAAGCATAAAGACAGGCTGAAAAATGGTCAAATGAAATTGGATTGATTTTGGTATAAACACTGCACATGTAATGTATGTAAATATATAATAATTAATTAATCACAATGAAAATACAGTTTTCACATTTTTGCCATCCGGTGTGCAAAACTGGTTTTAATGTAGCCCATACAGTTTCCTCTTTTATGTATCCTGATTACATAACGTTGTTGCGTGTATTCCATGACCACCCAAATCTTGATTCTTACCGGACTTTTTCTCTCTCTTTTTTTCTCTCCAGCTTTCTCTCTCTCTCTCACTCTCTCTCTCTTTTTCCCTTGTAACATCATAGTCTATAGCTGCACTGGAACAGCTCTGGAGTGGGTGAATGTGCCCCTGAATGACAGATAACAAGAGCGATGAATGACGTGCAGACAAGCTGTGGTGAAATGTATGGCATGTTATTGATGTTTATACGAAATATTTAGGACTATAGCCCCAGGATCCTAACCCTAGGCCTCACCCCTGATTCTTACCATGCCGTGCAAGTGTTCTAACTAAGTGAGCCTATTTACCATATAACATGCTTACCAGGGCAGCATAATTCTGCCTTGCATATTGCTAAATGCAATCACAGCCTGGTGCCAACAGATCTGTTGTACACTTTGTAAGCCGTTAAATTCATTTAGCCTTCTCTGGCAGGCTTCATAGTCATAGTACAGTACATTATTTATAGTCTCCTCCACACAACATGCATGGATTTTTCAGAGCTAGCGTACCTAGAGGGAACTTTATGGCATTATTTATTTCAGTTCTATATATGCAGTCACCTAGGGCCCCATGAAAATACACCTTAGATATACTGTATGTGCTGATTGTAAATAACATATATATATATAAAAACTTTCTGCTGTTTGAGATTATTTTCAGTAATTTTAGTGTAGGCCACCCTCTGGTTATGGTCATTGATATATGATTTTGGATTATTTCATGATGTTAACTGATAATTGTTTGAAGACAGATTGAAGTGAAAGAAAGCAATTCAGCATCTTAAAGTTGATATTCTGAGAGTTGAGAAGAAAAAAATAAAAAGTTTGTCTAATTTACAGTTATTACAGATAGATTTCCAGTGTTCAGAAAATCACTACAAGAAACTCTTAAAATGTAATAGGATTATGTGACTTATTGTCTTACTTCTATGTTTACAATTCTATACTAAATGATCTCAATATACTGAAAAATGGTTTTTCCTGTTTCCAGCATATTTCTTAAAACCAAATAGCAGTACTACAGGTATATGTGTAGAAACAGGTAATCTTGTAATGTTCTTACAACAATCTAAAATTATATGAATATTAGACATCATATCACCTACATTTGAGCTTATTTCCTTCATCATCACTTTTTCATCATCATTTTTTCATCATCACTTTTTTGCTGTGTATATGTTTGTGTCACCCAGAGCCTCCACTTACTCATTTTTTGGTCTTTTGCCTAAAGCCCCAGAGTCACTGAATCTACCCAGTGTTGATATGCCACATGTGATGTCATGAAGCTAGTCGGTCATAGTTTTCTGCCAAACCTCTTGCGCGTGAAACAATTTTCAGTTGCTTTCTTTCAGCTATGAGGCTTGTGTTTGCTAAGCCTTGTATCAGCGTTCTTCATTAGTTATAAAGTTAGCTGTGAGGGAGTTCTGCCAAACCTTCTCCTCAGCTAAACTATTTCTGTACAGCAGAAATTCTAGAAAGTCTTCAGGAAGAGTCTTCTCTGGAATCTGATTTAGCTGTGTATTGCTTTATACCTGCCAGATTTATATAGGCATGTATTACTTAATTAAAAGGATTATTAATTAAAGAGAGCCTTTCCAATATCACAGTTCATTTAAGATTTCTCATGAAGTCTTAAAATAGCAGTCTTAAAAATTTAAACATGGTCAAAAAGTTTCTTCTTTCAGAGGTATTAAAGTCTGAGATAATGCTAAGAGCTATGAGACCTAAGAGAGTTACAACGAGTCATCGCTTAAATCATTTTAGAATAGTCCAAAACCAAATATATCAGTGCCGGTGTGGTCTAAAACTGACCACCGAAAAAGAGAGAGAAAGTACAGAATCTAAGATGAATCTAACAAAAGACGTGTCATTCATATACAGTGGGACCAGTATTCAGAGACCAATATAGTGATAATGCTTCTATATTGCATTATATTCTAATTTAATACCGTTTTCCAACACAAATAAAAAAAAAAGTCTGGAAAAAAAGATGAGAGCTTATAAAAGATAAGACTGAAAAAAAAAATTTTGTAGACCTTAAAGTGGCTTTATGCAATAGTTTTTTGGCTAAAACTGAATAATAAAAGTTTTTTTACTGAGTATGGAGAAAAAAGAACACACTAAAATATGGTGAGCGAGCGTCACTGCAAGTCGCCCTGCAAGGCCTGAATAATCATATTATATAAGTCAGAGGTACTGGGACAATAGTACCTAATTCACTCACATCCACTGAAGACACATCCCTCACCAATTTTTGAGTTTTCTTAGAATACTCGTTCAGTCTTCTGATAAAAGTCAGATTCAGTCACATGTGGGGGTCTGAAACACAGGGAAATTGCGTCAATTATTTTCAAGCTCTGAGTCATTCTGAGTGAAAATGTGAAATCCACTGTTCTAGAGAAAATTACTGACTCAGATTTTCTTTACAGTGGTGGTGATGGGAACTAGGGGCCACAATGTCTACAACACAAATATAGCTATTGTGTTTACTATAGAAAACCACCATTAAAGTTGCACAAATCTTCTGAGCTGTTATATGTATTGTTTATAGTAGTGAAACAGAAGTCAATCTGAAATAAACATATTTGTTCATGTACTATTTCACCTTACAACATCCAGCAGGTACTTCTCCTCTAAAAAAATTGCATTTTAGGCTACTTCCTTTCTTCTGAATGAGCTGCCCAACAAGGTGAACTTGTTTAAAAGAAAACCCTTTCTAAATTTGATTTGTAAATGTGATTTGATACCAGAATTAAATTTGTTATCAGCATAGATACCATTGATGATGGAGATGCTAAACCATGCAGTTTGTGCTGAAAATGCCTCCTAAGCTCAGACATGGTTTGCAAATGGATTTAGGCTAATCTACTGTTATACTGAACTCTGTGACAAATCATTTGCTTGGTAGTGTTTCTTAAATACTCTTCTTTAGTCTTGTCCTGACATTTTTCATGTCATGTTTTTAAACAAAAAACCTTAATGTTTAGAATGCCTAATTTAATTCACCAGCTACTTTAAAACCGCTACTTTATTAAATTAGCTATGGAAGAGCTGAGCAACATTAAAGTGGGCGGTTCTGTGGTCTGAATCAACCATGGATTGATGGAGACTGACTTCATGAATTCAACATCATGTGATTATGATCCTTCAATAAAATCCTCTGTCTTTTCAAGAACCATAGCATATTGTTGCAGTCCAAAGAAAAGCAACTATGTCCAATATAGTACATCATATATAGTACATCAACATAATATAGTACATCAACATAAAGTTTCACACAACAAAGATATTCAGTGGTGCTCAGATGGTGAAAAGAAGAATCTAGAAGAAGTATAATTACAAAAATCTGTGATTTATTTTGGCCAGCAATGATATGTCATCTGACCAAATATACTAAAAAGACATGTCATTCATATACAGAGGGACCCAGATATCAGAGAGCAGTAGAGTGATAATGCTTCTGTTTTGCATTCTGTTTTAATTTAATAAAAAAAGGTAATTTAATAAATTACCAGCAAAACAGTTCTTTGAAACTGATTTGAAAGTCTTTATTACAAGTTTTTACATTTTTGCCAGGTCCCTCTATTGCACAAGTTTTTTGAAAAAGCTTCTGATGAGTAGATCAAATCTATCTGACAGACATCAGAGCACAAGCTTCAATGGAAAAGACACAACTGAAAAAACTTTTTGTAGGCCTTTTTTTTGTAGACCGCGCTGCTGCAAGTCACTACATAAAGCCTGAAATAAAAGTCAGAGGCACCCCGACATATTTTACGGTAAAATGTTTATTATATGCCTTAGTGTTTATGTATAAGCGGCACACACATACAATCAAAACTCAATGTNGTAGACCGCGCTGCTGCAAGTCACTACATAAAGCCTGAAATAAAAGTCAGAGGCACCCCGACATATTTTACGGTAAAATGTTTATTATATGCCTTAGTGTTTATGTATAAGCGGCACACACATACAATCAAAACTCAATGTTTAGGTCTCACATCTACCACAACTACCTCAAAATCAAAACTGAATCATTGATTTATCAGGAAAGTAGTTTCTTTTGGCCAGCAATGATATAAACTGGTCTTATTTGTCTTCTCTTAGACCTCTGCAGGTTTTCAGCATGAGTCACTTTGAGTCACTGTGGCTTGTCTTGTTTTCTACCTCTCTGTCAACACATGGAGAGGTTTTTTAAATGACAGTGCCACAACCAAATTTAGTTCCTATGGTTAGGGCCTTTGGCCTGGCCCCCTTTCTGGAGGAATACACCGCAAAAAATCCACAAGGAAACCTTTGAGTAATACAATGCAAAATAAATAAATAAATATAAATAAATATACACTGCCTGGTCAAAGAAAAGGTCATTGAATAATTACTGCATGGGTGATTATGTTTCAACTGGCAACAAGTTATCTATAAAAACATCTAAGGAGATGCTGATACTACTAAAATCGGGTTAAGAACTGTCCAAAGCATTAGTAAAAAGTGGAAGGACAGTGGGCAAACATCATCTGCGAGGAAGGAATGTGGTCGGAAAAAAAATCCAGAACGATCGTAATTGGCGATCACTTAAACGTTTGGTGAAATCAAAACATAGAAAAACAACACTAGAACTCCGAGATATGTTTAATAGTGAAAGTAAGAGCATTTCCACACACACAATGCAAAAGGAACTCGCGTGAGACATCATTTTCACACATGGATTGGCCACCAGAGTCCAGACCTGAACCCCACTGAGAATCTTTGGGATGTGCTGGAGAAGACGTTGCGTAGTGGTCCAAATCTCCCATCATCAATACAAGATCTTGGGGGAAAGATTAATGCAACTCTGGACAGAAATAAATGTTGTGACATTGCAGAAGTGTGTGGAAACGATGCCACAGCGAATGCATGCCATGATCAAAGCTAAAGGCGGTCCAACGAAATATTAGAGTGTGTGACCTTTTTTTTGGCCAGGCAATATATATATAAATAAAAACAAATTGAGTGAGTGTTTAGAAACCTTTTAACAAGTTAGGGTTCTATACCAGTGTATCAGTTCTTTAAAAGGTTCTTTAAATACACACATGTTTGCAAAAGCAGTGGTTCACAACCCCAAACCCCAAAACAGTCCATTTTTTTGGCTTAATCCAAAACTGCAACACATAAGAGTAGCGCTGATTTGAAAACCACTGGCTTTCATTGGAAAAGGACAGAACCATAATCACAGTTGGTTTTCTGGTTTGGACCAGCATGAAAGACCTTCTCACTTCACATGCTTTTTCTTTCTATTATACAGTACCTTAACTTGTGCGTCCTGTATTGTAGTCTATAACTCAGCCTGAAGAAAACGTACCTGATTTCATGTGAAACACAGTTTCTGAGGATCAACTGTGCATCCTTTGATAATCATAGAAATGTAATAGTAGTAATTGGGTAAACTTGTGTAGCATCTACCAGTGTGGTAGGCGTATTAAACCAAAGCACTCTGGGCTACAGTCCAAAACAAACAGTCAGCATTAACAATTTGTCAGAAGTGGTAACGCAGTTTATTTCACATAAACTCTTACGGAATCACAGATCTGTAAATAACATACAGGGTGCGACTCGGCAGTACTTGGTGTTAGATGAGAGTCACCAACAGTGTTAACAACATACAATAACATACAATAAGATCTCACTTTATTAGCTTTTCGTATTCTTTCGAGTAAAAAAAACTAAAGCAAATTTTATAGTTTTATATATTGGGAGTAGCATAAAATATAAAATGTGACATAATATTTGCACAAGCCACATGTTAAAACCAAAATGTTAAATTCAGCAAATAAACAGCTGTACATTAAAATCTGCGGAAGTGTGTTTACTTTCTTTAAAAACTTAAAGTTACAACATTTGACTAGTAGTGCCCAAACGTTTGCATGCAGCTGTGTCACAGTGAATCTTTGCCAGTTTGATATTCTTAGAAGTATTTTAAGCTGTATTGAAAAAAAAACCACATTTACATATGCTACTACAGTAGCTACTTCTATTATCCACTTACATGTGCATTTTAAACAAGCCAAATGTATATTGTATTGTGAGAACACTTCAGAAAAAGAATTTTACAAAACAGAATATTAGAATGCATTGGGGTTTTTTTTATATATATTTACAGTACTTAGCAGACGACCTTATCCAGAGTGCATTACAATCTGATAATTTCTTACACAGGTGGGCAAATGTGGAGGAGTGAGGAGTCTTGCCAAAGACCCTATTTGGTGTGGTCTAGGGTGCTTGCCCAGGTAAGCGATCAAACCCCAGTCTAAAACATGGAAGGTAGAGGTGTTAGCCAGTACACTATACCAACCACAATCGACCTTAATCAAGAAAGCACTATGTATTTTCTAGCTTTTAGTAACATGTTACGGAATCTGTCTGTCTGAGAATCTAGAGAAAAGCTGATTTTGAGAAGAATGGGCCTCAGAATTGCATTACGCAGTGAGTTCTCAGAAAACATGCACTACTTCTGTCAGTGTTCTCATTAGACCAAAGACAAACGAAATGGACATGCATTTCCTTTGTAGTGATTACAATAGGCTTTTTAGAGGTACGCAATGTGATGTAGTTGTGCCAAGTGTGGCAGAGGTGCTCCTTCATTTAAGTTTGAAAATACAATTAAATGTTATTCAATGTGATTACAGTTTAAGAGATATTGAGAGTAAGACAGTTTAAGATATATTATCAAAACAGTTAATCTGAAAAGCGACTTTTCTGTCTATAGAGTTCTGTTGTATGTAGGAATAGTTCAAAGGAAGAGACATTTTTTATTTCATGGACTACTAGAGACATTCTTAAATCGATTACAATTATTAAATACTGTATTGAAATAGATAAGTATAAGTATATTAAGATAGATAAGTATGTAACAAGTTCACTACATTATTAAGAAATATTGAAATGTTGAAAACATTGCCAATAAACCTGTTGTCTCTCCTGAGGGTCTTTTTTTTACATTTGCCCTTTTGCTTGTCTTTCATTGAAACCACAGCCAGTGATCTTATCTCAGTGCATCCTGTCACAGTAAAGAGGGTGAGGCTATAGTGCTCTACACAAATCCACAATTTACTACTACTTTTTTATGTAGCTGTTCATAAATTTTTGGGCTTGTAATTTTTTTTCCTCCCCATTTCAGTCATGTCCACCCACTAGCCAGGTCTTCCCCATTACACAATGCTACCAGGCTGGGACATGCTTCCTACAAGACATGTGAAGACAGCCAAATTCGAACCCCCCTTTTCCAATCAGAGGACCATCTTACCCACCCAGAGAGATGAGACCGGTTGTGTTTTCTTGGAGTCCCCACTACAGAGGCTGTGGCATCACTGGGGATGTAAATCATGACAGTTTGAAGGACCAATGCTTAGACAATTGTACAACTCAAAGGCCTGGTCAAGTTAAGTCTTGACTTCAAAATGAAACATCACATTGGGCCTGAAGACATATAATATTACTCTACTGGTAAATAATAAATGCTTTCATGCTAAATAAATGGCTGAATACATTAAAATACTAATTCATCATTTAAATAAGTTGAATTGAGGACCCACACTGGATTTTGAACCTCGGGGGTGCCTCCAGCAGTGCAGATAACATACATAAACAAACAAATAAATAATTTTTGAACCACCTGATAATGTAGAAATCTTCACATAATGTAAAAATCAAATGTTAAGAAATATAATATTCCAGTTTGCCTCTGCTTTTTTCATTCCTTGGAAAGATTGGACAACTTATGTTCTATTTTGCCTCATTTCACTTGCCCTTCAACTGCCTGTTAGTAACTTGTGCTAAAGGTTCAATAAACAGTGCTTGGAGTGCCCTTAAGGCCGTGTTGTTTCATTGTTTTATGCGAGTGTGAGTGGTTGAGTGCAACCATGGTAGACTTGAATGGGTTAATATAATCTGGAGCCAGGGAGCACGAGGCATCTGGAGTCATAACCCATGACATTATTTATCCCGGGGAGGTGTCAGGCCTCATCGCTCTATATGTGCATGGCTCTATATTTGACCTTGCTCCTCCTCTTCCTGCAGTGCCACTGATAGAAGTTTAAACGAACACGCCTGGCCTCTCTATTGAGACGGGAAGGTGGGTGGGGATTAAAAATAGACAAGCTAAGGTCTCAGCAACACAGAACAGACACCAAGGCACTATTTAAAGCCAAGGCCACACAATCTGAAAAAAGAAAGCTACTGGCATTTTTTTTAAGCTGACCCCCGCTGAGGCTTCAAATGCCAGCGTGCTATCCTGATCATCAGTACCAGAGAGCATTAACCACAGACGCTGTCACTTTGGGATTATCAGTGTGTTGAGGTCCTATTTTACCTAACATTTCATCAACAATTCATTCAGAGACTCTGCTGCCAGAGTTGTTGATTTGCATTTGATTTATTGTTCAGCTACCGAAATATTTTTTTTACAATGTTAGATCATGTTCTTTAAAATTAAAATGCATATGAAAATTAAAAGCCTAAGAAAACAAAAGAAAGTTTGAAGTAATATGTAAACAGTGTCAAGTTTCAGAATATACCATTCACTGCAGTACATACAGTCCAGTTTCAAAAAAGGCCTGTTTTGAATTGTGTCACAAGAATAAACTTATTTGCAAATACCCACCTCTGCAACCTACTGCAGTTTAGCTCCGCCCATTCACTATGAAATTCTAAGGACCATTTTAGTGCTTAAGTGCTTTTAGAATGAGTCACGATACAGGGCACCCAATTAGGACAGAGCCTAGGCTGCTTTTCCAGCACATGCTATGGCTTGACTCCACTTGCTTTAGGTACCAGCTACTCCAATGCAGACATGGCATCACCTATATTTGGTTGTCATTTTGTTTAGAAGCCAGAGCTAAGACGTCAAAACGACTCTGGTTGCTTAAAGGTGACATCAGAGGATACGTTAACCTGGTGACTAGCATTAGCATATGTGTTTAGTGTGGAAAAGGCCCTTTTTGCTCTCAACTGTTTTCCCCAACCATTTGGCAGTCTGCAGTGTGTTTATGTCACCTTTTGGCATCGGCTCAGCTCACTTAGCCTTGACCAGGTTTGCCTAATGGAAAGCCAAAAAAGGCGAGTAGAGTTGTGTTGAGTCAGTACTATGCAGTACAAAAGTAGCTTTAAAGGTGCAGTAACAAAAAGCAATATGTTTGAATCTAAGGAAGAGAGGCTGAAAATGGTCATGCAAAATTGAATTATATTTATTATATTATATATGGTTACATCAAACCACCCAGTTGTTTACCTTGTATGAATTTTGGTTTAAAACATTAACCAAAATTATCAGCAGAATGTGAGGACATAACAGTTGTAATTGAAAATAAGCCAAAGCTGTCTATGCATCATGTTGTAGAGATATCTACAAAGTTAGCATGCTAACTAGATAGCCCCAGCGCATCCTGTCCCGTAATACCTCTTTGTACCACAGGAGGCGATAGTGGGTAACATTGAGTGGAATCAGTCCAGCGCAAAAACATAAAGAAGTAGCACTGCATATTCTAACCTCTTGTCAATCAGGTTGAAGGTATTGCTCCTCATTTAAGGACAGGTCGCCTTTAAGGAAGAGTAAACACAACAAATGGTGAAGCTCTTGGCAAGCGACCGTTTTAACAAGACAGCTCTTAGTGAGTTGTTGTTTGGGTGATGTTTGATGCTAACACTGAGAAGGAGGGGCTGTGAATTTCTCACTTTTTAAGGGAAATCTAAAACATGAAAAAATATGAACTGTTTAAAGGAGAAATGTGCTGACATTTTATACATTATACATTTTATGCAACTTACTTGAGATGTAAATAAAGTCATTTAGAGTTTTAGTGGATAAGCTACTTTTAGGGCTCACAAGTATATCCCTTTTATTTCCTCACCAAAGCCACCAGTGAACCTACATGAACCTACATCATCAACATTGTTGATGATGGCAAAATCGTTGTAGATCTAAAACAATTTTGTTTGGGGACTATTTTGCCTCACAACACCCTGCATGTACCTCTCGGCCATAAATGGATTTTAAAACTAGTTGTTTCTCTCATAACATGCTATGAGCAAAAGGAAGAAACCTTGTGAGGAACAAAGACTCAGAAGGGGAACCCATCCTCCGTTGGTTCCCAACGAACAGTTAAAACACAACTAGAGCAATATGAACAAAGAATGAAGATCAGACAATAAATACACAGTACTGAATATTGAATCAACAAAAGAAATGAGCCTGTAAATACACCGAAATAATTCAGCAATGACAACCAGTGCCTATGGTCATCAGAGAGTCCATGAAAACCGATGACTACTGTCACTGTCTTTATGTGTGCTATGTTTACATCAGTTTCTGCATGAGTCATTGAAACGTCTTTTCTTGATAAAAAAGTTTTCAGGGGTCCGTTTTCCACACATCCATGAACCTGCAATGTTAACAGTAAAGCCTTGTGCAATAATGCATCTCCCTTTCAGGAAGCTGAAGTGTTGTTTCCGTTTTAAACATCTCCTGCCACCTGAGGAGGTGTTACTGAGTAGTTAGGGTGTAGTTCTAGAGGCTAGAGGCAGTTGTGGTGCTAGAGGCGACTGATTAGAGACTCCACTGTGCCATGTGTGTGTTCTGTGTATGCTGTGTTCTCAAGCTTTCTTGAACGGATGCAGTTGTTACATGTGCATTAGTGCTGGGATCCTTAACGAATACAGGCCACTTAATACCCATGAAGGAGATGGTTTCTTTGTGACTGCTGGTACAGAGACAGAGATCCCATCTGCATCCCCCTAACACACACACAGCAGGTGAAATAATTCCAGTCTGGTGTGCAGCAGCAGATGATTATGTAGTGCCTGAGGCCACTTTCACGCAGCACCTGCCTGATGGAGACAGCTACAACAGACTTCAAATACAGAGCAAGAGAGAGAGAGCGGGAGAGAGAAGGAGAGATACAAAGAAGGACAGAAAGGGAGAAAGCTAGTTACAGAGAGGAATACACGGTGGAGGGATAGTGAGAGAGAGAGAGTAAGAGAGACAGATTGAGAGAGATTCATACAGTGAGAGACGGAGGGATAGAGAGGAAGAAAGAAAAAGAAAAAGCAAGATAGAGAAGAGCTGGGACGGCTAGTGTTTATGTGTGTGAGAAAGAGAGAGAGAAAAGTAGAGAATAAAAGAGATAGAGAGGTATCAAGGAGAGATAGTGATTGTGAGAAAGAGACAAAGAACGATAGTGAAAGAAAGAGAGAATAATACAATAGGAGGGATAGTGAGAGCAAGAGAGAAAGAGAAAGAACAAACAAGCGAGAGAGAAAGAGAACTAGAGAGGGACGGAGGGAAATAGGGAGAGAGAGGTGAGGTATAGAGAGAAGGAAAAAGTGAGATAAAGGGGAATGGGGAGGGACAGTGAGAGAGAGAGTGTGAGTAAGAGAGCGAGAGAGAAAGAAAGGCATATAGAGACATAGAGAAGGGAATAGAGAGAAAAAGGAAAAAGTGATAAAAGTGGGATAATGAGACAAATAGAGGGTGGGTAGAGAGAGTGACAGAGAGAGGGACAAAAAGAGAAAGCCTGGGTAGTGAGGGACGGGCAGAGAGAGAGATTGACAGAAGGGGGATAGAGATGCAGAAGGATGAAGAGTGTGGGAGAGGGGGATCGAGACAGGGATAGAGAAACACTGGGGTGAGATTAGGACAGAGAGGGATAAAGGGATAGAGAAAGTGACAGAGAGAATAAAAGAGATTCAAAAAAAGAAGGAAGGAGAGAGAGAGACTAAAGAGAGAGGCAGATATAAAGAGGGAGACTGTCATGTGACATAGAGGCAGAAAGAGAGGGAAAAGAGAGCGAGAGTCACAAAGAGAGAGACAGATACTCAAAGGTAGACTGTAGAGTCCACATTCTTTATCTTGTGTTATCTGTCCTTCTCGTTTTCTGTCAGTCTGTCTATCTCTCTCTCATATTTAACTATATGAAACCAGTGTCATGCTAAACACTCCAGATGCCCGTTCTGACCCTCCTGAGGCCGAAACTAAGGAATGCTGACAAATGCGCAATGATGCTCTGCCTCATTGATTATATTTACTCTGCCTGTTATTGCAACTTTGCATCATTAGACTCTAAAGGTTTACCTTTCCTCATGCAAAATGTAGAATAGCAGTGCAGCAGCATCACACCAACCTAGTACTCTTCAACTCCTTTCCCGAGGGCTCCCCTGCACTTACTTATAGCTTTACATTCACTCTGCTCTATAAACACTGCAATTCCTAATCATCTCCAGTAAGGTGTGACAGATTTGAAGGACCTTGAAGAGTCAGAACAGGGAACAACTGCAGTTGAGGGGAACCCAACAAAGATTGCAGTTACGAAACGCTGCTTTGCATGCATCATGTGATGTAATGACAAATGAGTCCAAAACTGCACACTACTGTATTAAACAGTGTCAAAAATAATACATCACCTTTAGAAGTGCATTAATTCAAATTCAAGGCATCCTATTCAGCCAACAGCTGTTAGAAATTCTGCGTTCAGGAACATTCAGGAGTCAGGAGATTGGAGAGCTTCAGCGTTGACTTAAGTTTATTTACACATACAGAGAATCAACACACGTGCATGCAGAATCACATGCAGAAGCACAGCTTAGATCATCAGTCTGTCTCCAGTCCAGTCTAGTCTGGTCATAGTCGGACATGGCTTAAGTAAAAGTGATGGTCAGGGGGATCAAAAAGGGAGAGTATGAAGGTAAGAGATGAAGGTGGAGAAAGAGGAGAAGGGGGTATGGAGGAGGTGAAAATGAGAACAGAAATGTAGGGTGTAGAGATGAGCGGAGTGATTGTATCACCTTAAGGGAAGGAGACAAAGGGTTTCAATACAAATAATAGAGTTGTGTTCTGCAAAAAGGGGGTAGAATGAGGGAGTGGTGATTATCAGCTCTCTGCAACAAAAGGCCGTTTGCTAAAACTCTACAGTAAATAAGGATAAGGCCATAATAACACGTCTTGAGAGAATAACATTAAAACAGAAAATAAAATATGTTGAGACTATTTTCTCTCACCACCCATGCTCAAAACCAACAGCACTGCTATTTCAACATCCTTGGACATCCCACCCCAATAATATTACTTTATTACTTGGACATACCCCGATTATATTACATTATCTGCAAGACTGAAAAAGAGCTAATAGGTCTACTACACTGTTGTTGGGTTAGGAGAGTAAAACAGTGAATAACTATATACAGAAGACGTACAGTCTACTAAATTCACTCATCTTCTAAGCCACTTGTCCTGCTGTGTCGCAGAGGTGCTGGAGCCTATCCCATCGCTCAGTGGGCACAAGGCATGAACACCCTAGACAGGCTACCAGTCATCAGACATACACGTTCACACATACTCACACCTAGGGGCAGTTTAGCATCTCCAATTCACCTGGCTGCATAGCTTTGGACTGTGGGAGAAACCCACACAGACACAGTGAAAACATGCAAACTCCATACAGAAAGCACCCTGCACAAGAATCCCAGCCAAGAATCGACCCCGGGCCCTTCTTGCTGTGAGGCGACAACACTACCCACTAAGCCAGTGTGCCACTCGCAATCTAGTAAATTGCTAATTTAAATTGCAAATGGCTCCGGGGCCCCTAGACAGCTACTTGTAAAACTTACAGTCAGAAACCGCCCTTTAAAATAGTGTCTTTCATGAGACAGCAGGCATGGTGCAGAGCTTGTTAGAGAAGCTACATGAGCTGTGCTTGATAGCAGCTGAGTTCTTTCATAGTAGAGGCTGTTTAATTGCAGACCAGACAGGTTAGCTAAGCGTTTTAGAAAGATCACATAAAAAAGAATAAAAAATTTAAAAGAAAAATCTGTTATTTATTGATTGTACCCTCATTTTTATCACTTCAGAGGGAATGCTAATTTCTTCTAGCATTGTTGTGCTGTGAGTCAAGCTGTGGTATATATGGTATATTCATTTTTCCAACATGCTTATGTTCACATATGGTAACTCTCCAACAACTAAAACATCTAAGAGGCATTCAAATATCATGTTTACTTGTTATAATGTAGTTTTACTGTGGATCTTTCAGTAAATCCCTTAGCCTAGCCTGATTCTCTTTCAGTGCTGCACACAAAAAAACACTGTTAATAGCTCCCCGTGTGGAGAATATTCAGATTGCTAAACATAAATGAGTGAGTCAATGTGCTTTACCCACATTACTCAAATTAAAGTTTGTGTCCATTTTGTCCATGGTCCTTTAATAGAATATTTTAATGGAGTTTCACCACATACAGCCAGTGATCAAATTTGTTAGTCTCTAGATTATAAAAAAAAAATGTTATGTAATGTAGTTATTCTTGAATCACAAAATAATCCAGTAAAAGCTTGTTTCAAATTTGGGTTTTGATAGGTACTTTGTCGATACTTTGAGATACTTTGATAGGTAGTTTGTCGCATAGAGCAATGACATAATAGAGAATGGCATACCAAGCACATTTGTTGCAACAGTATGGCTGTAGTTATTAGTCTCATGGGTCCAGACATGACATCTGTACATAACATCTGTACATCTGGGGAAATTATAAGATAATCATAATCATCTGCTGCTGAGACATTTTGGGTCCAGAGCGTAGACTCATTAGGGTAGGAATAAACTGAAATTTATAGACCAATCCATTGCTTAGTGTAGGCAGAGCTCAAAATAAAGGTCAACTGTACGATTGTCAAAACACAGCCTGCTGTTGACAGCAAGCCTGTCATTAGTCCATATATGTAATATAAGATAACATTTAAGAATGTAGATGCATGTTATGTGTGCTGGAACATGNGGGGGGGGGTTATAACCCAACAACCCCATAAACTACTTCACATGTAAGTATTTATATTTAAATTGTTGCACTTGCTTAGAAGGATTTATTATAAACACCAGGATGAATTCATGAATTCAGTTCAAATCAATACAGTTTGACTGGAAAAAGACTGATGTGAATGAGTGTGCTATTGGATAACAGGAGTGTCAGGAATGTCTATTGGGGATCTGATAAAATGTATGAGTTGTGTGTTAAGGGGGTAAACTGGAGCATTTGCTCTGTGCGTAATTTGACTCTAACAGGTCAAATCTATTTGACGACCCGATGTACAGTGTTTATTACACTGGTTGCACTGAGTGATGTTTTAATTATATGAGCATTGATTTTGCCGTGGCATTTTGAAACCATTATATGTACCACTGTTATACATATGGCCAATAAAAGGTAGCCACAACGCCATGCTGCTTCTGCGCCATGAAGTACGTTAATGCAATACGAAGGGCTGCATTGTGCTTGGAGGAATCATTAGAGCGGACAGCTCCTGCTGGATCTACTAATGCACGCTGTTGGCTGTCACTAGAGCTGATGAATTGGGATTTACACTAATGCATCTTGGAATGCCGAGCAGCAGTTCTTAGGTCTGCACTTTTATAAACAGGGCCAATTCTATAACAATTCAATCCTTGTTTCTCCCTTACTTGTGACATGAAAGATATAAAAAAATGGCAAACAATGAACGACAACTGGATATGAAACAGCACTGAAATATGCAGCTGTTTAAACCTGTGGAAAAGGTCAGCACATCAGTGAAATAACGAGTTTAATGAGGATCCTATTCCCCATATTGCTTTTGTGATGTCACAAAAATCAACACATTTACATCAGTTTAGCTTAGTCCATTTACTCTGAAGACGTGTTCCAGGCTTCTTTTCAATGGTGTACCATATAGGGTAGCCAATCAAAACAGAGTCCTAAAGGCTTGTAGGTGCAACAGCCTCCCTAAATCTGTGAAGAAGAAGCTGAAAATGGTCACATAGAAATTAATTATAGCTGTTTTTGACACTTAAATCCACACAAATATCATAAGTGTAGAATGTATTCCATTCAAAATGTTAAAAAATTAATTTTTTTTTTTTTTGTTTCAGTTTATTTAATTACCAACGTAAATTGACCAAGGTGTCCATGTAAAACAAAAACAACCACATTGACACTGCCAGTCTCCCGGACTCCATTTCCCAGAGTGCACTACCTCATGACGCCACACCCACATGTCCCCAGTCATCCAATCAGTCACGGTCTAGGTCGCCCAAGTTTTGATTAGCTTCACCTGTCATCATTTACACACACCAGTATTTAAACCCCTCACACACACATGTTGTGAAGTTTTGCCAAACACTGTTTGCAATTCCAAACGTTTTCCCTGTGACTTACCTATTTATTTTCCCGACTGACTTGCCTTCGTCTCTGGCTTTATCTCTCTCGATTCTCCATTCGGTTTTGTCTGCTCTTTTCTCCCTGGTTCTGACCATCCTTTTGTGTTCTGACCATTCTCTTGGATTTCCCTTCGGATTCGGTTGCTGGCTTGTTTGATCTCCTGGCTCTGACCCCTGCTTGTCTCTTGTTCTGGACCCGGCATTGCCCTGTTTATGTGTGCTTGTTTTTTGCTGTTGTGCTCAGCTACCTGTTGGTTAAATAAAACCCCTCTGGCTTTTAGCTCTGCTCACGTCGTGCCAAGTTCTTTGTGCTTGACAGCCACTTTATCCTTTCTCAATTTTACTAAGTACAACATTACCAACTGAAATCACAAAGGCAGTAGTTTTTCATGGATTGTAATGATGCTGTAAATATGGATTTCATGTTTCATCATTTCTGCCTCGTCTGGTTGCACGGGATAGCAAAGGATCCTTGAGGGATTTTGTATGTTGGTTAGATAAGGTGTGACAAGCAGGTGTGGACCTGGCCAGCATCCTGTCTAACAGGATTTGGCTCTGCATGGCATGGTAACTCAGGCTGATTAATTTGTAATAAATAAGCCAATAATCTATTTACTGCGACATGCTTCATTTCAGCATCTGATTCAGTGTGAACAAATTTCGAGAAACGACAACTTTGCTCCTGCAGTCTGATCTCAATCTATTCTAGCATTGCCCTGGAGGTTCATCTGAGCAAAATACCACTCCAAAATCACAGTCATCATCAGAAAATAAGTCAGTTGTTTATATATTGGTCATGTTTTCATCATTTTTTGACACAAAAACAATAAAGTTACCAAAGCCAAAAATGTGAACCTGTAAATTGAACGTACATTACTGTGGACATTTTATTTATTTATTTTAACATGTTGTGTGACATGTTTTTGATTTTCAGTTTACCATACTGGAAAAAGTTATGGCAAATTTCATATTTTATATTTTATTTTTTCCAATATGTTAAATTTAAACACATTGTGCATATACAAACTGTACACTAAAATAGTAGAAAAATGCCATGTTTGTTCTCTGTAGAGGATTTATTGCATTATTTTAGAAAATCACCAAAACATGCCATTTTACCCAGAACTGAAAACCCAAAAAGAAAATAATAAAAAGCTTCAGAGAAAATGAGACTCCCAACCCAACCAACAAAACCATCACCATCAGATAAACCCCACTTATAGCTGAAAAAATCAAGCTCCACTCTCATCACCTTTAGATCTGAAAAAAGGCTCCTGTGAAGTTTGTAAGAATATGACTCAGGTGTAACTGTCAAGAATCCCTGACTGAAAAAAGAAATAGACAAAAAAGAAGAAAATGTGCAAATCTATCACAGAAACCGTGGTGTTTTCAGAACAATGGGCTGACCACCGCACACTTACAGACTTCAACATCATTTAATGTGTCTGGGTAAAGTTAGATCATGGAAAACAAAAAAAGCAACCAACTTCTAAAACCGAACTTGTAGTGAAAAATGTCTCTGCAGATAGAAGCTGTAATAAAGGCAAAGGGTAGGCAAGCAAAATATTGAGAAATGTATATATATATGTATATAATTATATTTAGTTATTGAGGTTTTGTGGTAATTTTCTTGTTTATATATATATATATATATATATATATGTTTTTGTCCTGACACTGAAAAATAAATAACATGCTGGTTGTTTTAAGTGTCAATTAAATAAATGAAAGGGGTTCTCTGTAAATGTAATTCAGTACATACAAACCACAATATTAATTAATCATGTAATTGCATATGAGTAGTAGTACAGCACCCTGACAGTAATAACTGTACACTGCCAAAGTGAATCTAGTGTAATATGACAGGCAAAAAGCTCCGTTACACAGCTTCTCCAACAACATGAACTGAGAACCACTGGATTAGTGTTTATGCCCTCCTGTGTGGCCTATATGACCAGAGGACTGCTAGTGAACTTCCCTTGTCTAAACATACTTTGGGACTAATAAATCTACTCTGGCTCTACATGTCGCCTCCTCCACACTGCCAAGTCTCCGTCTCCCTCCTGTGCTGCCATGGCAGCGAAAGCATATACAAAAACAAGAGCAGAGGCCACTTCTGCTAAAGCTGTGTGGCTAGATCTGGACAGGATTAGAAATGCCGAAATGGGACGATTTTGTGAAGCGCTGCATTTCCAGTTCAGATATCTCCGATAGGTTCATTAGCTTGCAGGAGTCCTAGATCTCAGGATTGGAAGATTTGAAAGCGCACATGTCTCTTGCCACCTGTACAAACATGGAAGAATTAGGCAAATTAGGGATTAGGATGAATGGAGGCAAATTTTGGTTGAAATGGAGCTCCCTTGGCCCCTCCGTCTAAAAGTACCAAAAAATCTAGTAATGATTTCCAGAAACTACGTTTTTGTCCACATGTCATATTTGTTAAATTAGGTTCTGAATTAGTTTCTTACACAGGTACTAAGTCACAGAGAACAGCTATAGAGCTATGTGTGTATTATACTTTGTGTCTATGTATTTTATCTGTGTTTGTGAAAGGGGTGTGGAGTGGAATTAAGGGAGGAGATAAAATGAAACTGAAAGGAAAGAGAACTCTTTTCTTATTCATTCCGAAGATCGGTTATTTCAAATGCACCCATAATCTCTAAGTTGCTGTGCAGCCTTCATAACACTGTTCTCGTTTGGAAGCTGCTCTTCTAAAAATAAAAAAACAACAGTTTTTAATGTGGAGCATGTCATTTGGCAAGTCATTTTCTAGACTTTCTAGACTGTCTCTAGACAGTTGCTAACTAACTCTGTTAACCTTAGAACAGGGCTGTAATTGTGACCAACACTGGCCCATGAGGACCTAACAGGAAGTTTGGATAGTATTTCAAAATAGCACAATATTTTCCCTTTTTTTTTTTATTTACTTGTCATCCAGTGTCATCATCAGATATCACTGATCAGCTATATAAAGTACTGTGTCAAAGTCAGAGACCACCCTTAAATTATGAAATTACCAATCAAAGTGGAATATTAAGTACAAATCTGAAACAGAAATCTGAAGGAATATTTTCCTCCAAAGTTCAGTCTTAGAAGTTGGTTACATTTTCTGATTCTTATGATCCAAGTAATTCCAAACACATTCAGTGATGTTGAGGCCTGGACTCTGGGCTGGTCAGCAGTTTCTTTGCTTGAAATGCAAATGTTCCTCTTTTTGTCCAAACAGTCCCAAAAAATATAGTGACTGTACATGAAATGAGTGTTCTGTGTTTAATTACAAAAAGAAATGAAATTTTACCATGAAATAACTTTATTGATAGCTGTAAATATACACTCCTTCTAAATGTTCTGCTCGCACATTCTACACACATTCTAAAAGGTTGTGCATGTTTACTGCTGTGTTGCATCACCTCTCCTTTTCTTAACACTCAATAATCATTTAACAGGTCTTCAGCTGTACAACCTTATGGATCCTTCTTTGCCATCATTTGTCACTTTATTTTATTATTTTACACTTTTTAAAATTTATTTTACACCACATATTTGCAGTAGGACACAGGCACAGTCTAGCACCTGCACTCTATGAATGTGCAGCTGTTGATGCTGCTCATGCAGATGTTCCTGAAAAAGATAGCGTAAAGTTACTCCACAATCTTTCAGCATTAATGCACAATGTTACCCACCAACACTCTCTCATACCATGACAGACAGGTTTTTGAACTTTATGCTGGTAACAGTCTAAATGGTCCTTTACATCTTTGGGCAGAGGCCAAGTGGTGATATCTATCACAGAAGGATGCTGGTTTTTAATGCAGCGCTGTCTGAAAGGTTGAAGGTCACAGGCATTCAGTTTCCACTCTGCAGAATCAAATCTCTTAGCAAAGAGTGGGGCATCTTCACTTAACGCCTTCTTTAGCAATAATTGTGTTTTAGTGGAGATTGATAAAGTTACATGAAAAGTATTTTCTGGATTTTCTCCATTTTCCCTATTGTTCTCGTGTTCATGACTGCACCAAGCAGTGAGATGTTAAGGCCTGTGTATTAAGTTAATAAGTTACAAGATAAGTGAATGGAGGAGTCTCATCTGCCCTATGATTCTACAACCCTGCCAAATTCTTATAATGCAGTTGCTATGGAAACTATCACTACTTGAGAGTAGAGCAGCGTCCCATGAACTATCCTATTTCACTGGGTACTGTGGTCAAACAGTACAGTAAGGTTAGTACACCACTCATCATCTACTTCATTACAAACACCTTAGTAACATCTCCCTTATAGGTCAGCCACAGGTGTACAGGAACAGGCTGTAGCTCTTCTGTGACTGTGTGCAATTTGGCATTCACTCTCTACCCCATTCATTGGTCAGTTTCAGACCGCAGACCCACTGTTATTGGCTGGCCAACAATTCTCTATACAGCAATCACATGAGATGGTAGTGTTACGGTAACTTAAGTCACACTGGTACAAGTGTATCAGGACTTTTTACATGCGTCAGTGTCACAGGCATGTTGCCCAACACATCCAGCCTCTGTGGTCAGAAGCTGACCACTGATGATAGAGGACAACTAGCAACAGATGTCACTAACTGTACACCAGCAGGTGTTTCTAATAAAGTGGTCAACGGGAGATGTCCATTCTATTTATGTCTCCATCCATATTTATGATCTACTGTAGAATATATCAGTGAAAAGCCAACAAGAGGGATGAAGGAGAGGTTGGGGGGGAGGGAGTATGCATTATGAGTGGATTATTGAAGCCTCAGAGAATTAAAGCAATTTGTCATCCCTTTGACAACTGTTTGTCACATCCTCTCTGAACTCGCATGAAAAATGCATGGGCCATATGGTGCACCATCAAACCGCTTGCTGCTGTTATTGTGCAAATCTCTCTGTTTTTCCCTCAGTCATTTTGACACTTGTTTTGCATCATGCTGTGTTAGTCAAGCATCCATTTAACAGTAAATGAGAGTATAGATACCAGCTTATTTGTCGCTTTACTTGGAGGAGATTAAAAACTTCATTCATTACATCGTTTGTGTTTTTTTTAAATATCTACTTTAAGGGAGATTCTGGCCAAAGTAAGAGAAATAACCAGCGGCTTCAATGGAAGAAACCTTTGAAAAACATCTACATCTGCTTTGTCTTCAATTCAAACCCTGAAAAACAGCCCCAGGCTGTTATCCCTTTTCCACCAGACTTTGCTGTTGGCAGTATACCATTCTCCTGGCATCAGGCAAAACTATATCTGTTCATTAGACTGTTAGATAGTGAAGCATGATTCATTGTACCATAAAACATGTTTCCGATGCTTCAGAGTTCAGTGGCAACGTGCTTTACACTACTCCAGCCAACAACTGGCATTGCTCATAGTGATCTAATGCTGTGTTCTCATGTTTGCACTAGCTGGATGATGGCAACCCGGGTATTCCATAATTTTCAATACAGCTGCCACCATAAGCAGCAACATTGTTACATTATTTACATTGTTGAAGCTCTCCTCTGATAATGATCCTTTTTTTTATACCAGCGTTTGCAGAGCTTCATGCTTCACATCGCTATGCAGGGCAGAATGACTGCTTTTTCCAATACAAACATGTGAACGCAGCATTAGACTTGCGTACAGCTGCTCGGCCATGGAAACCAATGTAGTAAAGCTCCCGGTGCAGAGTTCCTGTGCTGAAGTTGCTTCCATTGTGCTGTGGTTACTTGCCGGCCCTGCTCTGTGAGTACCTGGTCTACCTCTACTATCGTAGCAAATCTAGTAAGGCAGAACTTTAATGAACTAACTTGTGGCAAATCCTATAACAGTCACTGAGCTCTTCACTAGGCCGGTCTGTTACCTTTGTTTGTCTATGGAGATTACATGGCTATGTACTTGATTTCATACCTTTGTTAGCAACAGGTGTGGCTGAAACATATGAACTCAATTATTAGGAGTAGTGTCCATATACTTTTGAGAAATACAGCTTACCTTTACTCATGTTGCTACTTTTCTCTGTCTGGAAGGGTAAAAGCCTTGCCTCTGTTCATGTTGCCAGGGTCTTCCAATGACCAGGGTGAGAGTTATACCAGTGCTAACTGAGTTGTATTTATTAGCCTTTAGTTTAGACTGGTTGACATTACAGTCATACATATTCTCAACATGTTGTATGGCTTTTTGCATTAATGTACTGCATGCTGGGTATTGTAGTAAGAGAACACTGATGAATGAAAACATTAATCAGTGTCAAATTCAGTGTCAGCAATCAAAATGTAAATAAGATTGTAAATTCTGTCAAAGCAACAAGGCTAAGAGACATAATACTGCACACTGAAGAACACAAAACTCTAGTTTTAGTATACAATGCACCTTTAAGGTCAAGTTCAATTTTAATGATGAGTTTTGTGGTAAGATGGACTTATAACACTGTGTTCAGGGGTTTAAACACAACACTAAATGAACCACATTCTGTCTCAAATCGCTGCATGTAAACTAGTAATTAACAGTTGATACTGCAATAGTGGTAACAGGGCCTTGGACATACCTTGTTACCTTACCTGTGAAGTATTAGGTCACCAGCATTACATCTACAGAGTTTGGTGGAAAGACTGAGAGAGAAAGTAGAAGGAGTCTGATAAGCAACACAAGTTCTCTAGCTTGAGCACAAAAGGGCCACCTTTTATAGTCTGACCAGTACAAGACCTTCCAACAGGATGAAATGTACCAGACTAACATTTTATCAAGACTTTTACCTAAATTAAACATTCAAAGGAGGATTTTGTGACATTGATTTTCCCTTAATGGGCTCAGGTGCCATAATGTTTATAAGGGATACAATGGAGCCTAGTTTAGGTAGTGTTACATAGGCACAGAGTGTTCAAGTACAATTCAATTTCACTGCACTCCCTCTGTTCACTCTAGTGTTGAAGTATAGTCCTCAGGAGAGACATTTTCCTCACCCTTAGCACATAAGAGCAGTCAATTGCAGCCCCCTTCTCTGCCTCTGTTTTAACAGAGCTTGCCTGCCATGACACACAATATACGCTTTACCACACAACATAGTTTTCATTTGTTACAGTTATTTACATGGTTTTTTTTTACAGTTATTTACGACAACTGCTTCTCTGTCTCATAAAACAAAACAAAGGTACACTCTTAAAAATAAAGGTGCACAAAGAGGGTTTTTGGAGGGATCCCATAGACAAACTTTTGAACTATGTTCAGTTTTTGGTTCAAATTGAAGGAAGTAGAATATAGAGTCATGAAACACAGATTTTAGGTACTGCTGCCTAAAAGGTCGGCCAATATAATGACAATAAAGTGTATCATAGTATTTAAGAATGATGGTGGTGTATCAAACTTATAAATATTATGTCAAATTTCTGATGTTGTCTTCACAAGAAGTATACAGCTGGTGAAATAAGTATTTAACACATCACTGATTTTCTAAATAAATATATTTCTAAAGGTGCTACAGATGTGCTATTGTCGGTAACAACCCATCCAATCCACACATGCAAAGAAATCAAACCATAGATGTCCATAAATTAGGTTATGTGTAATAATGAGAAATGACACCAGGAAAAAGTATTGAACACATGAAGAAAGAGAGGTGCAAAAAGCCATGGAAAGTCATGACACCAGCTGAAATCTATCAGTAATTAGAAAGCAATTCTGCCACTTAGTGCAAATTAATATCAGCTGGTTCAACTGATGGTCTATAAAAAGGTGCCACACAAGAAACATTTCATGATGGGTAAAACCAGTGAGCTCTCTCAAGACCTTCGCAATCTTATTGTTGCAAAACATACTGATGGCATTGGTTACAGAAGAATTTCCAAACTACTGAAGGTTCCAGTGAACACTGCTGGGGCCATAATCCGGAAGTGGAAAGAACATCATTTCACCATAAACCGGCCATGACCAGGTGCTCCCTGCAAGATTTCAGACAGAGGAGTGAAAATAATCATCAGATGAGTTGTGCAAGAACCAAGGACCACCTGTGGAGAGCTACAGAAAGACCTGGAATCAGCAGGTACAATTGTTTCAAAGAAAACAATAAGTAATGCATTCAACCGCCATGGCCTGTATGCACGCTCACCAAGACTCTATTGCTGAAGAAACATCATGTTGAAATGCGTTTAAAGTTTGCTCAACAACATTTAGACAAGCCTGTGAAATACTGGGAGAATATAGTCTGGTCAAATGAGACCAAAATTGAACTCTTTGGATGCCATAATACACACCATGTTTGGAGGTCAAAAAGCACTGCATATCACCCCATACACCATACCAACAGTGAAGTTTGGAGGTGGGAACATCATGGTGTGGGTTTTCAGCCTACAGCACTGGCATGCTTCATATAATTGAAGGAAGGATGAATGGACAAATGTACCGAGACCTTCTTGATAAAAATCTGCTGCCATCTACCAGGATGATGAAGATGAAACGAGGGTGGACATTACAGCAAGACAATGATCCCAAACACACAGCCAGAAAACTTTCAATTGGTTTCAGAGAAAGAAAATAAAGCTGCTAGAATGGCCCAGCCTATCACCTGACCTGATCTCTATGGACGGAACTAAAGCTCAGAGTTCACAGAAGGAGCCCACGGAGCCTTCAGGATTTGAAGAGTGTTTGTGTGGAAGAATGGGCCAAAATCACACCTGAGCAATGCATGTGACAAATTTCTCCATACAGGAGGCATCTTGAAGCTGTCATCACCAACAAAGGCTTTTGTGCGAAGTACTAAATAAATTTCAGTAAGCGTGTTCAATACTTTTTCCCTGTGTCATTTCTCATTATTACACATAAATTAATTTACGGACATCTATGGTTTGATTTCTTTGCATGTGTGGATGGGATGGGTTGTTGTCGACATATGGTGAGAATTTCATGTCAATAGCAACTTTAGAAATATATTCACTTAGAAAATTGGTGACGTATTCAATACTTATTTCACTCGCTTTATGCCCATGCCTAAATTCTATTACATCAGCTAACAGGCACCCCTGTTGCCTAGCACTGGGCTGACTGGGGTGAGAGAGCAGGTCCTCCTATATACCCATTGAAAATGAGGCCAATTATGCTCTTTTTGATTCTTGGCAACTGACGGCTGTGGCATCGCTGAGGATTGAAGTTGAGACCTACCGGCTATAAGGCCAAAGCTTGTTTAAGGATATATCTGACTATCAATGAAAGGCTTTCCATCAGTCTATCAATGAAAGGCTTTCCCTAGAACCATGTTTTCCAGCCAAGAACTATTTAGGATTATTTATTTTTAAGATTGCCCAGTGCTGTAAAGGTTTGTTTTGCTGTGATACCATGCTTTTCATTACCGTCTCCCATTAACATGGTTTGGGAGCTCCTCTGCAATGGGCCCTTTTCCAAATCCTATAAATAAAAGCCCATTCCTGAGAGCTGTGCTGATCCTGACATGCATTTTCCATTCATACGGATATGGCACCATGCTAGCTGGTCCACCCACACAATGCTGAAGCTCCAGGCCTGACTCATGCAAACCTTGGAAGGGAGTGTGATGGGATGCAACAGCACAATACACACACACACAGACACACACACACACACACACACACACACACACACACATATATATATATATATATTTGTGTAAGTATGTTCGTGTATATATATATATATATATACACAAACATACTTACACAAATATCAGACAGTGACTCATCTCTTACTGAAGCATTACAGGCTGTACTGTAGTCCTGTAGCTAAAATACTCATGTGATAAATCTGTTCATCTGTTCAATTAATTAATGATTATCATTTTAGAACATTTTGAATGCAGCATTGTTTGCTTTGTTTTTGCAGTGCTTGTTGGCATGGCTGATTCTGATCTTTTGGAGGCTCTAAGGGACATAGTCCCACCACAGTTTTGTTATGTTGCAGAAATACAAGAATGAAACAGAATGAATACTTCGGTCAGGAAAAAGTAGGGTTACGGGTAAAGGGGATACGAATTAGTTTATCAAACCAAATTTTGTTCCATGTATGGAAACTGAGCTGCAAGAACAGCCCTTTCTGAATTCATTGTGCCTGTGATGTCCTGAGAACCAACTTATTTACATGTATCCACCTATTCACCTATTACAACACAAAAAGAACTGAAACTGAAAAAGCAACTAGGCCACTTATTATCTGTGTGTCTATATAGGGAAGTCTGTTATCTTAGAGGCCATCACTGCAACCCTGCAGGGCGCTCATTTCCAGCCATCCAAGACCAGACTGCTATCTCTTTGAATGGGAAGTGACCAAAATACTTGAAACTGAAGGTCAGATTACTGTTCCAAAAACATGTTTATGAAATCACTGATAAGATCTGAGAAAGCATCATAAATAGTTTGTAGCATTTGGTTCAATAATGCACAAAAAACCTTTTGGTTTGTTCTGGCTACTGCACTTCTCTACAAGAATCCACGTCAGCACCATGCTTGTGGTGTAACCAGCACAATGATTGACTGACTGATTGTTTTGAAGGGCAGAACTTTCCCTGGAAACAGACAGCATGTTTAGTGTTAAGAGTTTTCCCATTTACATCCTTCAACTAGTGACGGGTCTCTTATAACTTCTCTGCGTTAATCCAGGGGTTGGAAGCATGCATTTTTTTTCTGCCCCCTTGCAGCTCCACAGCAGAGTTAGATGTTTAAGTAAAATTAAAATAATCCTCATTTACCGTAAAATAAAGCTTTGCAGTTAAATAAAGCTTTGCTAAGTGTTCTAACACAGTGTTAACAATGAAAGCTCTTAACGCTGGAATTAATATCTAACTGCTATTTCAATGACCTTTAACCCTGATACTAGAGTGCAGAGAACAAACTCACCTAGCTAATGAAAAAGAAAAGAAGAGATGAACATAAACAAGAATGTACAGACAAATAGATATATTTATTTGCATTTGTGGCGGTTTCCTGCAGGACCTGCTGGAGATAGTGGTTATACCTGTAGCTAAAGCTTAAAGCTTAGCGCAGGGTAAGTCTGTGTTTTGGTTTATAGTGTAGCATTTAGTGATATTAAAGGAGCACACACAGCTTTTGTACAGACTTTAGGTTTTATTAAAGGCCGTATCTATTCCAGCCTCACCTCACACATGGAAGGAATCTACTAACAGAGCACTCTAACACACCTGGTCTGTTTGGCCATCAGCTGTAAACTCGCTGCTCTCCCTGAACTCAGTATTAACAATCAGAGGAAGCTTTAAAATAAGAGTCCTTAGAAAAAATGATTAGGGCACAACAAAAAACTTGTTACAGTATTATATATGTTCTATTATGTTTTTGTGCCTGTACTAGGAAATTGTCAAATACTGACACATATTTACAGCCAAGATGTTAAAACACTATACCAATTAAATGGACATTAAATGTTTTGTCTCTCAAGGTGAGACAATCCTAAAAAAACAGTCCTGCACTGTGCAGCTTTAAATGAAATAATGGAATCATGTTCTTGTGTAATTTTATTTTTGCATAATCTTTATCATCTTTAAACCCATATGAAGCACTTTGAGCTGCATTGTATACATGAAATATGCTATCTGAATTATTATTATTATTATTATTATTATTATTATTATTATTTTCATTATTATTGACTCGGTCTAAAACATTGTCTAAACTGCATATAGAGCTATTATAATAAATAAATAATAAATACGATTAACATTAATAAGATGAATATAAATAAATGCTTACAGTTCCCTGCAATAGCTCTAGGGCACTAAGCAACTACAGATACCACTAATAGCCAGAAATCGACATGACTGTCAGTAATATCACCAGAAATAATTCCGGATTTGAGGGAAAATGACGCAGATAGATAGTAGACTTTTATGACTTAACAGCTTTATTATTTGCCATGGTAACCGAAGGCAGCAGTGTGTCATCGGCTCTGTGCGCAGCACTTCGCAGTAGGAGTGAGGCTAACATCAGGCGACATCGGCCTGGCAAGAGGAAGGCCTATTACTTCACCCAGCATGAGCCGACCCAGTGTTTCACATTTCCCGCATCCTCATCACCAAACTGTATGTAGACTGGTGCATTTAAATTAAAGTATGCCCTCGGCCACCAATCTGCTTTACCAAACAGCAGATGTAGCTCTTATAACTGTGTTTCTATTAAAGGAGCCAGTGCCTCAATACATCCCACCAGAGCTGAAAACATCAAAACTGTGTAAATGCTGCTACTAATCAGTAAACTCAGTTGCATTGCTGGCAGTTGTGCACACTGTTCATATATTCTTCATTGAAAGGATTTGCTAATAGAAAGGGATGTTGTGGATTAGCCATACAAGGTCACCATGTCCCATACAGTGTCAGCTGGAAGGTTCTAAAAGCCCCGCAACCAGCATTTGTGTGTGGTTCTCTGGAGTGATGGAGCTCCATCTAATATGAAGTGAACGAAAACTATTCATTCAAAACCAGTACTTGATCTCCCTGGTGCTCTTGAGGCTGGATGCAATCAAATCCACGCAGCAAAGCAAAAACAACAACATCTGGTGTAAAGCCTTCCTAGTAGAGTAAGGTTACTTC
>CM067486.1:12112262-12234957 GCA_034552555.1 Semaprochilodus insignis
GAGGGGGGAACTCACTATTAACACCCTTGATTTTAAAATAAACACAAAATAAACTGGTGTCTACTACAGACATTCATGACATGATTATAACTTTCCAGGCTGTCATCTTGAGATCACAACTTAAATGTCTTGTGATCTCAAGATGATTTGTGATGTCTGTTTATACCTGGTGATTATGATTACTTGTTTACACCCGGCTTGGTCAGGTTCAGATATCATTTCTCAAATATTTGCCGCTCTTGGGTTAGCGTCTGATAGTTCTTGTCCATGTAGGGACATTCAGCTTCAGGCAATGTTTATGGCTGCTGTAGGGAGTATTAAGCTGTGAAACATTCAGCCCTGATAAAATAAAACAGGACAAGGAGTTCACTAGTAAGTGATGAACAAGGTTATCTAAAGTAATTTGAGTTATATGATACGGCAATATATGGTACCAGAATCAATATAATTAAGCTTGTTGGTTGACATTCCTGGTAACTGGAACTGGAATGTTTGAGCATTTAAATGCTTTTGCTTCCCGGGTTCTCTAGCGTGATAGTAGCACAATGAACTAATGGCTGTGGAATGACTGTCATCTTTGGCATTACGCAGCTAATATTGCTGGCCTCAGATACTGCCTGCTGCCAGGAGCTCCAGTCATCATCTGCACTATTAATACTCACTCTAAATTCTATTGTTGGTGTGGCTGTTCTGAGGTGGACACAGCTCTCTCTGTTCCCTCTGTCTCTCTTTTACTCTCTGTCTAAGGGGTGTCAGGCTGCAGTGTGGCAGAAAGGGCTTGCTACTCTATGCTACAATAAGTTGCCTTGATGTACATGATACTGTGTAGAATCTGTGCCAAGAATATGAGAATGAAATGTGTTGTACTAAAGTTTAAGGTTTCATTTATTATTTCAAAACACAAAAAAACTATTGTTAATTATGTGTGCAAGGTTTGTGAATTTGCTAGTTTTTAAAATGGCAAATTCACTCTAGAGACAACAATACTATAGATGGGAGAAACCATGTTCACAATACATACCACCACTGTTGAATATTAAGATGAACAAATGTGCCCAGACAGGTAGATACAGGTAGATCTGCACTGACAAGACTGTCAATTTACATGGGAATCTGGGTCTGTGTGAGTGTGTGCATCAGTGTGTGCAGACATGTGTGTGTATGCATGTTCACATGAGCACCCATGGAAGTTCAACTACAAAAAATTGTTTGCACAGATGGGCCTGTAGAATTGCAGCCAGATCAGGAGAGTCTTCCCTCCGGCTCCCGGCAGGCGCCGATTTCACAGACCGGCACAGCGAGGCTGCTCTTTTGACTGGCCACTCTTGAGCGAGTGAAGCCAGCAATGCTGCCTCCTGGATGGGGTCCACACTAGTGTCCCTCCCAGCCATGGTGAGAACCCGGTTGCTTCTACAGACATTAGTGAAAGAATGGGTCGCCTTACTTCACCAAGTGCAATGCAAAGCGTTGAATGCAATGGTGTAAAGCACGCCGCCACTGGACTGTAGAGCAGTGAAGATGTGTTCTCTAAAGCAACGAAGCACGCTTCCCCATCCTGCAATCCGATGGGTGAGTCTGGGTTTGCTGGTTTCCAGGAGAATGGTACGTATCTGACTGCATTGTGCCAACTGTACAGTTTGGTGGAGAGGGGATTATGGTGTGGGGTTGATTTTTGGGAGTTGGGCTCGGCCCCTTAGTTCCAATGAAAGGAACTCTTAATGCTTCAGCATACCAACAGATTTTGGACAGTTTCATGCTCCCAACTTTGTTGGAACAGTTTGGGAATGGCCCCTTCCTGTTCCAACATGACGGCACACCAGTGCACAAAGCAAGATCCATAAAGACATGCATAAGCGAGCTTGGTGTGGAAGAGCTTGACTGGCCTGCACAGAGTCCCGACCTCAACCCGATAGAACACCTTTAGGATGAATTACGTTGGAGACTGCGAGCCAGGTCTTCTCGTCCAACAACAGTGTCTGACCTCACAAATGCTCTTCTGGAAGAATGTCTCATAAAAACATTCCTAAAACTTGAGGAAAGCCTTCCCAGAAGAGTTGAAACTGTTACAGCTGCAAAGGGTGGGCCGACATCATATTAAACCCTATGGATTAAGAATGGGATGTCACTCAAGTTCATATGCGTGTGAAGGCGGACAAGCAAATACTTTTGGCAATATAGTGTATGTTGTCATATTATAAGAATTTCTTGATGCCATTACCCAATTTATTTTAGCTGGGATGTATTTTGAATGTGTGCCATCTCCCAGCATTTCATGCTGCTGAATCTGCTGATATTCAATAACTTTGTTTAATTACCATGACAAGAACTCAGGCTACAGACCTGATCAGTTCCAAAACATTACTGCATATAGTCCAGGAATAGCTTTCTCAAATAATATTCCCAACTTCAAAAGCAAATAAACACTCTGAACTTGTAATCACTACTTGGTAAGTTGGAAACTGGAGCCTCCAAGGAGCGTGTGGGGGCAGGTATTTACTGCATAGGCCATTAAACTTTAAAATAGCTTTCTTTGGAACAAGAAAAGATGTATTGGTTCTTTGTGGCTCATTTGTCAGTTTGACAGTTAAAAGCTTCAAAGATAATTGTCCATACAAAGGAAGCAGATTTGTTGTTGACTGACATACTAAAAGGCAGCATAGAATGGAAAACTGTACGTATTGGCATGGTTTAATAAGGCCAGTATGGTACATAGAAATGACATACTGTGAACCTGAAACAGTGTTGTCTCCTCCTTTAAATACAAATCCTGCATATGTAAAAGAGGACAGAAAAATGAGACAATTCCAGAATCCCAGACTATTATGTAACAGTCTTCACAATAACATTCAAGCCCAGCAAAATAACAACAACAGAGCAACAGCACTGAAAAATTTACCATTCCAAGCATTCCATGGTCAGGGTAGATGTTCATCTTTAAATGAGGCTGAAGTTTCCAATTTGCCGGCTTCTTGATCGAATATTCCTTTCCACCTTAAATGCTGCAGCTTGCTCTGTCACCAGAATGTAACTGCAGCACGGAAGGTGAAATTTACAACCCAGGTAGTGAAAAAGAAGCAACTCAACAAACTCTGGACAGTTCACTTCAGACAGTTTCTGAACCTTGGACAATCTTGAACAGGCTTTGCTCAGTGTCTGACACTGAAGAGACCGAAGAAAAGAGCAGTTCCATCCTTTATGAGTAACTTCAGCAGCAACCTGTAAGTAGCAGCCATGCCAAACAGTGATACTGTTTACTGGTTAAAGCAGATCATGTTAAACTGAATGTCTCAAAGAGAGTAACAACATTAATTTACTTTGTGTTGCTGTCGAGATCAGAAGCAAGTAGCTAGTATAGGTAACATTAGCTAGGGTGACCATACATTCTGTTTTTCCTTGACCTCTTTTCTCTTTTTGGGACCTAAAATTGTATCCAGCCTGGATTTCTAAATCAGTCACTATTCATTGTCCGCGTATTTGCATTGTTTTGAACTTCTCTAGGTCCTGAACTTCTTTAGGTCCTGCCTGAACAGCTGGCAAGTATGTGCAGGGCTGTCAGGAACACGGGTGCAAGCAGCCTTTGGACCTACCTCTTTTTTTTTCAGGATGCACACATAAAAAGTCTGCTTTTTCCTAAACTGCACAGAGCACCGTGAACAGACAGAGCCAACCTCAGCAGCAGAACCAATCACCATCACCAGTTTCCATTTTACAACAGTAAAGCGTGAGCTATTCAACAATAAAGTGTGAGCTCATGTTCACTGAGAGGAGCTGCAGCTCAATAATGTTTTTACTGCAATACACGAACTAATACACAGTTGCAGTTTATGGTACTATGTGAATTTATTTGTCTGGCGAATCATATGTCAATTTAAGTGTCTGGTTGAATATTTTTTTACTGTGACTGCTAAATTGAGATCGCTTTCAAAACTACTTTGGTTGAACAGTCAAACTCTTTAGGTTGGTCTGTTTTATCATGTAAACACTCAACCTGTATTCAGGTCCTGCTGAACAACCAAACCATGTGAGGATGTTAGCCAGTTAGCAGAATTTGCTATCTGAGGCTGAACCTGGTACCATGCAGGTCAAAACAAACACTATTCATGTTTTATCATGACATTAAAAATGCAATTCATCAAAGCTGCATTTGTTGCAAACAGTACATTTTGTCCCACCCCTTTGGGCGGTGTGGCACCAGCCCTGCACACCTGTCAGTATCAAGTAAAGGTCTTAGTGACCCAGAAGCACACATGAGCTCTGCAAAACACAAACCTGCAGCTAAAGGTGAGAGTATGTCAGGTAAAAACTAAACTATTTGTATTTGTTTTTATTTTATTATTGAGGACCAAACCAAGAAATAAGTTTACCTGGCCATTTTGGAAATGAAAGATCTTGCTATTCATCTTGTTAAGGAGTAGCTGTTTATATATTAAAATTCAATTGCTTTTGGGAAAACAGCTGGTTTCATTCTAGGGACAAAAGTTATACAGTAAATGGGTGTGCTAAACCACCTGGCATTTCCCTCCCATAACACACCCTCCCAACCAAATTCACATACCTTCTATGTAGACACCAGTCAACAGTTTAAAATGGAGAGTAAATGAATTCGATGGCACCTTTAAACTTGCCATGTTGTAGAAAAAGCTATAATCTTAACTCAAGCCAAAGTTACAGTGGCCAGATATATTTGTGCCTCTTCATGACAAAGCAAGGCATACAAATCTCTTGACTTCATACAGTTTTCTACTTTGTGGTCATGTCCAAAACCTTTTATACATTGGTTTTTGTGTATTAAGGACCAACATACTGCCTAGCCAGTGACAAGGAGACGAAAAGCAGCCATACAAGACGTGGGCTATTATAAACATAGCAAGCACCTATACACAGACTGCAAACCTCACTAGCTTGGCTGGATTTGTATTAAACTCTTTTTCATTGTTCAATGTATGTTGGAACAATGTAAATCACTTGAGGTAATGCTGCTATCTAGGTATATATAAACATGCTCTTTCTAATTATTATGCTGTAAGGGCTAATACAGGTAGCTTTGAGCTGTAGCAGCTAGCTGTTAGGGCTAATACAGTATGCCCACTATGAACAGCATTGTGAATATCATTCACCCCAAATTTGCTGCTGTGATGTAGGCTTATCATTGCAGGTTAGGGCCAGGCTGCAGCTGCACTGCTTTCAAGGCAACCGTAAACGTCTGCGCTTTGCTATAAAGGTCTCTTTGGCAATGGTATTCTATATAAATGAAGGTCATTTGATTTTCTGTTTATATTCTGGTGTCCAACAGCACAACAAGATTATTCTGCTGCTATTCTGTGGTTTCGCTCTGCTTGTTTCGCTCTGCCACCACAATGTGCACAACTCCCTGTGACTCCAGAATGGTCTATGGGAATGTTTGATTTGGCCCACCCTACAGCAAACCCCAGCCCCTCACTCAATGAATGAACATATTCTTAGACCATATTTAATTAATTAATTTATTTATTTTTACAAAAGACTGTGTAGTCTAATATGAAATCATTTTCTAACTCTTTCATAAACCTGTAATAATCTGTATATTATAGCCTGTATATTATTTGTCCTGGTATAATCTGTGTATGCTCTGTATGCAGTGTATGTTGTGTATCATCTGTAAATTAATGTATTTGTACATTACTCTGTATGTTGCATATAATACTAGAGAGACACGAGCAGCTGGAACCCCTTGTGTGTCACAACATACTGTGGTCCTTTATTTGTGTACTGTTTTGACTTCTTGGCCCAGCACAGACATTGTACATGTTGGGGCAGCCCCTATTCCTTTATTCATCTGACTGCACATTGGTGATTCGTATTCTCAGTTTCATTTTCATCTTCAACGTTAATTCCAAGTCGGACTGCGTAGGCTGACGCTGAATCAGCCGGGCCCTATGTGTGTGTGTGTGTGTGTGTGTGTGGCTATGTTTTCAGCTCCTTGTGGAGACCAAGTGTCCCCAGGCCGGCCGTTGTGGAGACTTTGATTTCTATTCAGGTGCTGCGGCTGAAGCTTCAACACCGCCTTTGTCAGTGTCAGGAATACACAGGAATAAGTGAGTGTGTGTGTGTGTGTGTGAGAGAGAGAGAGAGAGAGAGAGACAGAGACTGACACTCAGACGCTCTCGTGCTCCACAGCGCCCCTACAGTACAGCAGGCTGCCCGTTTCTGCGTGTGTTTGGGTGTGTGTGTGTGTGTGTGTGTGTGTGTGTTTGGTGGAGAGAGGGGGGGCAGATGAACGGACGGACGGCTCTGAGGCGCCCGTTCACCTCAGGCTGCCGGACCGCGCGCGCAGCTTTAACGCATAACAGGAATCACCGCGAGACTCTCCGCAGCTTCAAGCCCCCGGAGAGAACCATCTCGAGGGGGGACCGAACGGAACAAAAGAAGGAAAGAAAGACAAAAAATGCCGCGTGAAAACAAAACTGCTTCACATTCAGTTCCCTCCGTCAGTCCGGTGTCCTGTCGCGCCTCCGTTCAGCGCCGGAGCTGCAATGAACGCCACGCCGTGTCGAGCTGAACAGCCGCACCGCAGACAGAGAGGAAACGACGCGGCCGCTAACTGAGGGAGGACGGGCTGCGGCGGCTGAGGCGCGCGAGCAGCAGGTCTCCTCCGCGTGCGTGCGTGTGTGCGTGTGTGTGTGTTTGGGGAGGGAACACGGCTGTGGCGTTGCTTATGTTCAGCCCCGGGCAGCTCTTCTTTCTCCTTTTCGTTCCTAAGCCGCCGGGATGCAGGTGAAAACGCAGAGGAGCAGCTCTGAGGACGCGCCGCGAGACGGCATGAAGAAAAAGACTTCGTGCTTCTCCAACATCAAAATCTTCCTGGTGGCCGAGTGTGCCCTGATGCTGGCGCAGGGCACGGTTGGAGCCTACCTGGTGAGTGACGGATGCCTTTCTGTCCCCTCCTTTACCTCTGATCTCTCTCACTAAGAGCCTGGCTGAAGGCCTTAGGGCTTCAGCATGTACAGTTAGCTCCACGTGTGAACGTGTTTCTCTGGAGGAACTTCATGGGGACTGCTGGGATTAGGCAGCTCGGTTCATAGCTGAAGGCTGTGCTACCTGCCGTAGCTGTATCTGCGGTACTTTGTAGGGATGCAGTGATCCGGGGTTGGGCCGATATCCGGTATTATTCGTGTTCATATCTGCCGATGCTGATTTAAACATTTATAGAATGTGGACATTGCGACTACATGCTTATTATCATTGTGGACATACATATATTTCTATAGTGTTACAGTTGCAGTAAATCGAATAACATGCAGACACTCTAGCCCTACTTTTACTTCACCTTCATGTCCTGTACAACAAACACGCCATCAAATACGGGCTTGAAATGCCAGACAGATCCACTATCATTATGCATCCTCAATAGCTTGACTTGATGGTAATCTCGTCTGCCATAAAAGTGCCACTTCTTCACATGACGGAGGACCTTTGGCTAACAAGTGAGTGTTCTCATGGAAATAGCACACATGAAGGAACCAGAGAACATTTAATGAGCTTTAAAATTAACCGTGTCCTCTGTCGGCTTTTTCAGAGGTACCTATCCTACAGTGACAGCTGAAGTGCTTGCTTATGAACCACTGCTTCAGTGAGTGATGATGGAGTTGCTGATCTGAGCATTCACAATAGAACTGATGGTGGACGCCACAGAGGAGCATAGTCCATCCTGTATGTGGATAATCTGTTGGAGCCATCTGAGTTTTCAGACAGTGTTTACAATGTTGCTGAATGAGTCAGACTGTTAAACTGTGCAGTTAGCTGGATAGCTTAGCCATTAGTGAGACAGATGATTTCCCACCATCTTTCTCAGAAGAGCCAGAGTTCTGTAGGTACTGTTCTATGTACAGCCCTTTGGTCCACTATCAGAAATACACTCAGACCTTATTCGGAGAGGACAGTGCAGTCCGTTTTGTGCCACTTCACCACAAGATATCATGAGAAATGTCTCAAAAGGGGCACATTTGTTCCAGATTGGATTCGTTCCCAGTGGCTGGAAAGCCTGAGACTTGGGAACTACAGCAGCACAGCCTGTTTTTTTTTCCATAGTTCCATGTCTTAAGGTTATGGACACCATCCAATGACACTTCCACAGATGGTTAGGGTGATTAGCTGAAGTTTTACTTCTCAAAAAGTATTTTAATAATCTTTGGGTAATGTAGTTGAGGGTATCTTTCCTCGGGGGCCTAAGAAATGTCTTTAGCCTGACAGATTTGTGCAGAATCGTCATCAAACATCCGTGAAAATGTAGATGAGTCTGCTCATCAAAATCTCGCTTACTCGCTTGATTATGTTCACTGATTAATCATACCCAAAGTAGGTCTTTCAGAACTTTCCAAAAGCATGGTTATTTTATCTTGGAGGAGGCTCTAGGAAGTATCTGCAGTTTTTTCCCCTCCTATGTGTTTTTAGGTACATCATGATCTCTGTGAAGTGCTACTCTGTTCTACTGCGACTGTAGGTCCTGTACGCCTTCCTTCGAGCCGCCTTCCTCTGTCTCTCAGCCTGACTCAGAGGCTTCTGGGCATTGTGTCAGTTTACTATGTATAGTGACATCTAGCTGGGCAGGCTGCTTTAGGCAGTGAGTTCATGACTATATAAGGACCCAGTATCATACTTCTGTAAATTTGTCAAGCATTAGCCACATTAGCACAGCCGTCATGACCAGTTAATTAGTTAGTGAATTTGGGTGAAGTTGATACATACATAGTATGTCCAAATGTAGACACTGGCTGTTTCTTCTAAAAGCAGGCATAATAAAAGGGGATTTGTCCTCCTTGGCTGCAGTAACATCCTTTAGTCTTCTGAGAAGGCTTTCCAAAGGGTGACGTTGAAGCATTGCTTTGATTGCTTTCAGCCACAACAGCAGTAGTGTGGTACTGATGTTGGATGGTTATTTCTGGATCACAAGCACCCCTCCCAACTCATCCCAAAGGTATTGGAAGGAGCTCCATCACTCAAGAGAATGTAGTTCTGCTGCTCCACAGCCCAGTGCTGAAGAGTTTTAGGCCTTGTTTAGACTGCCAGCCCAGATCTGATTTTTGGCGTTTCCAGATTGTCTGGACAGCAAATCAGATTCAAACCACATTTAGAGGTGGTTTGAAATGCGATTCCAGTCAAGTCTCATCTAGATGCGGTCAAACCGGATTTCAAAATATGTTGTGTCACTCGCAACGCAACAAACAATGATGTCAAATCAGAGTGACAGAAGTGCTGGTATTCAACAACAGTGCAAATTCATGCTTATGCCAGAGAATGTCTACTTGTATTTGAGATGGTAAACCTCCATCTTTCCTGCATCAGTATTTGAAATCCAGTTACTGATGCCTATGTCATTACCCCAGCAAGGTATGCAGATGGGTTAGTGATGTCTGGACCCACAAATCCGATATGATCACTTGCGAGTAAGAGTGCAGACAGTCTTCTCAAAGGATTGGATTTGAGAAACAAATCCGATGTGTCTGCAATCTGATCACAGCTTTATACCCCTCTAGGCAATGTCATCTGGCGTACTGTGATACTGTTTTTTTGAGCGGTTGGTGTGGTTAACACACAAGTTAACACATTCTCTACAGAAAACATTCTGCAAAATGTAATACACAATTACTATTTATTTGCCTGCTTTTACATATTGTAATAATGTGCCGTAATGCACAGGTCATATTTTAGGTTATATTTCTTTCCCCAAGAAGGAAAATTTAGAACATATTTGTGCATTGCGTTCTCTCTAAGGGATCTGTTAACGTAACAGAAATTAAAGTGTAGACTGAAGCTGTGATAATAAAAGATGTTCTAAAAGTATTGTAATCATTTTTTCAGTATTGTGTAACACTGCCTTTAGCTGACACATTGCACTGGGCATGGTGATATTAAGCATATGAGCGGTCTTGCCAGAGTGTCACATTCTATTGGCAGTTCTTTTCTATGGAGGTAATACCAATGACAAAAGCTGCAGAGTTTCAATCCTGTGATGGCAATGAATGCACTTTGAAGAGTCCGTATAATTTTTTAGATTGCCCTCTGAGGGCCACTTATGTAGAACATATGTAGTTTTAGCTAAACTGCTGTAGATTAAATAAGCATACATATGTAAATATGATGGTTTTTGTAACATCACATGAGTAATAATTTAAAACAAGCTGTTTTCATGTATGGACTCATTTCCATGGATGGACTGAATAGACTAGGGAAAGAATGGTACATTTGGAAACTAACAGTGTTTGCACACTGCGCCATAAAATTGAAGTTTTATTTCAAAAGAGCAAGGAAATTGGGCTTTATGTGATATGGGCCCTTTAAAGTTGCTGAATTCACTTTTGGATAAGTATAACTTGATTTGAAAGCTGTTGCAGTTTATTTCCTCCTTACACAGTACGGTGAACTAATGTGAATGTGAATGTTTTTGTACTGTGTTTTTCCATAAAACAGAAGTCTAAGTTGGTAGGTGTTTGTTGGTGCTGGTTGTGAAAGGCACTCCTCAGCATATGCTGTGTGATAACAGGTAATTCCAGAGTTGTGTGAATTAATATTATTATTTGTCAGGTCAGAGTGCTCACAGAATACTCAGTTGCTATGATTCATTAAAGCTCCTGCTTGCTTAATAACGCTGTTCATAATTACGAGTATTTAGTTTTGATAGAGGGCATACTGTTAAATTAATTAATTGCAGCCTTTTGTGATTAGCTGATTGAGGCTAAAAATCCTGATATAGAATTTTAATCATTGTTTTCCATAATAAACATTGCTTGTTGTTTCTGTCCTTGCCAAATTTTGAGTCTGCAGTCATTGGCACAGACAGCAGTTAGAGAAGATGACTAAGCTAACTCCTTTTAGCTTTGTCCTGCAGACAGCAGGTGCGGCCAGAGTTTGCACATGTCTCCTTTCACATCATGATGTTCATAAACAAAGAGAAACCACTCACTGGACCATTACCTTTTATGGAGTGCCATCATTTACTTTTCACTTTGCACCTGCTCGATTTGCATGTGCCTGAAACTAAGCACCACAGACACATTTATGACACCTAAGCCTGTGCAAGTGGCTACAGAATTGGACAGAATTAATGGTATAAGCTGGTGTCTGAAATGCAAGTGTTGTCTAGGGTCAAGCATTTGAATCCAAGACCTTTGGTCTGTGTGTTAGCTCAGCATTTCTCTTTGCGATAGGTGTGTGTGTGTGTGCAGGGTGGGGAGTGGTGGTACCGGTTAATATTAATTTTTTTCTCAGTTTATTCTTTATTTTTCCTATATTTCCTTCTTTCATTATCCTTCGTAAATTAGTTTAGTTCAACGGCATTTTCAGCAAAATCATTTTATATCAGGCCAAGTCTATACGTTTTTCCGCTCAACAATGTCAAACAGTCAGTGGGGTGCGACCTTATTAAGCCAGCAGACCAATATACGGTCTGTATCTGGATATAGTCTCCTTTTATCTTATCAATGATAACCCAGCTAACAGTATTAGGAAGTGTTAGCATTTTTAGGTGGCATTCCAAGTGTGAAGCAGATGTTTTTAGAGGCTATACATGTTCATGGAAAGAACTGTGACAGTTAGCCACTAGCAATATCATATTTCAGCTCCTGATCGTTAGATAAAATGACAAGAGACAGATGCTGTGATTGACAGTTCTCATATTTCCTGTCATTTGCTTTCTTTATAAATGACATGATGTGAGCTGACAGTCTTTTGGCCATATACAGTCTCTTTTATCTCTCTCTCTGTTAAGTCAAAATATGCTGAGTCACCTAGTTTTCTTATAGCATCATTTCTACATTTGAATATTATTTAGCACATTCATTGGCTAGTGTTGGAACTTTAGTTCTAGATCCAGGTATTCTTTATCTTTAGCATTGAAAGGGAAGATCCATAAAACAGATCTCATCACTGACCTGAGTGTGACCCGATGTCGTATTGTGTTGTCTTTAAGGTTGTAGTTGGTGGCGCTTTGTGTGTATTTGAATAGTAAATATTATGTATTTAAATGGGCCAGTCAAATGTTTCTCAATTGCCTGGCCCTGGTCAGCTGATTTTGACTGAAGAGACATCCAGTCAAACATCCAGCGTAAGATTTCTCACTTGCAAAATAATACTGTATTATCCCCTCAGTGTTTACAGCGACCTCAGGAACCTCTCCTGTGCAATGGAAGGTTAAGGCTGAGGTGTGCTGTTAAATAGCAGAGGTACTGAGGCTACATGTTGTCAAACTGAACGCTTCCAGACATGATTGATACAAGTACCCTTGCACTAAATTAAACACATCATGCTGAAGAATGTCACGTAGCCGCCCGAGATTACAGAACTAAACTAAAACAAAACTAACAGGTTTTATTTTTGTACTCTGGAATGTAACTTTCCATTGTCTGTGCTAGCTAGTTAGGGCTGTAGTATGAATGTTCCGTAATGTTTTAGTGACAGAAGGGCCTGGTTTGTTGTGTTTCGCTAACTGGTTGGACAAGAGGGTTAAGAGAGGACGGCTATGGGTGGATCTGCTGGCTCACTGGGGACTAGAGCTTCTGTTGGAGCTTGGCAATGAATGTGGCAGACTTCCAGGTGTGATGCGCTGTGTTTGGGGGAGGTGTCAGGCCTTGAGCCTGCACTGATCTAGGAAACTAGCACTCGATACTACAGTATACCGGGGGTGACCTTGAGGCAATTTGCAGTATTCATACAGTGATACCTGGATCAATATTTATGAATGAATTAACAAAGTTAACTCATTAGCTGTTGTATGTGAATGATTGGAATATCCTTTGTAACTGCTTCTTGTTGTTTGTGTACAGGATTTCAGGCATAGTTTATTTAGAGTTATTTGTAGTCTGTGATTAGCCTTAGCTGTTAGCATTTTGGTCACCTGTTTGCAGCACTGCTTTGAGTTGTAGGTAAGATGATGCTAAGAAGATTGTTACCGTGATCAGTGTGATTTTTGTTCTTCACTGTTAAGTTTACAGCCATGAACTGCCACACACAAACATACAATCTTATTGTAATGCTGGTATTTTGATGCGTATCGTGACGTGAAGTTGCTGCCAGCCTTACACTGATCTATGGCCAGCTATTCCATCAACAGGTTTCATAGACTTGGCATAGCGATTGAGAGAGAGAGCGAGAGCAGCGCAGCAGATGGGGCTGTGGACAGCTCTGTGATGTCCTCACCTCTCGTCACGCTTCCAGAACTGGTGGCCTGCCATGTTTCTGGCCCTGGCAACTGTGATAAGGCACACGCACACCCCCACACACAAGTCACTCTGAATGATTTCTCTCCAGAAACACTTTGTTTTTCTTTTGTTTACCAATTTAAGAGTTTTAAAAGCAACTTATGCGTTAGAGTTCCTTTTCTTTAACTGTTTGTTATGTGTTATGGATATCATGATATAGTCTGGGACATGGCAGCAAGCTGATACTGATTTTAAGGTGCTAAAAATTTTGATTACCATTTACTGGTCTGGCAAATAAAATTATATTTTATATAGATTTTAATTGGCATGATGAAGTGTTTTGATACTAGGGCTGAACAATTTGGCTACATTTTGAGTAATACTGTGAATGTGATTTAAACTGTGAATACTTTGTAGAAATTAAGGTTCAGGCCTGTTTTTGTGGCCAAAAAGAACAAAGTCTCTTTCTAGCTACAGGCTTGATCTCTGAATGTAATGTGCCAGTAAGTTGTGGGTGTGATGTCACAACACATGTAGGTTTTATTGATTCTGATTGGTCTAACTTAACACAAAGCTTGTGAACTGTTTGTAGACAGATTACATTTCCAGACTTAAAACTTAGGACAACGGTTCTGATAATGTAAATGGTATTTTAAAATTGCAGTTTTTGCAGTATGAAAATTGCACTCTCTTTCAACCCTGTGTGATGTTTCTGCGCATATTGTGGATATCACTTACAGAACACTAAACAACTCCAAGTTTCATTAAAAAGAGAGCATAATCAGTCCGGTACAAGTATCTGTATGTCAAAATATCATGATGCGCATTGCAAAATGATTTTTTTTTAAAATAAAATAGTTATAGTCCTTTTTGACAGATATGATTGTCACAATTCGTAAACTGAAATGAACAGCAGATATTCAGTCTTCAGTAATCTAAAATATGTGTATATTAACATAAGGAGTTGAGCTGTCCTCATTTATTCAAAGGTTTCTATAAATGACCCTTTTTTCAGGTCTCTTTATAAATAACACATTATTCTCATGTTTAGTATTAGGTTAGGTATAAGTGCAAGTTCAAATCCCAGTAATGGCACAACAAAAATTCATGTTTTATAGTAAACAGTAAAACAGGTAATTAATATAGCCAATATTATCAGCTAGTGGATATATCGGTCAGGCTGTGGTGCTCAATACTGGTTTAATCAGACTTGGTTTAAATCTTTTGCAACTGTCTTATTTCTTTGTGACTTCAGTGCTGTCAGGTTTCTTATCTGTGTCCCCACAAGCAGCTCTTTCTCTCAGAGCCTGTAGAGCCTTACTAGAAGGACTGAAGAGTTAAGCTAATGTTGGAGCTTAGGGATTGGAATGTGCAAATGCCCTTTCTAGGACACTTTCCTGAAGCTCTTTAAACAGTCTGCTAACAGCTTGGAGTGAAAATGTAGCAGGTGGGCCATAGCTAGCACACATTTTAAGTCTGACTAGAGATCCATTTGGTTAAGTTCAGCTGATTATAAAACTTCTATGGCAGAGGTAGCATTTTGTCCACCCAAGTTCATTCCAGTTTCCTTGACAGAAACAAAACGCAGGATTGTAGGGCTGAAATAGTGGACTACTTGTGTTTGCTGAGAAATGTACATGCAAATATTTGGAGCCCTACAATAAGTTGCATAATGATCATCTGAGTGCAAGAGGTGTAGCTTAGGCACTGTGCATGCATATGGGTAAAACACTGTTAACTAGAAAACAGTTAACAACTAAAAAGGCTAGTTAGCAGACCAGTGACAGTAACCAATCATTTAGCACCTCTTTTTAAAAAAAAAAACTTTTAGATTAAATTCCCACATGTGAACATAATGAACTGTTGAGCGATGATGATGATGATGTTCTAGAAACACTGCTGTTGAACTGCACTGGTCAAAACCATTCTGTGCTTAAGGCAGAAATGGTTTAAAAAGCTGCCCATATGACACAGTGTACATTTTAGGACATCGTCATACCTCTGCATCAAACCAGCAAAACGAAGCGAAGGGGGTCATTAAGGGGTCATAAGAGGGTTATCGGAGTGCACAAATAACACGTTTTCCTTTTTCATACCGATATCGATATCTGATCCATAAACATAGGCTGATAATGACACCGAAGTGATGCTAGACGTAAAGTGTTGGTGCGCAAAGCTTAATCAATCCAGTGACGTGTCTGATTAATTGTACTATGTTGTCAAAATGTTCTCTTGTATTGTATACTTATAGGTAGTGTACTAAATGAAACTCTGGATAGTATCATTGGATAACCCAAATGATCTTATTACAGGTTAGAAATATTAATATTTAATATCATTTGATTTGGGGCTGCTTGATGGGTAGGACAAATTGTTACAACACTGGGACCATTTGCACTTATTTTTCACACGGTTGTCTGGAATTTCAAAGATTGTTACTGGCACAGGCCTAAAACAAGTCTTGTTAAGAAATAGGTCTTATAAAAATGAACAAAAGTCAGCAGAAACGAGTTGGGATCACATTTAAATGTCACCAACTTTCCCCAACTAGCTTAATTAGCATTCAGAGCAGTGAATCAGGTGACTTATTCCGTTTGCTTGCTAGATAGCAGAGCTGCAGTATGGTTGTTCTTTGTTTCCTTGTGATTGAATGGCCTGGTTTGTTGTGTGTGGCTAACTAGTTGGCCAAGCGGTTTAATGAACGATGGCTATGCCATCTGGACTGCAGCTACAGTTGGACTCAACTGAACTGAAGTACAAAGTGCAAACATTGCACAAATGTCTGAACAGCAGGACTGATTCACCAGCCTCTTCAGATTCCTCTTCAAGTAAATTTTCCCAGGCAGAGCACAGGAAATTGAGTCATGGTCAGTGCAATTATAAGATCGTTATGATAATGTCATTTGCTATAGCTGTGCTTGATCATAGAGCTTTTATTATACTCTCTTTCTGTGATAAGGCAAACCTTATTGTGAAGCACAAGCAAAACGTGTCAGTATCAGCTGACTGTCGCCCAGAATCAGAATGGTTGCTGTTGAATACAAGAAAGCTTATTCAGATTGCCAGAATGATAATACTGCACATTGCTAGTCAGCGACAGGCTGCTCTAGGAAACGCTGAAAATGCTTGAGTTAGATTTTGCATTGTTCTTTTGCAGAGACAGCGAGAGACATTGGGTGGGAGAGATAGACATGCTTTGAAACACGTTCACACGGCGAGAGAGGGAGAGAGAGAGAGAAGAGAAAACAAGCAGTGTTGGGAAAGTCACTCAGAAAATAATCCATTACAAATTACTAATTGGTTCTCCCAAACTATAATGGGATTACTTTACTCATCACTTCCTGGAAAAAGTAATCACACGACTCATTAGTTTACTTGTGAGTTGTTCTCTAAAACCCATAGAAATTTGTACCAGCTGTATGAGGTACAAAAGAGTACAAGGATGATGGCCTGTCATCTTTTCAGGAGTTTATTTAAGGAAGAAATAGACATGATGTTACATAGACAGTATTATCACTTAGAGGAATGGTTCACCAAATTGTTTCCCCTTACCATGGACGTAGTGATTCAGACAGTATCAGTATGGTCTGAAGTTTGCTTTTAGAGTTAAATGTAATAGAAATCTGTGTCTGAAATAGACCTGAGAGTGAGAATAGTCATCACATTTAAATTAAACACTTGGTCTTCAGAAGTTACATTCCTGCCAATCTAATTAGGCCAAACTGGTAAGGGTATGTGAAGCGCTTTTGATCTGTTCTGTCATTACAGCGCCTAATAATGTGTTTATCTCAGAAATTTGTATCACAATAAAGATAAAAATGTGATTGGCCGACCCTAATTTGGGTACAGGGAATTGGAGTAAATTAGATTCTTTCAGTGTATGATTAAAGGGGGGCTGTTGTGCTCATTGTCATTTTTCATAATTGTGTTTTTGGGATCTACTAGAATAGATTTATATTCTTCAGTTTTCCCAAAACACAGTGCGTCCTCATATTGTACATCTGTATCCACCCTCTGTCTGGAACTCTTTGTTTGAGCTCCTGTGTCATGTACTTTGGGCTTTGTCACTTTGCGGACTGTTTACATGCACAAAAAGCAACACAACACTTTTTATAATAATGTTAAAGATACAGAACTGATAGAGTGGTGCAGCAGCGTGTTGAGAGTTTTCAGCAGTGGGGAAGTTGTTTTAGCTTGGGTGGAGCAATGAATAGAAACCCTTTCTTAGTTCACACCGGTCTGATGGTGCATGGTCTTGATATTATTCATGTAAAAAGGTCCATATTTACTGAATTTAGCTCCAGTTTTAGTGTAAATTTAAATATGAGTTCTGTCAATAAATATTGTTCTATTTATTTTTATTCATTACAATATTTTATAGCTATCCATAAATAAAATGATAATAGAAACATATAATCAGGTCCTAGGAAGGGCTGAAAGATTAGTCAGTTTCATACCAAAATCGCAATAAACGAGTGCAATATTTTAATAGCAAGAGCTGCAGTTTTAATTATAGGCCATTTTATCAAAACAGTGTCTTATGTTGGGAATGTTAACATAATATCAGATGTTATAAACTACCTGTAGATGACCAATCAGAGACAACTGTATGCTATGACATCATTTACATTACATTACATTTACGGCATTTAGCAGACACTCTTATCCAGAGCGACTTACAACCGTGCTAACATCACAACCACAGCTAACTGAGAAAGGGGATTCTCTGGTCTTACTGACTAAATAACAGGCTTGGAGGACTGGGCTTTGATTCCCAGAAAATAATTGCAATTTAAATCGCAGTCACAACACTGATCAGAAAAATCACAATTAGATACTCTTCCAAAAATGTTCAGCCCTGGCTCTAGGTAAGAATTAAAACTTTTGTGTTGCGCTAACTTTATATGTGCTACTTTGTACTACCTTGCCAGTGAGTAAGCCAGCGAGGGAGAGGGCAATGTGCACACACCACAATGACAAGCAATTTGAAAGAAGCCCAAGAGCTTGTCTGCTACATAATATAGGGGTTATCAAGGGCATGGCCTCAATAACATGGTCTTTTGATAAACTTGCAAAATATAGCAGTTCAAAAGCAGATGAAATATGAAAGACTTAACTTTCCTGTAATTACTCTGGCATGCAATATGTTAAAGACCCCATAGATTGAATAGAAAAGTCAAGGACCAATCATGGCTCTCCTAGACCAATTCTGGCTCTCCTAAATTTGCAGATTATTTCTTTTTGGATCCTTTTTGATATGACTTTATTCATGGTGGCTTTTGATGTTTCTCTCCAGCTCATGAACCAAATCAAACATGCAGACCTTTTCATATGCGTGTTTGTACCCAGCATTTACTATTATGCAGAGTATACTTGTTTTGTTGTACTACTTAAAGGAGCAGTGTATAAGATTTAGAGGGAAATATTAGCAGAAATGGACAATAGTATACAAAACTATGTTTTCATTATAATTATCTTATGCTGTGTTTACATTAGCTTAGAGCCCTTAATGTCTACATAGGAGCTAATCATCTTCCAACGGAGCTTGCTACTGCAGCACAATTTAAGCTAAATGTGAAATTCAAACAAGAAACTGGTGAATGGCTTTTTTAGAATGTTACCAGCAATAAAGGAATAATTTATTAGGATGCTTTGATTGCATAAATCAGCTGGTCAAGCATCTGTACTGAATTAACATTAAAACAAAATGTTTGAAACAGAGTTGCTACACTGTACTAATGATATTAGTATGCTAGGTAGGACAGCTTTAGCAATAAATTGCTAGGACACCGTGCTTGATAACCGATTTGTGTTGTGAGAGGTTTCAGAACCCGAAGTTTGACAAATGGAGGATCGTATTTTATTTTTTATTATTTAGCACAAAAAAAAACAAAAGAAAAAAAGGGTGAATCTAAGCAAAATCAGCACATTCGCTAAGGCAATGGCAGAAAAGTTTCTAGGTAAAGGTGGGGTGATTTGGGGGGCTCCTTTGTTTAGTTCAGTTAATGTGGAACTGAACATGTTTCATTTCAGTTTTATTTGTGTATTGTGCTGTACTCTGTGGGCAGTACCCTGTTTTTGGACAATGAAGGAAATGTTGGATAGTCACATGATTTATTTAAATTACAATTTGTTTGCAAAAATTCTTCCTTTATCTATATTTACCTAAAAATCTCATTCACTGTGACACACAGGAAGGGACCAAATACTTCTTTACATCAGGACAGCTCTTTTTATACTGAATATTGTCACAGAAAAGCTTTACAGACATCGTTACCCAGATCCCTAATGAGGGTGGTGGTGGCAAAGAAAAACTTTGACCTGAAGCACCTCGAATTTGTATTTTATTTGCATCTTAGCTCAATTCAAATTCACTGAATTTAAATCATTTGAACTTTTGTTTGTTTATCTCAAACAATTATATTACAGTTGATAATGTCACACATTTATTAACACAAATTCAATACAAGCCATAATGAGCCAAAGGGCGACCGTGGCAAAGAACAATGCTTTTATGCTTTTTTATTTGCAATTCTAATTATTATTTTTTCCATTTTTCAGGTGAGTGTCCTGACCACACTAGAGCGACGCTTCAACCTGCAGAGCGCTGATGTGGGAGTGATTGCCAGCAGTTTTGAGATTGGTAACCTAGCCCTCATCCTGTTTGTCAGCTACTTTGGTGCCCGAGCGCACCGGCCACGGCTGATTGGATGCGGGGGCATCGTGATGGCCCTGGGAGCGCTGCTGTCGGCCCTGCCCGAGTTTCTTACCAACCAGTATGAGTACAAGATCACAGAAGCAGGGCGCAGGGACCTGGGTAGGGACGTGTGCTCCAATGCCTCGCGTAGGGAGCTGGAAGATGAGCTGTGCGGGAACAGAACCAACACCAACATGATGTATCTCCTACTGATCGGTGCGCAGGTCCTGCTGGGGATCGGAGCCACGCCCGTGCAGCCTCTGGGTGTGTCCTACATAGATGATCATGTGAGGCGGAAAGACTCCTCACTCTATATAGGTAAGTGAATTTAATTGGTTCTGCGACTAACATGGTGGCTTTAGCAGAGAACCACAGGTTTTGTTCGTGCGGTTATAAAATGTCATGTGATAAGTATGTAAGTAGAGCAGGCTTTGGACAGAAAGACATTTGTTGTGAGTTCAGGGCCATGTTTATCAAACATCAGGCTATATGTCTTTTTGGGTTCATTAAATGTAATATCTTTAAATTAGAGTTAGGCAATATTGCAATGATTTGTTGTTATTAGGTTAACCCTAATATATATATTGCAGTGCTGTTCAGAAGGAGATAAAGATTACTGGGGAAAATAAATGATGATAAATTTAGACTCATATGGGCAATATTTATTGAGCTGCACATACAGAAGTAGTGTCTCTTAGTATGGTGTTGTTTGTTAACACAACATGCCAGATGGCTTGGCGTGGAGTTGTAGAAGTTTCTAATGGGGTCCTCTGATAATCCATCCTATGCAGCTTGATTTTGCGGTAGGGGTGGAGGTGGAGTGACACCAGGCCTTCTCGACATGAGACGCATGACAACAAACCAGCTTGTCATCTTGGTGCTGACCCTAGTGCCTCCACACACAGATTCGTTGGCAAGTGGGACTTGTCACTGAAGAAAACCCACTGCCATTCTGAGCCATTCCATGACAGTCTGGCACGACACCATTGCAGTCTTTGGTGACGTTGATAAGGTGTTAAGGCAGTCTGTGTGCATGTAGTCCTGCGTCGTGCAGCCATCTGCCAATGGTGCTGGCACTAACAGGATGACTCATGGAGGACATCACTGCTCCCTGAATGTCCGAAATCGTGGCTGTTGGGTCAGTCGGGTACAGCGATCCTTGCTCACATAACTTGCGTGGCCAAGCATGAAACTTAAATCATTCAAATGTCTTGCGATGTCAAACCTACCCACCATGTTTCATTCTTGTCGGTTGTTTCCTTCTGGGTGCAACTATTAGTGCAGCTATTCTTTTGATGACAAGTGTACTTTTAAAAGGTATGCTTAGCATACTGTGGATTTTGTCAGTACTTGAAACAGTGATCAACTGCATGTTTAATTTCTATAGTAAGTCCTATAAAAAAAAGCTGAATAATAATCATTGTAACTCATAAGTGGCCATTTTAACCGAGGTACTGCTGTGCATTGTATCTGTGTGTTAAAATATTTCATCATATGTATCATAGTTTTCATTATACAAGATCCGTTACAATATTTTATTTTTCTGACATCCGATCAGTGTGAAACCACAGGACCACCACAGGGGTATTATTTGGGTGGTGGATCATTCTCAGCACTGCAGTGACACAGAGATGATACTGAAACCCTGAGTGTCCAATCTGATGTTTTTCCATAAATGCTACTAAGCTTTAAACTGAGCTATTTTAAATTGAAGCTCTTAATCACAATTAACAGATTAATATAATCTAAAAGTAGACGTTTATACTACTCAGATACTCTCCTACTTCACAGGATGAAAAACACAGCTAACAACATCACACCACATAGTGTACGTGGGAGCAATTTCAGGTTACATCTGTTACAGGATTGGATCAGATTCATTCTCTTTTTCCTTCTGATGTCAGATCCAGCTTTTTGCTGATATTGGTGCCTTTTCTTTGTATAAATGTATTCATTAGGACCTGGTAGGAAAAACTGAGGGTGTAATGTATTAAAATCGGCTGAGGGTGTAATATATTATCAAAGTGGACTTTTATCTGGGAGATTTGTTCTGCTTTCAATTATCTCAGTAGAAAGCCACAAAATTAGTGATGTGGAAAAGCGGAAAGGCAAACAGCAAAATTGTTGACCTTTTGTGTGCTGCTAGGAAGCACTCTGTATACATAACCATTGCACAGGAAAAGAGTGGCATGCGTGTTGCACACATTGGTATGGGGAATTACACAAAGGCAACCATCCAGCATGACTGGCAGATGGGCAGTGCTAAACTTGTTTTTGACAATGATTTGCACACTGTTCATCAAGGTGCAAACACTATGCATGCACTCTCGAAGATACAGAGGTTGTAAAGGAAACTGAATGTTAAGACATGTAACCCTTAATATGGTGTGTCCAGTACTCTTTATGTTGTATAAACCAAGCAAAATCATTTTGGACTAAATGGACTAAATCCCTGCACTAGTAGGTGGCAATAAATCTATCATTTAGCAAGAATGTGACATTACCCAAGAGTAAATATGTGTTATGTTCATTAGAGAATTATCAAGCAACTGTATTATAACAATGTGAACAGTGCCAACCTCCTAACAGATACAAGAACAGCCAGTGTAATAGTGTAATAGTAGTAGTAGAAAATATTAGCAGTAGTAGTAGTAGTAGTAGTAGTAGTAGTAGTAATATAGTAGCAGTAGTTGTAGCAGTAGCAGTAGTAGTAGAAGGAGTAGTAGTAGTAATAGTAGCAGTAATGTAGTAGTAGGCAGCATACTGCAGTATTTAAAATGATGACATGTTTTCAAATTATGATGCGTCAAATTTGAATTCATTGTGTAAATGGGTAAATATAAATCTCACGTTCCACCCATTTGTATTTTAGAGGAACTTGCTGATTAGTGGTGTTAGACCATACCAATATGCAGAACTGATAAAAAAGTGGGAAAAGCCTCAGAAACTAGGCATGTCACTCCTGATCTGACTTCCAGTCATTCAGTTTTTTTATCAGCCACTTGACTCTCTCAGACATTATACCCACAAAATTTGATAAAGTTTGGACAGTATATTAAATTTAAATTTAGTCTGAAAACAGTAAATGAAAACAGTAAAATAAACATAGTAAATTATTATGTATCACATTGAAAACAGTACAGCAAAACATTATTTGAACTTTTTCCTTATGCATTTTATTTTTTTATTCCAAAATAAACACATTTTTGACTTCTCTCTCTCAGACTGGAATTATGATAATCTAAACTCGGTTCAGTGCTTAAAGTCACTGGAATCAAACATGTTCTGTTGTGATCAGAGCTATTGTTATGCTAGCTAAGTTAATGCTAACCAACTCCTTTTCCTGGTTAGCCGCACTATTTATTATTTAGCAGTAGTTAGATAGATGAATTGACATTTGTTGAATGATGTCTACACAGTGAAAACTGTACTGTGTGGTATTTGGAGATGGTTTGAAGGTTTGAAGCAAGTGACCCAACCCCAAAGTTAAGGTGGATCAAAAGACATCGACGTAACATCAAAACATAAACGTAACATAAACATTAAGACTGCATTGTAATATGGTACGTAAGGTACTGAAGATATAACCTTGAGCGTACCACCCCAGTGACAGTTTACTTCCTTTTATTTTTCTGTAGGTGTAATTAAAAAGAGGAGAAAAACAACTTAACATACAATTGGTGTGGAGCAGACGCCTCCACTGCCTTTTTTCGCTCACTGTTTCTACTAGGCTATTTGACCACTACTATCTGCTGGCTTGGCAGTTGTAGGTATACCGGTGCATTTCTACACTGGTGCATTTCTCAAAGCAAACTTCAAACACTTGCTTGAGAGTGTACCATGCACTTTAACTTAGGGTGTTGTTTTCAGGCATACGTCTATTTGTTTGATTGTCTACTGTTGTTTCCAGGGCCTGTTCTGAGCACATGAAGCAGATGCTTGCATTGGTTTACAATGTCAGCATTTTGCTATATTATGCCAGATTACATGCACACCGAAGGGGCTTTAAATATCTCCTGAGTAAGGCTGTCCTAACAGTGTGCCAGTGATGATTATGGTGTTTTGTCTGTTAACATGAAGCTGTCAGACCGTAATGAAATGCCTTTGGGTAAAACCTGCATCTCTCTCATCTTTCAACTCCTCTTGTCTTTGCCTTCTTATCCAACGCACAGGGGCTATACTATTCTGGGGAGCAAAATTATGCAACCGCTAATGGCTGGTGTTCAGTCCATTTCCATTTCTCTGCTAACGTATACAGTACATTGATGTTAGCGGAGTCAGAGTAAAGGCATCATTTTTAATGCTTGAGCCATCCCATGTGTTTATTTCCCCAGAGATGTTTTATGGCTTTAGACATGCATAAAAATCTCGTTCATAAGGATGCACAGGAAGAGCGCAGCCCCACCGCCTTCGGCTTGCTTGCAGCAGCCGCCCACTTTGTAGATCTTAACAGTCGTCAAGGTGACAAGTGCAAGACTTTGAGGGGTAATTGGACAGTTCTGGCTGATGCACTGGCTTCTATGCCCAGATAATAAGATCCACTCTTATCTAAGCTTTTTAAAGGCAGCAATCCTTATCAAAGCACACAGGTTTCCCTGCTTCATAGAAGCCGTGGGGGCTATGGCCACCCCCCCCCCCCCACCACACACTTCTTGCGCATATCTAGTCTTTGATGAAAAAGAGGAGTTGTGTGTTTAAAGAGATAACACCTTTTGTGCTTAGTTCCTGTTTGATGGCGTGTAGAGTCCACAATTAGGACCCAAGAAAATCGGGCCATGAGATCAGGTTTTAAATCTTTCTAAAGGTCAGCACTCTTTTTTTAAACTCACTGAACATAAACCCAGCAACCAGCGGATATATCATTTGCATCAATGCCAAGAAACGGAAACGGCCTCAGAGCTGGGAGAGGAGTGTGGAGTTTATAGTAGGCAGAATGTAGTGGGAGTAAAAAAGATTGCTGCAGTGTAAGGTGAAGGCCCCCCTCTCAATGTGAGATTTATTTCCTCACTGAGGGGCAGCCTACCAGACTAAAAGCTCAGCTGCTTTTCAGAATGCTTTGTTCTGTTGCAAAAGTAACAAAGCGTGTCCAGTAGTCCTTTAGGGCAAGTATGTTGTAGCTCTGTTGACGATGTACAGTAGGAAATGGGCACACATCGATTAGAATTTTGGCAAGCTTCAGCAGAGATTTGGAGCTGTCCTCTTCTAAAAAGCAGCATGGCAAAAACAAACAGCATTGCGTCTGGGAACAATGTCGTATTGAGCAGCGCTACACACCCAGCTGAACGTCCTAATCCCCGTGCTGCAGGCAAGTCATGCGCTTGCAGCCGTGTGAATGGGCCAGATTGTTCCAACATCACCACCGCTTTTCTTATACAGATAAAGTGTGCTCAGTGCACACAGTTGGGAGTGGGTGCACAATTGCTCCTTCTTTAAAGTGGAATTATATTTAATATGAGACATGACAAGCCTAAGTATTGCTCGAAAGGGGAACAAAACTGATTTGCTTTTAACAATGGCGTGACTGTGCCTTTAGGCCAATTTGAAGTAATGGAACCCTCTCCATTCAAGATACCATACATTCTGAAGCAGTAAGCATCATTCCTTTAAATAAAATAAATTGGCCACATGATGAAGCCTGTTTAAAGCATGGTGAAGACTCTTTACATTTAGATAGCAGGTTCTAAATCTCAGCCTTAAGCCGCAGTCACACAAGCATGTGCCCAAGTATGTATCAGTGTTAAGCATGGCAGCACGGTTTATTCTGCGGTTAGTAGGTGTAGCTGAAATAAAATGTTAGGTAAAATGGCCAATGAGAGGTACCTCATAAACTTGCAGTTTATGGCTTCTTACTCAGTTTAGTGTCTTGTGATTTGCTAGTTTCACAATGAAACATGAACAAGTTAATTTTTAAGCTTTTTAAGTTTTTTATTTTAAGTTTTGCCATTTTTTACCTGTTTGTTTAGCAGTGAGATTTGCTAATGTAACCAATGTTTAAGCAAAACCCTTTAAATATTTCTTCACTTACCATACTGCTAGTGTTAGCCAGCTTGCTAACTGTTATGTTAGCTCCTGGGCTAACTCCAGTTCAACACAAGGTAACCCACTGCTACCTCACTAGTTGTCTATATTATCAAATGTACAACACTAAGCTATCAGAATTATGTAATTATCTAATATAATTTTGTTTTTACTGTTTATGTTTAACAAGTTAGTAAAGGCACCATAATAGAAGATTTTTGTTTGTCACCACTTTTCCAGACTAGCCTCAGGCGACAAATGTCTAGTGTGACTTCAGCATCTTCAAGGTCAGAGATGACATCTCAGAGGGCAGATATTTATATTGATTTGCAATACTTCATTTTTAGATATAGACCAATAAGGATGTCACCTCTTTGATGCTAATTTTCAGTAGCTTTTGGATAGCACTTCATCTGTCTAAATGGTTGCAAGCTCAGCCTTTGTAATTGGGTTTAATGTCCCAGGGCCTCCAGTCTTCCACCATAATGGATGGACTCCTGTTAGCCTCAGTGGCTCTTTATGTTTAATGACTGTAATAGGCCTTGTCTCCATGTCCATGATCGCTGCTCAGCCTCGTCTAGTTTGGCCTTTGTGTCAAGCCGTCCTCACCCCACGCTGTACCCTCATCTGTAGCCTTACAGCCTGCCCATCTCAACCCACTCATGCCACCTCACAAGATGGTTTCCATTAGCTGAGCAAGCCATGTTCTTAGTGCAGATTTTCAATTATGCTTTCTTTTTTGGGTGACCGCTCTAAATTGCTCTTGAAGGATGATGGCAAAAAGGTTCATTGTTGTGTGTTGTGAAATAAGGTCTGTCTTCATTTGGGGTACTGTTGTGATGTAGTATAGTGCTTTTAGCGAGATAAGCTAATGATGAATGAACTATTTAACATCTATGGGCCACTCAAGAGGTGATACACATGGTGTAAATGAGAGATGATGAGAGAAAATAGGACAAGGTGTTCAGTGCTTTCTGCTTGGCTCAACTTAGCTGTAGATGTGATCAATTCTGTCTGTTTGAAGTAGTAGTGTGATGCAAGTGGTAAGGGCTGGCATGAACAATAATTTGCCGTGGTAGAATTGAATTTTATCATGGTTTTTGTAATGGTGGTGGTGCATTTGTGTGTAAGTGTACATTCTGAGCACTTTATTAGCAACACCTATATGCCTAAACCTTCATACAATTATCTAATCAACCAAATGTGTGACAGATACAGGCCAGCAGCTTGATGTTGAAGTCAGCCATCCAAATGGGGGAAAAAAATCTCATTTTTCCTGCATGAGACACAGTGTGCAGAAAAAGTTATGATCATGGTATATTCTCTAAAATACCACGCTGCTTCAGCACAGCGTCTGGGATGCACTGCAGATGAGCTGCAGATTAACATGCTCTGTGTAACCCACTCCACACAGAGGTGGTACATGTGAATTAGGCCTAAGGCTGCAGTGGACACAGGCTAACCAAAACTGAAAAGCTGAAAACTGGTCGGATGAATCCAAAAGACACAGATGATAGGGTCAGAATTTGGTGCCAACAGTATGAATTCATGGACCCATGCTACCTTGTGTCAACAGTCCAGGCTGGTGGAGGTGGTGTAATGGTGTGGAAAGTGTTTTCTTTTGCACCCTTTGGGTCCATTAATATCTGTCAGTCATCGCTCACATGCCACGGAATGTTTACCTGAGTTAGTGTTGCTGACCGTGTGCATTCTGTCATGGCCGCAATTAACCATCTTCTAATGGCTGCTGCCAGCATGATAATCTGTCAGGTCTGAAAGCAAAAATTCTCGCTGCTGGATTTATCATTCACACACTCGGTAGTGGAGGTATGCTGTGTTTTCTTTCTGGGTATCAGCACTAAAATATAAAAATGTCAGGCTGTTTAGTGTTGTCTGATGTGGATGACTAAGAGAGGCATCGTCACAGGTGGCATGAGAGGAAAGTGCAGCAAGTGCACCAGGCTAAAGGGTAACCAAAAGAGTCCTGAAACTCGTTACATATATCTCTTTAATGTCCACTTATGTCAAAACAAATTGGACTAGTGTTTCCTCTAGACTGTTAGACTACACAGGGTGAAGGATTGCTGAGATATCCCTGATTAAAGGGAATAGCATTTGCATGTTCATGTTTTGCACTGTGTGTACATGGTGTTATATAGGTGTATTTGTGGTATAGCAGTACAAAGGTTATGACAAAACTAAAGTCTCAGAAAGAATTTAAACCAGAGGAACCGGTATATCATCCACTACTATCTGCAAGTAAACAATGTTCTTGGTGTACTTTTGAAGGTTTTTCACCATATTAGTTTATAGACCAGTACTGTGTACTTTCAGTGCTTGACCTGGGTAAGTGCAGTCCATGCTTGACCGTATATGTGTCTGGTTCGTGTGGAAGCATTACATCACTGAAAGGTCCATTCCTGAGGAGCGGCCTCGCGGATGAGTGCTGTAGGCGTGGAAGTGTAATTACGGAAAATGGTTGGAATGCTAACCAGCCAGCTAAGAGGTGGGTCTGGGCAAGCCAGCAGTGTATGCATACCACATAGCCCTGCAAAAAAACAACTCCCACGGGGCGAGCCTGGCCTTTTCTGCTTCCTTACTGTAAACCTCCCAGGAGTTGCTGCTCTGTGCCAAGGGCCTTTCAGAAGGCAGCACACAGGATCGAGCTATTAGTCCAGCATTAGTTTGCATTCCCTCGTTTTCTGCTGTTGAACGTACCAAGCAGCGGTGCATGTGTAACGCTGGTTTAGTGACTGTTCCTGGCGGTCTCTTTGATGTAGTAGCTGGGAATCCTAGGCAGCGTAGTGCATATACATGAGGTGGCTGAATATCTTGTTAAGAGGTGAAAACGATTGCTTTTTGGCAGGTCCGCGTTATAAACAAAGTCTTGAGGAGATTATTTTGTTTTGCGTGTCTAGACGTTCGGGCATGCTTTTGGAGCCAAAGGAAATAAACATGATCGGAGGGCGAGCGTCAACAAGGACTTGGTTCCCAGCACTTTCTCTGGCCTTTTACCGTCTATTTCTAATTCTGGCATTTCCCACGAGGCCTCGGGTGACAGAAATATGCTGTAGAGACATGGAACGGGTTTGCTAGGGTAGTCAGCAGCGCATCAACACTGTCCAACTGGTTATGAGTATTCAACAAGCCTTTTCAGGGTGTCTAGTAACATGATGGCAAAGAGTTGACTTGAAATATTGACTTAATTTAGTCTAGTGCCAGCCGCTGCCTAAGGGTGACTAATAAAACATAATTGCCCTGCTTACATATAAACGCAGTACACTAGAGTAAACACAAAAGACAGCTGTTTTTCGCATGATCTGCTCATGTAGCTGTAAATCACAATAGAGGTTTTCAAACATAAAACCAGATCCAGAGAAAAAGAATGGGAAAAACCCTCATATGATATTTGCCTGACAAACCAGCACCCTCTCCCTGAACTCCATGAAGTTTGTGTACAGGCTGGCGCCGTAGCCGCAGCAGTAGGAGCAGACGAGGGGAAGAATGCCCTGTCTGTTCTCGTCTCTGGCTGGTCTGCTCTGGGCAGACTTGGGCCGGGCCCCACGCAGGCTGCTCTGGGCCCCGTCACTCAGCCAAACCAAAGCAGAAATGACAGATCAGCGGCTGATGGAGGCAGCCGAGACAAAGGTCCCTCTTTCTTCCACTGCAGCGCTGGAGGCAGAACAAGTGCCTACTTCTGGTAAACACAGGCCAAAATCAAATTATTCAGCCCTGAGTATATTTTTTGACCTTACACAATAATATTGAAGTAATCCTTCTTAGGCATTAGAAGCTATTGCTGTTTGTTATTGCCCCAAGTTCACCAGCCAGCATCTTTCCTGTTAATAGTGTCATTAGCTATCCTGGGCAGAATGGTGTTTGTAATGGATAGAAGATGCAGGCATGTCAAAATTATAATATTAAATGCCAGAAGAAATTTTATTTGTTTAATTTCATAGGTCAAGTTTCTTGTGAACAGGCGTAACTGTAATTGTCTTTTTACAAGTTAACTCAAATACAAGCTGTTTGGGATGTTGATTTTATTGTAAAGTGATTGTTAATAGTTTTGCACATTTCAAATAGAATATATAGAATAATATTATCATTTTGCTCATGCACAAATTCATTCTTTATTATTACAGAACTTTGGAGAGGTTGCTTTCAATCTTGTGTACAATAGCATATAAATCATTCCCTCTTGATCTTTTGATCAAATAGGCCGGAAGTCCGTACATGTGTCCATAAACATCTTTTGATCAAATGATGAGGCAAGTGATGTGTTTACTAAACAGCTGTGGTGTATTTATTTCAGCAGTTTAATTACAGCATTGCTTGATTGTCATTAGGAAGCCAAAAGCTGCTGATTGTGCTACTGTGCGCTAGCTGTCATTTAAATTAACTTGTTAGTTGCTTTGATTGCTGTTGTTTTGTTTAAATGATTATGGCTAATACTGATGCCACACTACTACCACCACTCATAAAAATAATCATCAGGAAAGAAAAAAATAAGTTTTATGTGTTTTTTGTTTTACTGTCATTTGTCTATTATATGTCTTTTTTGTATTATACTTGAAATTGTATTATAAATCATATACAAACTTGTGTGAAATCTATACATATCTATACAAATAATACAAGGGGGCTTTTTGCTCTGATAGTCGGTCTTGTAAAGAATTTCTTATTTGTGTGAATGTTCTAGCATATTTCCTACTTTGTGTAAGTCTGTGTGTAAGTTTTTTAATATGTAATTATGACTCTACAATGAAAATGTTGTATTGGCTAAGAAAGTACAGCACCATATGCCCCACATATGCACCCTTTTATTTCCCAGTATAGAATTCACACAAATGAACCAAATCTTAATATGTTTGAAGGTATTTTTTAGTATGAACTCATATGGCGAAGAGATCTTCAAATGAAGCTATGAATGTACTGGTGTTTACAGTATGTTTTTGAACTATGAGTACAACGTAAATACATACGTATTTGTTACTTTTGTTAAAGCAACCAGCTATACTCTCATTTGATGCCATGTTTATGGATTTTTTTTACATTGTTGATGGAAACAGTTTGTAAGCTTTACTGTACCCAACATTGGTACAGTAGTGTTGTGTTCAGTAAATCTGATTCCTTGCATTTCCAAGTTACTGTCACATGTTCCAGTGGTACTTATTCGCAGCCTTTTACAATTATTGATATTCTCTTATACATTAGCTTTGTTGCACTTCAAGCCTCATTGCCAATGCCTGTTGAGATTTCATGGTGATTGATGTGGTTTTGCTGCAGTAGCTTAGTGACCTCAAACAGATCCTCGAGAGACACGTCAACTCAACCTCGACGCTAAAACGTTCTGACTCCCCACTCTGCCTTCAGCCAGGCGTACTCATATAATCTACTTAAAGTCTGCGCATGTAACGTCGTCTTGAAGGATTAGATTCTAAATGGGTTCCTCCATCGCTCCGATAAGCTCCGAGTCCGGAATGCGTCCGTTTGTTTTCTTCGTGAATGGCCTGAGCCGTCATATCGCGCTGGAGGGGCTGAATAACGGGCACTGTGGCCATCCTTTCTCAGACAAACCTGTTCCCCAGCTTCACCCTGACAGCCTCCTGTCAGCACCTGAATCACTGCTCCAGATAGATGCAGCCCACCTTCCCTGCAAATCTGCCTCAAGTGCAGCGACTAAGTCTATATTTATAATGAGTGGCAGGCGGAATGCTGATAGAAACTGGCTGCCAGGTGCAGTGGAGGAAACTTGTCATGCGTGGAGACGAAGCAGCATTAAGATGATTATGTGGACATTCAAGTCCAAAGACCTGCAAAAGGCGAGAACTGAGGACTCAGGCCTGGAGCTATCATTATACAGTAGAAGCAGCGTAGACAGAATACGACAACATGGCTAAGATTTGTTAAGTCCACATTAAATTAGTGTTGTGTAATGTGATTTTGATCCAGATCAGCTGGCGTCACTCTTTCTTAATCCCGTCACTAGCCAATTAAGCAAAACAAATCCCATGTTGAGACTGTACTCTTCCCCAAATACCTTGTCCAGGCTCCAGGACCTTGGAGTTTCTTAGAAATTGACCTTGATTTGTTAGTGACTTGGACAGTTTAAGTTGCCAGTCATCTATGCTTCCTCTGTGTGAAATCTCATATGGGATGTCATAAATCAATTAAGTGTGAAGAAATATTAATAAAGTCTGTAAAAATAATGTTTAAAAACAGAACTATCTTGTGCTGTTTTCCACATGACCATGGAAACTAAAAATTAGAATTAGAATTTGCTTGTTGAGACACGTTAAATGTTGACTCTTTAATGCTCGCTGGAGAGACAGTTGTACCATGGGGGAACAAGAAGTGTGATTGTCTCAAATATGAAAGTGTAGTGATCCTTATCCTAATGCTGACATCTATACTGCCTCTGACTGTAAGGTAAGAATAGCAGCTATTTGATCTTCTTTTCCTAATGACACAGTTTTACAACAGGTTTAAATTTTAAAGCACAAACAGCGATTCTGCGCACAAACAGCGATTAGGTTTGGCCAAAAATCATAATCATGTTTTTACCTCTGTTTCAGAGGTGAGTCACCTCCACACACTGTTAGGACTGCAACTACTACACAAAGACCATCCCATTTTAGTACACTATTATAGTAAAGGCTAAAATAAGTTTAAAACTAGGTAGAATATGATTTGACAGATGTTCTCTGGAGAAGTGGCAAATAAAATATGCTTATGTTTGTAACAATGATGGAAATATGTATACAAATACTTCAAATACTGGTTTTAAGGGTGACTTTGAGAACTAGTTTGTAATTAGTACTATGGTTTAAATAAAAATGCAAGCAGAGTAAAAAGTATCAGTTGTCTTTTGGAAATGTCAGAGTGTAATTATTCACCCCTTTAACTTTACAGGAAATGGGGCAAAAAGGGATTCTTAATTTTCAGTGGAAGTTAACGCAGGAAGATTTCTAAATAGATTTGGATCATTTCTATTGCTCTAGTTATTATAACATGCTAACACAAGGGCAGGCTGAATTTTCAAATTCTGTAAAAACATTAAAAATAAATAAAGAGGTTTTGTTCTGACAGTGCGTATCCTTAATATCAGGTGTTCCAATATCAAATCCAAACTGGATCCAATGTTAACATTCAGCCACATAGTTTCTTATGCGGTTGAATTTAGTTGAACCAAATGAGATTCCACTTCATTCTGCTCCATTTTGAGAGTGTTTTTCTTCCCTGACATCATAACTTATGGGCACTGGAACTGAACCATGACCAAGAGGCTGATGATTTGAGCTAATGCCAAGAGCTTGATGATGATCATGCATTATGCTGGTTTTACAATAGTGTAATCAATAGTGTAATCAAGCTACTGTCAGTAATTTACAGCTCCTGTTTTTCTGATAGACCTGTTCATTTCATATATGAAAAGGTTAACACATAATTTTCATGTAATTTAGCTCTGAAGAAATGCTGATTACAGGAGTTGGTACAGATGAAACTGACAGATGACTGTGTGTTAAATCTGCAAAAAAATTCTTTTTGGATGTTAAAGAATCCCTTGAATCTTAGCTTGCCTCTGTTTAAAGCAGGTTGTCTTTAGTCATACTCTTTACATGTGGTGTTTTTTTGTGGATATATTTATTTGTATTTGTTATGTTCAGCAAAACAGTTGGTGACATGTTATATGAATGGAATGAATGGAGTTATGTGTTGTGTGATATAACACCAGACTGCTGCTTGGTTGCCTGAGGGCCGTGTTTGACCAGCCATGAGTAAGTGACAAATGGACCAATGAATCTGTCGCCCTGGCCGAGACCAGTCGGTACACTGTGAAAACTTTGGCTTTGGACAAGAGAGACAGTTGTGACTGGTGGAGCATTTTTCTTTGCCTCAACAAACCAGTGTAGAAATGGCTGTTTTGTTCCTCTTCTATTATGTCAGCTGTCTTTCTGTCATAACATTTTGCTCTTTGACCTCAAGCCACACTTGGCATGGTGGTCAAAGTTGAGCAATTTGGCGTGTTCCAGTCACCCAAGGAGCTGTACCAGCCATGGCTGAGCCCACGTGCCAAGATAGTCTCCCCCTAGAGGGTGGACCATGGAGGTATAGAGCTCTTGCCCTGAATGCAGCTGCACACCTCTGCCAGCTAAGCTCCATTCATCCAGCTGAGTTCACCACAGAGGGCGTGAGAAGCTGGCATTTTGGGAATCTTTTGAAAATGGGTCACACCTCCAGCAGAAGTGGGCCAGCACAGGATAACAGGCAGCCCAGGGAGCTCCAGAAGCTCCCGTTGCAGCATGACCACTTGTCCCACACATTGACCTCCACTCTAGCCTTTCATTCTTGTCATCCGGGGGATAGAAGAAAAAGAGGCATGGGCCGAAATACCAGCTACTCGTCGTGTCTCCATAAGCTGCAGCTTAAAAAGGAAAGGTGGGATGGGGTGGGCAAAGGGTGGTCGTCACAGCCTCATCGTCATCTCCCTCTGAGTCTCCAATCCCTGTGGCCTTGGTAACCCGCCACCACATAGCCTTGCAGCAGAGATCTGGGTCACAAGTCCTGTCGCTGCTGATTAAAAAGCGGATTTTTTTTCTTTTTTTTTAGGTTGCTAGTGGTAAGTGCCGGGGGGGCGGGACAGAATGGGTGGCAGAAACACACTACACGAGCGGACTATCGGCTGCTTGTCTCCATCTGTTTTTTGTTTTCTTGATTATTGGATTGAGATGCTCAGTCTCTCCCATGGCACTGGCGACCTGTGTGCTACCTGTCCATGCTTCCTGCTGAGAGGATGCAGCTGTCACAGAGTTTCCAGCAATTTGTGCTGAGATATCCCACATTGCCTCCACCTCTCACCAGCAAACCAGCTCCACACAGTCCCTTACCCCGATGCTAAAACATTGGTGCCTTCACTGGTTTTATCAGGTTAGCCTGTCCTTGCGGCCGCTGCTTAAAACCTGCAGATTCACTCCGGGCTCCTGGCATTAGTGTAAATCCCTGGCCTCATTGATTGAGTGGTCTGTAAGCAGTGGCTCTGCGGGCTCCCTGGATTACCCACTCGCATGTTCAGCACTTTATCCCTGCTTCGATGCTGACGCTGGTCTTAGGGGAAGATTGCTTAATTAAATGGACGTGGATCGATAAGGCTAGGCTGTAATTATTACAAACGATCAGGCGCATGGCCGTATCAGGTCTTCTTTGGCAGTCAGGTGTTTGTACTTGGCATGGCCTCCTTGCACGTACGAGCGAAAGTGGGCGCATTGTAACTGAAACCTTGTCATTAGTAATACCGTTCAGAAGGCATTTGAGAAAGCATGAGTGGTATTGTGATATCAATATGGTGTGCAGATAATGGAGAGCTTAGGTTTCAAGCCACAATCCACTGTTTATCCACAACATGAATGAAAGTCGATGGTACTCATCTACAGTTGGTGCACACAATCAATACTGGTCTGGGGTAAATTACTCCCTGTGTCAAGACATGACTTGATTAGCCCATCTGTATGGTCTATGTTAGTGCTCTGCCATTTACACATATAATCTGGCTTTATATATTTGGATACAACAGTAGCACCAGAAACATGCACAAGAAGTCTACATGGCCTGCTTCTTCTCTGAGTGAATCCGGGGCCAGGCCGGAGCCTTGCTGTTAGCGCCTGCATGCCCAGTAATTGGGCCAGGCCACCTGCGAAAAAAGCCACCACCAGCTGCCGTACTCATCCTCGGTTCCTTTCAGCTGCAGCTGGGTGCTCTCCACACCAGAAACGTGGAGGGCCCTTGGCATGTTACTCATGCGCCAGGGTCAATACTGATCAGCGTTGTTCAGAAACTGGTGTGCTTTGCCTTCCACTCACACTAAAGGCTCTTTAGTTTTGCAGCTCAAAGGATTACATGTTTAATAGTGTGGCACATGAACAACACCCAATTTGTACCAGTTATCAAAATGAAATTTGATTATTTGTTCATTTCACTGGAAGAATATAAATTCAAGTATATAAAAAATCCATTCAGATGTTTAATGCTACCTCTGCAGCATTTCTTAGTATGACTACCAAACACATGGAAGAACATACTAGTGCTGACCATAAATAAAAGAAAACAACAATCTGTAGAAACTGAGCCAGTTCAACCCCCCCACCTCTTCCTGCTTTATTCTCCTCCTTGCAGTGCAGCAGGAGTTCACATCAATGTCTGATCTATTTGCAAACATGCCTGTTCTGTTTTTGCAATTGCACTATATAGAAAGACTATCATTAGCATTTTGAGGTTGGCACAAGCTAGTATTATTGAAATAATTGCAGAGATCTGTGCAGAGGAAAATAGCCTGGGTCTTTATTTGTCAGCAGGGCCTTACTCCCTCTGTGCTGAATCACCCAAAACAATGAGCGCAACCAAAGACAGCATTAATGAGTTTCTGCACTCTGCTCCTGGTGATGTGGATGAATTTTGAAACCCAAATTCTCCATGTTTAACGTTGTAATGTGCCCATCCCAGAATATTTGTCACTGGATAATCATTTACTGATCATTTACCTTCTGACTCAGATACTGATTATGTGTTTATACACACTCCTAAATGCAAATTGTAATGACCCTTAGGACTGCAAATTATGATTATGAATTGAGTCAGAGAAAAACAGAGTATGCAAGCTCATTTTATGTGAGATCAGTATTATTGCTTGTTTTCTGTCCTGTGGAAATGACATAGATTTACATTGTTTGGCTGCATGAGTTCGGGTGCCATGAAGTGTGTATGTGTGTTGCAGTGGTCTGTGCAACCTCAGCTCTTTTTACCAGCTCCAGGTTTGTACAGAGAGAGAGAGAGAGAGAGAAAGAGAACCGGTGCACTGGGAAAGCGCATGCAAGCACAGATCTCTATCTGGTCTTTAATGGAGGGGGAGGGGTTAATTTTCCTTTACTGTTTACTCTGAACTCTGATGTAAATGATGTGATTGGAAACCGTGAAATAAAGACCTGCGGATGATAATAAGGGATTCATTGATACTGATACTGGTATCAGGTTTTGGTCTGATAGCGTGTTAATTTACCCATACAAAATGCACAAAAAAACCCTGATTCTACATGGCATTAGCTAATCAAGAAACAAAAACTCAAGACTCAAGCTGGAGGTGAACAAGGGCCTGTCGCTATGGCAGTTGAATGCAGGAATACACTCCTTTTAAAGTGCGTACAAACTCAATCACCACATTTTCCCAATTCAGGTGAGGACAAACTGTTTAAAAATCCCCCCAATTCCTAGAAACCAGCCACTCCTTTGGTTTGTTTCTGAACTAGCTCATTAGTTTTATGTTTGCCTATATTTTTTCACCCCATTGTATGTTGAGCCATTTAGAGATAATTTTTAAGGCGCCGGCCATTTTCCCTTTAATATTTTTGTCTCTCACACTGTTTTAAATCATCCATCTTCAGGCCTTACATTGGCCTACATACCAGCACACATATCCTACTTATCTCTGCATACAATAATGGCTAAAATATTGCTGCAGAAATGCAGTGTGCTATTCACACAAGCTATTTAGCACTTTTTACAAAGTACTGTATGGCTATAAGCACTTCCCCAGTTTGGCATTTTTTACTCGGTTAAACTGCTGCTCCTGGAAGTGCAAGCAGCGTTTGTCAGTTGAGTTTTTGACATGAAGCCCTGTGCTATTACGTTACACCATGTGTGTCAACATGATACACATATGGCTCTAAGTGGTCTGCCACACAGCCTCATAATTGTAATAATAACTGTGCTGCTATGCCCTGGGTCATGACCCACAGGAGCTCAGAGCCATCACTGGCATCACTCAACGTAACATTGCCATAAAAACTAGCTGACAAGACAAATTCAGCTGAGGATTGGAGATATCTCATTTTCTATTTCGTGAAATACTGACTTGTGTGGAATGTGTACAGTGCATGTTCTGACAAATTTGCATCATGCCTAGACTTAGATTGCAAGGTAATTTGTAGACACTTCCTTATATATAAATAATATGTTCCCTTCAAAAAACATATGTTCAGTTCAAAAAACAAAGTGGGAACTGATTGTTACCAGTAATAATTATTTGCACACATTAACATTATTCTTTTTAGTTAATGTTAATATTGGCTAATTTTTACAGATAAATATTGTGTGTTATATAAATTTTAATCAGGCATTTACCCTAGGCTCCATCCCTTATCTACCCCATATCACCAGATTCTACAGCAGCAAAGTAATCTTCCAATAAACTCTTCTATTCTTGTTTGTTGCCACACACAATTCTATAGTTTGCCCAGCTCTAATCAAACATTTGAATCAAATTGAAATCAGTTGGCAGAATACTTTGCTGCTGTAGAATCTGGTGATATGGGGTAGATAAGGGATGGAGCCTAGGGTAAACGCATGATTAAAATTTATATAACGCACACTATTTATCTGTTAAACTCACAGTTCAGCAAGTTTTAGGAAGTTTGCATGTATGTGTCCTGCTGATAATAACCTTGTTTTATAAGGTGCCGATTATATGATTTATTTTTATATAGTTACCTCTTTATCTTGTATTCTGATTACGTAACTTATTATGTAACCCCGTTACATGCATTTCTTTGCTACCCAACCCTGATCACTGTTATGTGTGTACAAATCACATAATTCACATCTATTTTTAACAATCTTCTTGATGGCTGTAAAATTATTTACTGAAATATGGAAATAACTCACAGTGAAAGTACAGCCTCTGCATGGCAAGGTTGGTTGTAATGCAGTCCTACAGCTAAGCTTCTCAAAGTTGTGTTGTTTAAATTAATTATCTGCCCCCCCTATGACTTCAAACCAGTTCATTTTTTTATGCATTGATTTATCAAAAACTCCTGTAAAAACATTCTATAAGAATAATGTAACAGGTTTTTTTTTTATTTGCTGGTCACATATATTTGCCATGTTTGACCCACTCTCTATATATTTATGTTATATTATTTATATATGTTTAGTTGGAAACCTTGGGAAACCTTGGTTACAACATAACTGTGACATTTGCATTTTGCATTAATGTACCTTACCTTTTTGGTTCAGTACGGTAGAGAGCAACAGCAATGACAGCCTTATGAAAGGGCATTTATTAACCAGTGATCACCAATAACCCACATAAGTGCTCTAAAAAGACACTCACTCTAAGCACTTTATACCAGAGTTGGGATCAGTTTCCAGCCAGAGTACATCTTTTCCCCTTTAGGCTGGTTTTATTAGCTCGTTAAAACCTAGCTGTGGGTAATAGGTCTTATAACAAGGGCTTCAACTAATGATTCTTTCCATAATCGTTTTAATAAGGCCATTGTGATTTTTGATCAGTTGGGAAAAGGAACAGTGCAAATCTCTTAGTTTGTCAGTAACATGACCTATTCAAAGCATGAAAAAATAAATGCATTATGCCTCCTTTTGTGCTTAATGCTTTGAAAATACTTTCAAAGTAGCCAAAGGACTATTATAAGGAGCATTGTGTTTTAGTGTGAAAGATACAGAAACAGAAAAGCATGTAAATGGAAATAGTCCAAGCATGTTTGCATTTGAATTTAACTGATCTTTCTTCCATAATGATAAAGCAGGTGGATTATTGAAGGTAAAATGACTGTTAAGACTTACAGGCCCCAATATGGGGTACGTGTACAAGATTGTTCAAATATACTTTCTTTACCAAACAAAATACTTTATTTATTATTAAAAAGAGACAAAATCTTTTTACTAATAGACTTCCATTTTGTTCTCTCTCTTGTATGTTTAACTAAGCTGATACACTGAAAAAATAAACAGTTGTTTAAATCACCAAAGCTTTTTTGGTTTTATTGGTCTTAGAAACATCTAGAATTAATATTTAAATAAAATTAACTAAAAATAACTTTGTTTAGTTTACTACAAAATATGCCAGTGTTATGAACATGTCTATATCCTGTTGAATTTGAGTTGCATTACCAATTTTATGAAACTAAAACAATCACACGAAACCTTCATAACCAGAACTTCCATCCATTTTTTTACATTTCTGCATTTTTAAGCTCTTAGCTCCGCCCTACATTTTTATAAACCACAATTTCACATAATAAACCAACATGGAAATAAAGACACCCCCTTGCAAGCAATGTTTTACAGAAAGGTGAGTGAATGTATGAGTGAGTTATGTGTCCAGGACATCTCATAAGAAGAGTATGTATTTTGAACCCTGCCTCCTCATTGTTAAAATGCCAGAGAACCCTGTATGAAAAACACTATGCAGCCAATAGCGGTCTGGCAAAACTCAGCTTGGCTAGTATTGTTTTTACTGTGGTGGCAGGTTACAGCGATATTGCATAGGCAGTGAGAGTTGTTTTGTTCTGCCTTGTGGTTTCAGAATGATCTGATGCCCTTAATTGCACCCCTCTAAGGCTCTTCAAATGGGTTGTTGTGCATGAAATGCCATGCTATGGTTTGAGTCTCATTCACAAATCACAGATGCTGGGTCAGACAGGTGCGTCATCTTACACCAGTGTGTAATTAGTTGTTTTGCTTCATTCCTGCTGTGGACTATCCTGACTTGTTTTTGATGTTTTTTTAAGAATTCGCTTCAGAATTATTATTGTTTGACAGACAGTCAGACGTGCACAGTTTGCTCTAATAAATGTGTGTTGGTTTGTTTAAGTGACGTGTGCCTGAAGAAATTGCAAGATGGTAGATGTAACTGATAGACCCTCTCTATCTTTAGGGGAAATTCCGCCCACTTTTTAAAGTCTCTGGAGAATTCATTGATGGATATATAAATAATATCATTCAGAGTGATTGGATGTCGAATGCTTCACAGTAAAGAACATTACTGGCTGATGGGACCAGGGTTTGTGATGTCTACACAAATATAGCTATTTTTCAATTCAGTTCAACTTTATTGTCATTATACCAATACAGGGTTGTGCAGTATAATGAAACACTGTCAGGCTACTTCTCCAGTGCAGTTATTAAAAATATGTATATACATAAATAGTAGTACAGTGCAAAGACAAATAGACAAAAACAATATGTGCATAAACAGTAAACAGTAAGACGCGTGCAAAATGTGTAAGAGCAGTATCTGTATGTCAGAATGTGAATACTAGAACTGAGGTGCAAACAGCAGTTGGAACATGCAGTAGAGTGAAATTCAGGAGAGTGAAATTGCTATCCAAGATAACCAGAAAAGTTTTATATGTAATGTTGATGATTACAATGTCCTGTGCTTAATAGCCCAACATGATTTGATTTAAATAAAATCTATTGTAGAAAAGTGTCCCTGCATTTTTAAGTATTTAAGTGTAATCACTTTGTGTGAGGGAGCATTTGGTGAAATAAAACTCTTTGGACATCTGGCTCCCATCATGACCATTGTGAACAATTCTGACTAAAGGTTTTTCAGAAAGGACCATTTCACACTAAACCACTGGGATTTTGTTTACCATGGTGTGCAGGTTTGGTCAAATTACATTTTCTGTAGATTTCCATGTTAAAATATTCCTGTATATATATTCATATATATCCCACAGAGAAATGACTGTATCTGCTGAATTTTATATATTAGGGAAAACTGTGGCCTGTACATGCATAGGTGCATTTATATATTTGCAGAATATAGCCTAATAAAATATATACTCTTACTCTTTACTCTTTTGTTCCATGTTGCACCTTGTTCCTGGAGGAACGTAATTTCATTCCACTGTGTACTTGTACATGGATGGAATGACAATAAAAGCCTCTTGACTTGAAAAGGTGCAGAAAAATGCAATATTTCAGGTTGTCACATATAGAACGTAGAGCCTATGTTCTACTTCAGAAATCAATAATGGGATGCTGACTGTATGTTTTAACCAGAATATTATGGAGAACTTTGAAAAATCAGTGGAATTCACCTTCATAATCTCTCTCTATTAGGTCCCAACCTTGTAACGACTGGCTGATAATATATTGAGAATTTATCTGTTTCATTGAAAACATGTGATGCACTGATTTTTGCTGTATTGTTTTACAAGCAGACACCACTGACGTGTTGATTGTAACAGCTCTATTTGCAGCTTTCAGTAGCATGGTTTAAAGGTTTTGGTTGACCGTTAACTCTTACTATTTGTGGCAAGTTATGAGGTCACCACGCAAACCCATTTACTTTTTATTAATACATGAGTGGCTTACAAATTATTGAGCATCAAACAGCTTGGGATGCCTAAAATAGTAGTTTGTTAGCCCTTAAAACCAGAATGTGCATGTCCTTCAGATTTTGAATTATATAACGAAAGATAAGCGGCAAAGATTGCTCTCGCCTTTACACCTTTTTTGCCACATGTTCCAGATGTCAGACTGGGAGAGGCTCAGGGAGGGAGATTTTGAGGAAACGCAAATCCCTCCCACGCTCACGCAAAGCCAAACAGATTTTAACGGCTCGAACAGAAAAGTGTGTGTGTGTGCATGTCTACGTCCGTGCTTGGGGGAAATCCTTATTTACACTGTCCACTGTTTGCTCTGTCGAGCGGCTTTAATATTCGATAGCGGGAGTATCTTTTATTACTGTCTTTTCATTTCAGAAACAGGCTCTGCTTTTTGTGTGTGAAATAGCTGTATGTACTTTATTAAAACCACATATTTTTTTTCTGATGAATTACTCTTTCTGAAAATAAACATTAGAATCTTTTTAATGCACTTTTTTTAGAGCAGAGATGATGAGTTTTTTTTAAAAAAATGTTAAATCATGGAAAAGTCAAAATATGAACATTTTAACCACTACTATAGAGAGCTTTTGGAAATCTGTGGAATCCCCCTTTGAACAAACTCCATCTGTATTAAGCCCCAACCTATATAACAGTTGACTGATAATCTGTTGAGTAATTGAAATTCTACTTCATTTTGCTTTTCTACAATTTAATGACCGTACCATCCCAGCCCTTTCAAAGAAAAACAGTTTTCAAATTTCATACTATGGCAAATAGGGAACTGAGAACAGCATTGGAAGGTTCAGTATTTTATTTTACTGCCAAGGCCTGTGTTCAAGGATGCAACAGCAGCACCCCAGTTTGTGCACCAAATTCACAAGCAGCAAGCACATTTCGTGGCCAAAGCACTGAAACACAGTAAGTCATGAAGAGCGTTGTTTCTTTTGACCCTAAAAGGATGGATCACCTAATAAACGCAGGATGAATTGGGTTCACACAACTGTGAAAACACTCTCAGATTTTCTGCATGGGGTGCGTTCAGGAACATCAGAAGCTGGAAAAACATTGAACTTAGCAGCAGCTCCTTGCTCCACCTTCTATTCATGGAGTGATGTTTTGGCATACCATTGTTTTGGTACATGTATTAACAGTGACATTTCCCCCCTCATTTTGCTAAGAAAGAGCAAAGTGAAAACTGGCAAAGACACATTTCAGCAGACAAACATTAACAATAACCTAACTACATATGAACCAAGATTTACAGTTTAAAGATCACAATCTGTCAGTTACACTTGTCATCCGCTCATGAACACCCATCAGCCGTAAACTGGATGTTTTTCCCTACGTCCTGCAAGAACAAAACAATGTTACACATTTCAAAGACTATACAGGATTTTTATCATTAGAAAGGATTAGTTAACCTGTCATGTTTACAGCTGTCTGTTACATTTTTCAAACTTGTTTGCTTTCTTAAAAATGCTGTAATTATGGAATTGGTTAAATTGGTTGTGATTGGTTAAAAAATGCTAAGGAACGCTGATTATGTTAGTGGTGGACTTTGGAAAACAAATGCATAATAAATGGAAAATTAGACACTTTGGCACCTCCATTTTGCTAACAACTTTATCTCCACTTGTACTGGGGAAGTGGTTGTGATTATATTTGTATGAATTTAAAACAGGCTACAATCACATAGTGTGTGTCTGCTGGGTGTACACTAAGGCAGAATCTTTAAAGTGAGCAGCGACTTGGACCAGGGACTCTGTCCTCTGTGTGAGCAGACCCTTGTTCACTGCTAGCTTGGGTTGTTTGTTCATTAGCACCGTAGTGTAGAATAGGCTTACACTACATATCCGTTATCAGATGTTGGCAACAGGGTATTTTTATGAGCAAGAGTAAATGGTTTCCAATACCTGATTTCAGTATCAGTACCGATGCATAAATAATTATAGCTATAATAATTACCCTATAAATAAGTACTTATAAGTGGAAAAGTACATTTCCTGAAGAAAATGCAGAGTGATTGTGCAGTTTAAGCTTGTTGCTAGCTGATTGCTAGGTGTTGCTAAAAATAAGTGGGAGTCTGTGGGAGAAACAAAAGGATATATAAAAGACAAATAGAGAAGTGTGGTTCACTGTGGCTGTGGATTAGAGTTTGAGGATCTGTCCTGAGTGACTACATGCAGTTTGGTGGCTGTCAGGTAAAGGAAGCAACAGCGTTTCGGTAGGCACATTGTGAATGTGGAGGAAAGAGGGATGGGGGGGGGGATAAGGTCAGACAAACATTCAATTCGTGCTCGGGGGTCTGCTCTGAGATAGTATATAAGAACCGCTGTCTGTTGGTCAAGCAGACGTAAAGTAAATAGGTGTGTTTTTTTGTACCTCATTCATTCTTAATAGGTAACATTTTTGAATTTAAGCAAGTGTTTATGAAAACCGTAAGTTGGATCAATAAACTTGCTGTACAAAAGCACACCATTCCCATTCTGAACATTCTGGAATTGGAGCGGTGTCAATATCTCAAAAGCTGTGGGGCTGATTAGTGGACAACAAAATCTGGGGAAAAATGGAGAAGACAGCAAATACAATAGTGTTGGGCATTGTGCAATCACTAATTTCTAATAATACTAATGACCATTGCAGTGGGCACAGGTTCTGAAGAGCAGCTAGTAATAATATTTGGTCATTTTTCAGCAAAACCTGAACCCAGGCTGAATTTACATGTTGTGTTTCAGGGATGCAGTTAAGAAAGAAGCAATGATTTAAACATTATATATTGAGCTACAGAGCTTTTGCACACACGTGTATTTATGGAGCATTGTGTGTATACACACATGTGCGTATGTGTGTGCTAAGCATGTCATTTGTGTTGCTCTCTGACATTGTGTTTTTTTAGTGGTTTTGGGAATCTAGAATATGGTAGTACAAAACTATAAGAGAGAAATATGATGTAAAGACAGCAGTTTCATATTCTGGCCATCTTAATCAAGTGTAACTTTAGCTTTGGGACAACTAACAAAATTCTTGGGGCAGCTCTGACAAAAGCTGAAATCCTCAGACCACCCATCTGGACCAACAATGCCATGGTCAAAGTCGTTTAGGTCAGTGATTCTCCAAGCTGTCCTCAGGGCCCCCCGAAATGGTCACATGTAGGCTAGAGATAGAGCAAACATGTGGGCCATCAAGGTGACCCTGAGAACCGTTTGGAGGAACTATAAGCTCACATTTTTGCCCCATTCTGATGTTTGATGTCACTGTTGGTTGTTTTCAGTAGTTTCCTAATAGCACAAGTATAAGCTTTTCTGAATGTGCACAGCCTCTGAGGTGCAGGCAAGGAAGCTAATCTCTGTTAGCCTAGCTTGCGTGTACAAGCTTTTGGTTTGTGATGCCTCCAGAAAGTACAGCAGTCATGTCGTTTTGTGTCGTGCGTTAACGAGTGCCTGACCCATCCTTCTGTCTGCGCCATTCCCATTTTCCTCTGTCGCCAAAATGTCCCATCTTGTTCCTTCAGTGTCATTTTGAATGTAATTCTCTGTCACTTAAAGCTACAGCATGCTCATAGAACAGGCTGTTCAGAGGCTCCACTTCCTCTCTCTCACCCTTTCTCTCCATTTTAGGCTTTTGCTTTTTGCTCGTGCTTTGTCCTCAGACGTGACAAGGACAGACCATCTACTAGATGTTTATCTGTGGACAACGTTTTTAAATACTTTTACAATTAAAAGCTTTTAACATTTTTTAAATATAAAACAATATGTGCGTGTTTGCTCAGGCAGAAGCCCAAATTCCAGCTTTTTAAAACTCAATTCCAGCAACATGCCACAAAATCACAAAAACGTGGTTTACTGTAGTAACGTATTGATATGGGAATTGTGGGCCATTTTTCATATACATACAGTACCTGCAGATGACAATACTGGTACGTAAACTTATAATAAAATGTGGATATATATATTTGGAAATAAGGACTAGCGTTGTGAATGCTAAGAAGTACAATGGCCCAGTGTTGCTTAACATTCTGCTCTTCCAGGAAAACGATAAATTGGTCATCAGAAGTCTCTTTGAACTATCGGTGAGAGCTGTCACATGGCAATATTGATATGATTTGGATATCATGCTTATATACTGGATGATTCTATTCAGCTGAGTAGGAAAAAAACTGGTGTGATGCACATGTTGGCCTTATTCATCAAAGTTGCATTTTTGATTTGACTGCCTTTATTGATAAAATGTTTACATACTACACGGAAGCAAGCAAAGATCTTAGCGGAAATGAATAAACATCAGTTCATGAAATGAAGCGCCAGCCTATCAGTATCAGTAAGGCAGAGCCCTAATTCAAGCATATTTTTCAGTTGGAAGCTGATAAAACAGCAGCATTCAGTGGCTCATGAGCCAGCAGCTGCGCTCATAGGTGGAACACCGCTCGTTCTACTGTCCAAACTTCATAGTGTTGCAATTATGACAACTGGAAAGAATAAAATGTGATATTAATAAATTGCAGTGGTGTTTCTGTAAATCTGTAATTTTGTGATTGTTGGTTGCTGGTTATTGCTGTCTACAGGACACTTCTGCACTAGTTGTGGTTTGAATATTGTTTATTTTTGACATGTGTTACCAAAACACTGTCCAAACGTGTATAAAACAAAAGCACAGTTTGATGTTTGTAAATGGAGCTTTTTTCTGTTTTTATTCTTATTATTGGTATGGTGGACAATTTGTAGAGTCATTTGGTAATAAATAGTAGTTGATTAATTCCATTCAGCCATTTTTTTTTCAGGCTGTAAAAGTATTATCCACAAGTTTACACACATTCCTACCAGGCATGAATTTAATTGTACAAATATGCTAAAGAAATTGACAAATAACACTGTCAGTGAAATTAAAGATATTGACAATTTGAGGCAAAATGGCACTAATCATGCGCATTGTACTTAACGCGCATTGTACTTAACTCTTAAACGTTCTCTTCGTTTGCTAACTGCACGCACTGCTCTTCGTCACACACCGTTTTGAAAGGATGTCGCGAAGGGCCATGTGTTCAAGGCTACTTTAGTAATTTTGTGTTTGTGTGTGTGTGTGTGTGTGTGTGTGTGTGTGTGTGTGTGTGGGCTCAGGTAGGATTAGTCACATTGAAGTGCTTAGTAAGCTTGTTCAGGATTACTGGGAACAGGGAATCCCCTCAGCAGTGACAGGTGATGCTGAGCGTGACTGATAACACTGATGTACACATCTGCACATCTTAGGTTCTTAACTAATAATACGGCAGAAGTCAGAGACCAGAAAGTTTCCATTTGTTACAGGAGACTTCTCTTCAACAGAAAGAAATCTGCAGGGGTATTTTTACACCCCTCCAAAGTTCAGTCTTAGACGTTGGTGGCATTTTCTGCTTTTGATGATCCATGTAATCCCAAACAAATTCATTGAAGCCTAAGCTCTGGCGTGGTCAGCCCATTGTTCTGAGCACACTGGTAGCTTCTTTGTTTGATTGTCTTCATGTTTACCTATTGCCTTTTCTCCATAATGGCTTCTTGACAGCTTTCACATCCTTACAGACTCATAATTGTCCTCTCACAGTGGCAGGATGGATAGAAACATCTGTTGATTTTTCAGATCTGGTGCTTCAAAGATTGTTTTCTGATGGTGACAGTTTTGGTGGTCTGCCAAGTGTCTTTGAAATATTTTTTTGGACTCCAGTTTTGGATTCTCGTTTTTTTCCCTTTATTTTCCTTTCCTCTTGTTTTACTCATTTTGCTTTTTTTACTTTCCCTTTGCTTTTTTGCAGATGTGGATTTTCATTAATGTGATCTCTTCAGAAGTGTCTTCTGAAAAGTGAAAATGGATAACTTGATGACTGGTTGAACGGGAAATGAAGGGTGGTCTGTGATTTTTTTGCACAGTGCTGCATTTGAGGAATATACTGGTATTCTGGTTGTAAGTAGTAAATAGAGGTAAATGAAGTGATACGTACATTCAAAGTACTCGTGGAATTAAGTATTACAAATACTTGTCTACCACAACTTTATTAGATGAAAATGTAGTGTGTTGTACAGCAGCAGCTTTTGACCCTGATTAGCTGTTAAATACCCGTCCCTTTTATTATACCTCCATTTAAAAAATGATCCACTGAAAATGCTTTGTATACTATGGAACGTACCACGAGAATTGCAGGAGTGTGTTGCTAAACGATGAGCTGTGTTTTAAATGAGTAGCCCTGGAGATTTCATTACATGCAACAGTGATCTATTAATGTGCAGAGTAAAGCACAAGCTCCTTGGCTATCTCTGTAGGGAGTCGCAAGGTAATCTGCAATTTGGAATGGCCCACATGCTTACCTGCCTAGCCTGTCATCAAGAAGCAAGTTCTTTTAAGAAGTGTTTTACAACATTGAACGTTTTCCTCTTATTTTAGCATGTGGACTCCAGCTTGACAGGCTCTTAATGTATGTTGGACTTCATTACCCAGACCTTGAAGCCAGTTGCAGGCCCTAAATTTTTGCAATCACTGTTTAGTAGGTGGCCTATGAGACTAGGTAGCCAATCAGTTACTTCAACATGTCAGTTAACTTCCAGTGCATATAACAAACAGAGCTGGAAACTGGATTCTGGAAACTCTTTTACACCAGATGTTGCTTATACTAAGTAGGCACTTGAGTAGATCGACTGGATCCAGGATTCACGTTTTCCTCACTTTGCACAAAGGCAACATCACACTTTATAGATTTAACATGAGCAAGCTGTGAACAAAAGTGAACTGTATACAGCTGGAATGCAGAAATGGCTTCAGTTTGACATGTTATCTGTACGTTTCTGTTCTGGATTAGATTAAAATGTCAAAATGCTCCTTCGGAATTAGCCAGTAAGAAATCAGTTTGCTTTACATCGCTGCTATAACAAGACTGCACTTACAAAGAGCATGAACCTTAAGCAGTACTTCTGATTTAATGTCTGTTCTTTGTTTTAATGGAGAGCTCGAAGTCATTAAGTGAAAAATGCTAACCGTAGCATTTGCTCAGCATAGTAAATTTAGTTTAATTACCTACATGATGAACAAATGGAAAAGTCTAATCACGAGGATCACTACTGCAGTGTTTTATGGCCTTTAGCCCTAAATTAGGAATAAGCCCACTTTTGTCTTTGAAACAGTTGAAGGCTTTAGTCATTTAGATCCAGTTAAAGCTTGTGGTAGTTAGTACAGTATATTTTAATGAAGGACAGATTTCAGGCTTTTCATGCTTCTTAGCAGTGACCTTCAAACACACACCTCTTCGTAGAGTGAAATTGAAGTCTTGGGGTGTGAGTGATGTGGACAGGGAAGCTTGCAGGAGTGCAGTGGAAGCACTCCTAGCAAGCTTTCGCTTATGAAATGCAGTAATCTGCTTTGGTGGCCTGGAATGTCTGCAAAAATTCCGCATAGTGTGTTCTGCCTTCTTCACAGCAAAATATGTACTCCTCCCAATTCTGCAGCCCAGAATTTATTCTACTCTACTCCCATTGCAGGTGTCAGGATGCTTTTTTGTTTAAGACTGGTCAAATCTTTGGCTGCAGTTAATAGTGATTTCCATAATCGATTAGTCAGTTTGTTGTAGCTCTGGTTAATCGATTAGTTGGGAAAATAAAAAGTGCAACATAATCAAAAAAGGCATATAACAATGTTTCTTTTTAAACCTTAAAACACTTAAAACACAAGGATTCATCTTTCTTTTGCACAATGCATTTTCAAACACAAAACACCCACCCATTGTCTAAATCATGCAATGAAGATCAACAGTGCCACAGCAAGTCTTCTCCTGAAAGGTGTAGAAACAATACAGGAAAGACACAATCTTGCCTCGCAGTCCAATACTATATGGGGGTAGTTTGATTCTACAAGGAAATCTCGTTGTTCTTCAAATGATTTTTCCTCTAATAATAAAGACGGCAAAGATACATGGAACAGTCTGTGTGATCAGTAAGACCATGTATTGTTTTAAACTTGATATTGCTGAGCACACGGAAGCAAACATGTCAGATGTGCAGGGCCATATACCATGTGCACCACTAATCAAAACACAAAATAAAAAGTTGAGGAGCCTGAAAAGACTTTCAGAAAACCAGAGTATTACCTCGCAACGCAGATCAGGGGAAAGGAAAACATTTGTCATTGCTTCAAAGGGGAAATGTACATGGTAATGAGCCATGCTTTCTAGATGACACTGAGGCTTTATCAGTGTTCGTGAAATGAAGTAGACTTTGTGTCATCATTTCCTTTTGCAGATTACATACTGCCCATCAAACGTTTGGGGACACAGTACCTTTTTTTAAAATATTTTTTAAGTTTCACTAAGATACAAAACCTGCAAAGGTTTTGAAACATTGCTGTTGGCTAATGTTTTGAGGAACATGAAGCTGAAGTTTGCAAAATACGCCCAAAGTGCGTTGCTTGTAAAGAGCAGGTCTGGCATATAAACTGAAATGAACTGTTGTTAAAAGCGCATACTGGAAGACTTTTGCCTGAAAGCTGGTTTAAACAGGTTAAGATTGAAAAACCATTAAATGCATTTGTATTAAAGACAAAACTGCCGCCATATTGAGTTTGTCATAGGTACTCCCTGTGCAAAGAGAGATAGGTGGGTTGGGGCTGCTCATGAACAGAACTATTCATGGTGCATTTGTCTGCTAATGAGAGAGGAGTATAGCATCGTGCTCTTCGTATAACTTCAGTCATTAAATGTCATTTATGAAAACTGCTAATAAATAGTCCAGACCTTCATGTGTGAATTTATTTTCTCACAGTGGGTCAAGCTTGTGAAAAGCCATGTTACAAGCAAATGTCAAGTCTGTTGCCGCAAACCTCGGGCCGTGCCTACATGCCTTTCCTTGTGGTTGAAACTGAGAAATGCAGCAAGATGTTCTGCAGACTTGGAGGAAAGTTAGGTGTGGCAATGTCTGTGAGCAAGTAATCAAATACAGTTTACTGTGTTCATGAACATGAGGAGACCTTTCAGTGCTATCACTGCTTTGACTGCACAAACCAAAACCTGTATGCGTCAGTCTTCTTACAGTAAGGTCTAAGGGCGGATTCCTCTCTTGTTAACGATGACGTTATTAACAGGAACAGGTTCTTGATCAGCACTCCTACTCTGAGAAGCTGTCTATAGCTGAAAACCACTAAAAGTTTCCTTCAACACGCTGATCTGCTGAAATAAGCAGATAGCCTGTTAAAGATGAGTAAAGCTGAGCAGCTATGTAAATACAGTGTGTGAATGTTTGTAATATCAGTTGTAATACCATGAGTGCAAACGTTTGAACACTCCTGGTCAATTTGTATGTTTTGTTGACACATCCACTTAAGAGAGGTTAAAGGAAACCCTGACTGTGGAGACTTGTATGCCCTACCACAGTGTACATATCCAATACTGTTAAACTATGATATGTAAATAAAGCAAATGGGAATGTTTTGTTTACTATTTAAAGAAACACACAAAACATGACAGGCCACTATTGTTACCTTGTGATGTCATATTGTTGCACTAAATTCAGTCTTACAGAAAATAAGAATAGTGAAGTTGAGTATTGTGAAGACTGAAAATGCTAAGAGAACAACCATGTGATACAGCAACAAAACTGGCAACCTATAAGTAAAATGGATTTGATCTGTTTTTAATAATGAATAAAGTATTTTTGCTTGGTTTACACAGCACATTTGAGTGGAATTGAACATTTACACCATATTGGGGCCTATATGTCGTAATAGCCAGGGTTGCTTTTAAATGTGGCACTTTTCTGGTAATTGTAGAGCACCAGGGGTGCCAAAACAACTGCAAACACCTTTAATCATTCTTAGTTTTAGACTGAAAACTACATTTTCTATTTAAGGGATCTTGCATGTTAATGTGCATTGTAAAAATAATGTTGGCTAACGGAGGGATTCTGTAGAACAATCATTTTTTTCTTCTTTTAAAGGACACCTCGATTAGCTTTTTCTTTAAAGAGCAGTGAATGTAGCACTCACGTTTTACATTCTCTACAATTTTAGGGCAGTTTAGATTGATTAGCCACTCATATGTAGAGTTAAAGTGAAACTGAATGCATTACAGCTCATGCTGGGGCAAATAATTTACATGCATTTCTGTAAAATTATATATACAGTAGTGTCAGTAGCTCCTTAAACCAGAAATAAACACTGTTGAGTCTGTCGTGTCTAAGTGTAAGTCCGAGTTATTTATTTTTTCAGGGAGAAATAGAAAACATATATTTAACAGAACATGGCAAAGATAATATAAATATAATATGTTTCAATAAAATTGTTTCCTTTAGCCTTTATTTCAGCTTCTGTTCATTTTAGGAGGCTTGTTTAATTTTTTTAAAGAGGTCTCCACGTATTTTCCACATATCCAAAGTTCAGTCTTAAAAGTTGGTTTAGCATTTTCTGCTTCAAGTAATCTTAAACATATTCAGTGATGTTGAGGTTCCTTTTCTCAGTAAAGGCTTCTTGACATGGTCAGTCCTGTGTAGAATGATTCATTAAATGGCACTCATGTAATGTACTGTAGGATCTAATGTGGGCTAAGTTCTAAAGCGTACTGGGCCCTATTTCTTTATGGAAGACTGCTTCTGTGGCCTAACTGTCACTGTTCTCCGAAAGGTAGCTGTGTGATCTTTTGTTTCCTTTTTGAGGTTTCCTGTGAGGACAGCAGTAGTGGCCGTGTTGCTATGAGCAGTCAACACACACTCACACGTGCACACTCACACCACGGTCTCTGAGGAAACATTCAAAAACACACCGCCTGTCTGTCGTTCACTGCCTAGCAGTAGCACGTACACACAGACACACACAGAGGCATGCTCAGGATGGAAAATCTGCAGCTGTTTCTTGTGAAATCTCAAAGTGGAGGTTTATTGGTTGAGGTTTATTTTGCAGGGGAGAAGGCGCTGACCGCTGCTCTAAACAATGTCTTGATGCAGTCTTACCTGGATGCTCTCAGCTGCTAGTTGGTTAAGCTGTCAGTGCTTATCCTGTTTATGGGTAGTGTTTTCTTTTCTGTGACAGGATATGAGAATGTGGTGGGTATGAAGGTCAGCATGAGCGGCAAGCAGGTTTATGGTTTGTTTAAAATGCGCTGTGGCACCTCTGTCAAAATGTATAATCATTTTGGAGTAGCTGGCCCTGCTGACCAGTCCTCATTCTACCTTCACTGTCAGAGACAGGCTTCATAAACACTTCACTTTTACTTACATATATAAGCAACACTAGAAAGCACCATGAACTATATGCCACCCCCACTCCGCTTCTCGCTCTGTCTCTCTCACTCTCCCTGTATTATAACTGCAACAAATATTCAATAATATTCTACAAATGCAATAATTAAAATATTAGAAAGAAGTAAAACAATTCAAGCAGCTGACATGTTTCCCACTTTTAACAGGGAGACAAATTTTTTTTTTGTCACCAGTAGCATGTGGTTGCCAGCTCTTATGTCAAAAACATAAACCATGTACATTGGACTAGCATAAAAAGTTGTGAAGGTGGTGGGGTTAACCATGCTGTGTTTAGGCCATAGAGTCTGAAGTTATATTAAGAAATTAGCCAATTTAGAATTTAGCCAGCTTAGCCGAATATTTTTTGGTATTTTAGCAATCCCAAAAAGACCACTCCATTGGCTTATTTATGTATTGTTTACATTCTGAAAGGAACTGAGAACTGAGAAACATCTTTTCTTACTCTAGCTGGTGTGGTTAGACTAGCCACACTATTTACTTCTCAGACAGGTCTGTGTCATGTTTTGTAGAAACATTAGCGAGATAAAATAATAAGATGCAGCACCTGAGTAGCCATGTTTATAGGCAGCCTGGTAAGCGTTTAATAATCCGATTGATAGCTCAATCGCAGTGGAATATGTCTAATCCATTGTAAGAAGTAAATATGATTTCTATCCAATTGATTATTAGGGTGAGTAAGCCGGTAAATTATCCATTAAACTCCTCTATCTGATTACATTCACATTCAGAAGGTAGCTATTAAGACAAGTACATGAGCAAATAAACAACAGTAGGTTTACATAGTGGGTTTGCATGCAATGTAAAAACCTCAGTTTAAATCTGTAATCTATAATCAGAAAAAATGTAGTCAGATTGACAAAAATCTAGTCAATAGTCAGTGAGAACGTAACTGTAGCAAAATCGAAAAAACATCTGTTACCCTTTACAGTTTTACATGTGAGAAGGTGACCTGGCACTAAAGACACTGTCAGCTAATTTGATATACCAGATTGGCAGGACATTTTGATTCAGTACAGTCTGAGACTTACACTGTGAGGTGATGTTTAATTTCACTCCAGACTCAAACAGTAAATAAGCAGCCCTACTAGCTAGCATGTTGTTTTGTAGAACATTGTAGAACTCTTGTAATCACTATGAGTGCTAAAAGACCTTTAATTAGTGCTTAATGACCTTTTAGACCTTTAGAATGAGTTTTATAAAAGATGTGAAGTCTTGGTAGCTTAGGTAGACTAAGCAACAGAGTTTAAACAAATAAACAAATAAATCAGTTGTATAATAAACTGTTGTTGAGCTAAATTAACAGTGAGTGAAATAAGTTGAGTGAGCAATTTCATCCAGTATTTCATTCATAAAATTATTTTTAAAATATTCTCAGATTGATGCTGCTTGACTCTGCTACAGACAGTTGGTTTCTGAAAGTTTTAACCTTTTTCACCTCATATGACTATGTTTGAATACTACTACTACTACTACTACTACTACTACTACTAATAATAATAATAATAATAAAAGCAACAACGTTTATTTTTTCCATTCAGTTATAAAATTAAATATGTACTTTTAAATGTGTACTTTTGTATTTTCTGGTTCTTTAAAATATATAAACAGAATGAAGCTTCTCAGATTGATATATTACAAATCTGCAGGCCAGAATAGTAAGTGATGAGACTGGTAGCCAGCAACGTTTTTCAGAGTGTTTCAGTATGTGATGTCTTTACCTTGCCCCTTGTGCATGTGAAGCATGCCAACTGAAGTCCCAGGTAACTCGAGTACCTCAGGTAATGCTGCTAGTCTACTGAAACTCTTAACGAGCGCATCATATTAGATCTGATCACTTGTAGAGTGCTCCACGTTTCTTTTTTCTATTGAATTATAAAGAAAAACATGTCTTGAGATTCTCTCATTGTTGATTGTTTATTTGAATACTTGAACTATTAATTAATACAATATTTGTATATGTATTTTGTACATTAAACATTAAATCTGATAATCTTTTACTGCATTATAAAGTCAGAATTCTGAGACAATATGTGTTTTTCTTCCCAGTACAAAGAACCATGCTGCAGTTTAGTTGAGAGGAAATGTAAAGGAGATGTGCACAACAAGACCACATATGTGGTTGTGGCTGGGACTGTGTGTGTGCGTGTGTGTGTGCGTGTGTGTGTGTGTGTGTGTGTCTGATTGTGTGCGTGTGTGTGTGCATGTTCCGGCACCACCCCTTTAGTGGGCTTTTAGGTCTGGAAGCAGATCTCCGTTGTCAACACAACTGCACAAGAACACACACATGACCCTCTTTTGATGTTGGGCACTGTAATTTAGTGAGCGGTGAAACTGACTCACTTTTTCCAGGAGTTAACTGGCTGCTGCGGGCGAGTAAACCGTATGTGCAGGGCCGACTGTTTAACACACGCAGCTGTAATGGGCTCAGTTTCTCAGGGGGCCAGGTAAGAGGGGGCCGGAGGGTGAGCCCCAACCTGTGCAAAGATTTTGTGGGGTACATTGAGCTTTGGTCAGTGGAGAGAGGCCTGCGTGCTTCTTCCTGGCTTCATTTAGTGTAGAATCCATCTGGAGCCTGGTCTGTATATTAGTTATTTAGGTTTCCGTGGTATTGAAAATCTGATATAGCTTTGAAGTTGTGTCATTTAGTTTACTGTATAATGTATAATATTTATTGAACACACTTACATGGATTAATGAGAGCTCATATTAATGTACCACTTAACTAACAGTCGCAAGCTACTCAACTTTACTACAGTAATATGAGCTGAATTAATAAACTAAACTAAAGCACAATTTCCATTCACCGTTTATTAGGTTTCTTTTTTTTGTTTGTTTCTTTTAAATTCATAGATGTTTTGTTAGGTTTTCTTTTAGCAGCAGAGAAGAGAGAGGAGAGAATCTCATCTCTGCATGTCTTCAGCTGAAAAAAAAAGCACTCTGTGTGGATTTGTGATTTAGTGCCATTTGGAAGGAAGATACTTACAAGGAATAGTTTAGAATAGCTTGAATCAGCTTGAATATCAGCTTGAATATTCTCACACAGTTCCTGCAGATTTTGCGGTAGGGGTGGAGTGACAAGGGGTGGAAAACTATTCTGTTGATGATGACTGTATATAAAAAGTAATAAACAGTCACTGGGATCGTGACACTCAGTGGGGTGGTACCCTTAAAGGTATGGCTTCGGTACCTTTAGTAAGGGAACATAATTGTTTAGAATGATATTTTGAAGTTGTACACACCCTGTCTTGTCTCCAGACTTTATTGTTCTGTTTCATGTGAAAATGTATAAATATTTACCTTTCTCCTGAAAGGACATTTACACTGTTTGTACTGTGAAGAAAGAATATTGTCAATAACCATAACAATTCACCAACAGTAACGGAAGCATGTTTTTATGTAAGTGTTTCTCAACTCTGATCAAAGGCAGATTCTAAACTTTCATTCAGTACTGCATTTGCGTTTATAAGCAGATAAGGATCTTTTGCATTTTGTCCTGGATTTTTGTCCTTTTTAGACATTAATTATCAGACCAGATTGAACCTGTCTACACAGAATGTAAATTGTATTTATTATGTGTTTGCATTAATGTAATTGTGTAGTGCTTATTAAATATATAGCAAATACACATGTGCACTAGCGAATCCAGCCATCTAAGGTTTTGACTGTGCCAGTAAACAGGTGTGGTTAATTATACAGGGGTCAATAGGGGTTTTTCTGTGTATGTGGATTTTGTGTGTAGAGGATGCGTTCTCCTGTGCAAGCTTCCACAAGTGTGATTTATTCATTGACTGAAAATGCCCCCCTATGTTTGCTTGTCTGAATGAATTCACTGCATTTAGCTGGCTGCTGTCATAGATCACACCTAACTGACACAGCATTTCAAGTTTATTCTGCTAGCTGTGCGTTAGAACATTTACAATGCTTCCTGTTAGCCGAAATGACAACGTAACATGAGACAACGTAAGATTGCTCTTTAATGGGCCAAACTTGGAATATTACATTCATAGGACACAAATGAGATGCCTCCATAAATAACACGTATATGCATTCATAAAAGCACAAAGTAAAGCACAAATTAAACTGATAAGTTGTTGAGATGCATGATGATACCAGAGATATATCACTGTCAACAGATTATTGTGTAGAAAATCACATTGGCAGACTGATGTTTAAAACTGATGTTTGACTATGTTTTTTCTGTTGGCCCTAAAAATGACTTTATATGGGAACAAGCTACTGTACTAATTTTAGTCACTTTAAAATTAAAATTTTAGTCACTTTAAAAAAATCACTTTAATTGAAGAAAAGATCATCAGACTACTTCGTTCAGAGTATTAATTTAGGTTGAAAATTCATTAGGTTAAATTAAGTATTTTTGTAAACTGAAAATCATTATTCATATTTAAAATATTATTATGTATTCATTATATTTAAAATATTAGATATTTATCACATTTAATTCATTTTATTTAAATAATAAGCTTGTCAGGAAAAAAGTCTAACTGAAGCAGAGCATTCAGTAATTTCATAAGCAAATGCCTGTTCTGATTACTCAGTTTATAGGTGATCCATCTCTTCCTTCAGAATGACAGGGTTTCGAAAGGGCTGCTGAATGTTTGCAAGAATTCTCATACCACGGAGTAGCGCATCTAACCTGCATTATGAACTGCATGCAGTGCATTTCTGAATGCTGCTAATCCTCCTCTTTTAAATCCTTTGGCTAAAATAGGGTGCACTTACAGACCGAAGCCCACTCCACATGAACTGGTGCACTTCAAAGCAGCGCTCGGCCCTGATGAATCATTCTGTGAGATAATGGAAAGTTTGGGTGAGGGCAATGAGTGCCCAGATATGGACGGGCTCCACAGGACCGGTGTAATCTCCCGGGTGGCATCCAGAGCTGACCCACTGTCTCCATTTTTGATAGCATATTAGCAGGGATTTGTGCCCCAGATGTCTGTCGCTTCTGATGTGATGGCTGCCAGTCCAGGGACAGCTGGTTTCGGTTGCGCTGCTCGAGTCCTATATTTAGTAAATCCGCTGTTTTTTCTTTTCTGTGTAAATGAGTGTAGTATAGTGAAGGCTTTGTGTTTCTTTTTGCTTGCCTCAGGGAGGCAGGTAAATGCATCAGCATTAAGATTTTTAGATCTTGATTGGTTTGTTCCCCTGTTTGTTGTCAGATTAATAAAGACGTGAGGGAACAGATGTAGGAGGACTGTCTATCTTAGAATACAATAAAAGGTTAATGGACAAAAATGGATTATTCTACTCTATTCTGTTTATTTATTTATTCATTTATTTTATTTTATTTATTTGACATATTGCGTCACTGTTGTTTCTTAGAATGTGCAGTACATTATACCATCTTTTAAAAAAGTCTAAGATCAAGGCGTTTTTTTTAACCTCTACCTTCTGCATTTTTGATGGGAACTAATAGTCTGCTCCTTTTCTGCACCCAGCTCTTCAGTAGTTAGAATGTGCCACCTAGTGGTTGAAAAAGGAATCAGAAGGTTTCCATTGCTAGACCCCTTACATACTAACTATCCAGTACTGAACTGCTGTACATTATTTGCATATTTGTGTTTTACTCAATATTTGATACTTCATTAGTGATAGAAAGGACTGAGTGAGGTCAAATAAGATCTCTCCGAGGCTGTGACTGAAGTTAAGTGTATTTGAGAACAGGAGATGGCAGCAGAGATTCAGGGCAAGCATGACACAGTGTTTCTTACTTTCTGCATGACATGGAAGGACCAAAAGGAGGCACTGTTTTAGTCTGTATGCACATCAGCTCTCTCTGAGCATTGCTGTGTTCTGCACTATATAACAGTTCACAAAACATTGGATGGGTATGAATGAAGTCTGCCGTGTTATGATAGAATCTCAAAACAGAATCAGTTACAGAATAACACAACTAAAACATAATGAACTCCAGTTTCTAACCTTGCTCCTTTAAATGTTCGTTTACAACTGTTATTCTAATCAGTGCCATTCCTGCTTGTGTCCTATGGCAGGTATACTCTTCTCCACCCTGGTGTTTGGACCTGCCTGTGGCTTCATCCTTGGTTCCGTCTGCACCAAATTCTATGTGGATGCGGTCTTCATTGATACAAGTGAGTCCCAGTTGTCATACCAGTTCCCTGTGGATGAGAGGCCACTTTGTATTGTTCATGAGAGAGGCTGTGCAAGACTTAGCTTGCCTACCTTGCTTCAGAATTTTTAATACTGAACAGCTTGTTAAATTAGAGCTTTGATGAAAATATGAACATTTCGCAACCCAAAGAAATCCTTCAATAATGTGGGCAAGTTAAATTTTAATTTAGAGTCGATGTCACCTCTCAGGGCTCTTTTTAAGAACAAGTTCACCCAAAAATGCTAATGCTGCCGATAATGAGTGAACACCGTTGTCGGCCAATTAGCATTATGCAAATGAGACAGTCCCCGCTCGCTTTCATTTATTGTTATTCATGCCAGCATTTTCAGGTGAAGTGTAGCTTTAAAACCTGAATTAGGAGATAATCAGATGAATGGGTGCCAAGCAACAAGCCTTAGCCAGCTGCAGGCCACAAAACCTTTCATATTCCCCGTTCACCTTACGTTCTCCATCCTTACCTTCCATACCTTCTTGTTGTCTCCATTTGATTCGACCTGAACTCAGATCAGCTAAGCTCAGACTCAGATTAGGCTGATTATTCTTTATGCCAGTCCCCCCAGAATCCACATACATATACGCTACTAGCAGAAATCATGGAAACAAGTCAGGCTGGCCCGAACTGTGTGTTCCAGGTTTTGAATACTCATTGATTTTTTGATCACCTTTAAAAGCAATAATATTTGAAATAGAGCTGGGCAATATGGCAATATTATATTGTTACCGTGATGGATTGTGTCCCAGTGTGCTTTCCTGAGCAAGAGCATGTGAGTGGAGTGGAGCAGCAGGCATTACACTTTCTGTAATCACTCCGTTTCTCGTCCGATTCTCGCTCACGCATCAGAGAAACCAGTCCATGTCTGCTGCATATGATTAATTAATATATTTTCTGATGTATGTTTTGATTTCTTGATTGTATAAACAAGACAGCACACACTTTATTTAATTAGTTGTATAATGTTTGGTAGTTATTAAACAAGTTATTAAACTAGTTCAGGCCTGTTTTTTTTTTTATTTGGAGGGTTTAGGCTTCAAGCAACAGTCCAGTCACACAAATCTACACATGCTTGTAAAATGATTTCTTTATCATTTGCACAGCATAATGGACAACACGAGACTGACTCTGTGTATCGTCTGTAGAAAGTTTTTGCGATCAGTAAGAATTTCCAGTAAGATGCAGATGTGTATGTAAGATGTGTATGAATGGCCACCGCATGCGAGGTGTAGGGTCACTGCCGTCATGCAAGGTAGTCACTTTGGAAAAAGCCCAGTGTGTTCTGAAGCAAAAAAAACCCAGTATTTTTGTGTCACTCACACCGCATCAAGTGTGTTATAACCTTTTAAGTGAAAGCTGCAACTGAGCATGTTCTGTTGTTAACGTAGCTCTTGTTGATGTATTTGACGATCAGGGGATCGTCAAATACATCAACAAATACTATAACATAAAAAGTGTGCATATTTGAACATATTTGAGTATGTGGGGCCGCCCCTAGAAACAAACAGTAATTACAAGTTTTAAGTGAATTTGTCAGCAGTTAACGCAGCATATACTGCATTTGACTTGACGTTTAGACACTAACCAGTATATAACATTTGTTTGCAGTAAATGTATCTGCAGGTTTACATTGACCTGTTTTAATTCTAAATGGTAAACAATGATTCAGTTCATAAAGCTGAAGAGTGTCTGAAAGTGAGAATCGGGTGGATATGATAAGGACTGCCAGGAGAATCAGCAGGAGCAATACTAATGAACAATCAGTTAAGCACTACTGCTGCAGACATTTGGGATATTTTCATTCAGGCCTTTTTGCTCATACCCGATGTTTTGCTCAGATTAGATCTTTTTCACCTGGTGATACACGTTTTTGCATGGAAGTGGCACATTTTTATCTTTTATCTAGTGTAAATGAACCTGAACCTCGCAGAGACAACATGTGCACATCCTAATCAATTATGTCACAAAGATAAATCATGTGCATCATCACCAACAATTTACCAACTGGCAGCTTCAATCGTAAATGAAGATCTTAATAGCTCTCAGCTGTTCATGATTAGGGAGAAGGTGAAAATACGTCCAGTACATTAATGCTTCTGGAGTGTTTACTGGCTGAAAACTCAAGCTGGCCTCTCCAGTCATGTTAAGATGGCATAGCCATGCGTCAGATATGTATTCAGTCATGAAGGAGGTTCAGATCTGATTTGAAAAGATTCACAAATATGTCCACACAGCTCTGAAGAGATCAGATCTGAGTGATGTGAAGCCAAAAATGCAGATTTGTGCAATTCCGCCAGGTAATGTGAATGTAGCCCTAGTCAAACCCTTTCCTTTTGTGCTAGCAAACATAAGCTGTATGTCCAGAAACCTGTAGAATCCTGCTCATCCAATGTTTCTTGTGAAGTCATACTTGTTAAAGCATGTTAATGGAGCATTTGTCATCTATACACTGCTGGGAAAGCTTTACACTAAATGTTGAAACATTGCTGTGAGGTATAGATTGCATTAAGCCACAAGAGCACCAGTGAGATCAGATTCGGGTGTAAATTAGTTTTGTGTCAAAACATAATTTCTGCTCATGCCGGTTGTGTTGAATAGAGTTCCATCACTCCAGAGAACACAGTTCTGTGCCACAGCCCATTTCTGGTGGGTTGGTCATTTTAGTGTATTCTAGTGTTGAACATTTTAGTGTATTATCGTCAGTTATGTTTTGATAAAAGTCACATTTGATGGTGATTTTTATAAAATTAGTGTGACCGCTGAAATTTTGGTGTTATTGTATGCATAATAGAATTTGGCCTTTTAATTTATTAGCTGAGTATACTCATATGTAAATATGATCTTCACCCTCAGCCAAGCTGGACATCACCCCGGATGACCCGCGTTGGATCGGGGCATGGTGGGGCGGCTTCCTCCTCTGCGGTGCCTTACTCTTCTTCTCCGCCCTCTTCATGTTCGGCTTCCCCTCCTCGCTATCAGAGCGGCCAGAGGGCGGAACTGAGAGTGAGCAGGCCATGTTGCCGGCAACCGTGGCTCAGAGCTTAGACCGGTCTAAACCCAGCAATGGCGTCCTGCGCAACCACCAACCTGGCAATGGCAACAGTGTGTCCTGTTGCGATCAGCTCAGAGGTGAGCCTAGTGTTTACACTCCCCATCGACACACAGTTTTTATTGAAATGGAGGAAATGATATCACCAAATAACTGACTATAAAATAAGTTGCCAACCAATTTGGTAGTCAATTTTAGCCGACTAAGTCAATTTATTACTAGAATCATTACTAGAATCGGCCACTGTTATCAGCTAGTGTACACCTGCCCTTAGCACTGACTAGTGGATGAATAAGGCAACTAGAAAACTGGCTTCCAGGAAAATACTTAAATGTACATGACTACAGGTATTCCAGGACCCCTTAACCCCTTCATGAAGTAGGTATGTTATTCCAGGAACAGGGTTTGGAACTTGTGAACTAGTCTATGCAACCGCTAGAGGAAAATCGAATATCCTTTTTTTAAAATCTGTTTTGTGCCTTTGGTAAAAACTCCCAGAGCCCACCAGCTGTTCACTCCAATTTATGTGCAGGTCCAGTGGAGCTTTGGGTTTAAAGATAGCTCCGCATGACTGTACAGTAGGCACAGTTTTACCTGAAAGATCTATTGTGGGTGCAAGTTTCTTTTCCAGCACACACACTGAGTGAATGTTCAGTAACCTTCTGAATGTTTTACAAAGTTCTTCAAACACCCTTAAACTAAAGACTTACTGAATGTTTTTATGATACTATTGTTTTCTGAGCTTAAGCTCTATACTTTTCGTCGTGGGAGGCCTACTAAGCACAAATGAGTCTTCCAGCACTTGAGTGGGAAAATGAAGCCCACACATGAAGGTAGAAGAAATGGCTTGATGTATGTGCTGTTTGAGTTTATTTAACAGCTGCAAACAAAAGGAAAATATTCATGAGTCTGTATCTTGCTGGCCCTTTATTCCCCTACATAGCAGAAGCAGCACACCCAGAGACTGTGAATATATTTTTGCATGGGAGTTCTAGTACTCCAGTTGATAGCTTTGTACTGCTGTCTTTTTCATGGGCAAATTGTGTTAGCCTTTGTTCCATGAATTTGGCTGTGCCATTTTAAAACAGAGCATCATCAGTCACTTAAAATTATTGCACCGATGCAGATAATAGGAATGTAATTTGTAATTTGCAGCCCTTATAAACTCAGAAGAGCTCTCTCAATAGAACCATCACTTTTCTTGTTCTTCTGAAATAAGTCAGTAATATGCAACAACAACAGCAGCCTGACCAACATTTGCCTACTGCCTGGGTGTACAGTTAGAAAATGAAGCCCATGTATTAGCATGTGCAGTTTGTGTAAGCTGTCCTCAGTGGTCAGTAGGCCTGTGTTATGTGGACATAAAAAGCGATGTTCGATAAAGTTATTATAGATATCACAATGGTGATATGAGAAGCGATAAAGCATTATTAAAATATGTGCCTTGCAAAGGATGTGCTGCGTAGTTGCTGGCTCTCAGCCTGGGAGAGCTGATGTGAAACTCCAGTAACTCATCTGATACTCCTACCAGCGCCACATACACTGCCTTGGCACTACCATATCAGTTTCACTAAAATAAGAAGGGCCAAGTGACAGCTACAGTATATAATCACTTTATTTCACCTTACATACTATGCATACAAGGTGAGTGCACACATATGACACAAACTAAATAGGGGTCAGCTGATGGTTTGTCCCAGTTATATTGGAAAATATTGGAAATATTGGAAACCTGTCTTGGAAACAGCCAGTGAATTATAAAATATTTATTACTTACTATTAAATATAATGTGCTCATATTTCTAAGATGTAAAACTGATGAAAAAGGAAGAGATTATTTTATGCATACAGTGTGAAATATTAAACATATCATTGAATCTAGAATCCGTAAGCGAAAGAGCGTTTGGATTCAAATCACATACTTGGAAGTGTTTTCCGGTTCTTCCCAAGGGCGTTTGAAGTTTCCTCTTTAAATGGGAGAGGCTGCGGTTATAGCCAGTAGACTTGCATGGTAAATGCAGGAATGGATAATGGATGAAGAAATGAAGAGATGTGAGCTCTTCAGCTCATGGCCCAAAACAGTTCCTGAATGCACCTACAAGCTTTTGGGGTTATTTTGCTAATATTCGAGAGCAGATAAGCACTTATCTTCCTTTCGTCTATTATTTGTCCTTCTATCTTACTTGAAGTAAATGCCATAGCTTTTAGGTAACAAGCATAAAGGGTCCATTTAAGCTTCTTTAAGGAGACAGACCAGAATAGACAAAGGTTTCTGTTACAAAGGTTGTTGTGGTAACCACTTATCTCTCTCTGTTTCTCTCTCTGTCTTTCTATCCTGACTCTCTGTCTCTCTCTCTCTCCTCAACCCAGTTATTCCCAAGGTAACCAAACACCTGCTGTCCAACCCAGTGTTTACCTGCATCATCCTGGCCGCCTGTATGGAGATTGCCGTGGTGGCCGGCTTTGCTGCCTTCCTGGGAAAGTACTTGGAACAGCAGTTTAACCTGACCACCACCTCTGCTAATCAGCTTCTGGGTACAACTGACACTCTATACACACGCACACACAGACACACACACGCACTTTGTATTTACAAGTTCATTGAAGTTCATTAAATTTACACAAATTTCTCAGGTGAGACGGAGAAATCCTTGGTGTCAAAATGTGGTTAATTTGTCGCTGGAGCTAAGAATCTAATGTAACTAACAAGGAATGACAGTTGCCACTCCCCCAGCCCCTTTATTCCATATAGCGACTGAAAATGAGTTAAATGGCAAAAAATGTTGAAAATGTTTTTTTTTTTCATGCAGGAATGTTTTTGGTTTTTTTTTTTTTCATTTTTTAAGAACCAGTAGAATAAGTGAAACTTTACAGTATCTTTCCAGTGCTGAAATGTTTTCTGCTGCTCAGTGTTGAGAAAAGCTCCATTGGAACCCATTCATTTAGGACCCTAGTGTTTAAGGGTTGCATGAAGTGACAGTTCTCACTGGAAATACTGTTCGTCATCCCACAATTCACATTAGCAGTGTTGCTAGCTTCATTAGCCTGGTAGCTTCAGACACAAATTGGATGATCGACTGCATTTAGGCAAAATGTATTTTTTGTTGAACTGTCACTGTAAGGAAAGTCAGCATGTGTCCAGTGCAGATTGCTGATACTGCCTCTTGTTGTGCAGGTATGACAGCCATCCCGTGTGCATGCCTGGGAATCTTCATGGGAGGCTTGCTGGTAAAGAAGCTGAACCTCTCGGCTCTGGGAGCTATTCGCATGGCTATGCTGGTCAACCTGATCTCCACCGCCTGCTACGTATCCTTCCTATTCCTGGGCTGTGACACAGGGCCTGTCGCCGGGGTGACCGTCGCCTATGGCAACGAGTAAGGAAAGCTAGGGCTACGCTCAGGTGGCTTTTTTTTCCCTCCCCACCTGAACGGCTTGTTTTGGTTTGCTTTGTTGACTTTTGTGCAGTCATTGTGACGGCTGGGCTTTGGACCAAAAGAATACACTTCAGAAGTGATTTCTCATAGTGAAGGAGCTTTATGAATGGAAAGTAGCTACTCGGTAGCACTCCCCGAAATTGCCACACTGAGTGTTCAATAAGTGCAGAAAAAAAGATCCAAGGTTTGACGTGTGTGTGTCTGTGTGTAGAACCCTGCGACCAGGTGAAAAACCCGAAGCCCAGTGCATCAGTAACTGCAACTGCTACACCTCGTCCGTTAGCCCTGTGTGCGGCTCCAACGGGGTCACCTACCTGTCGTCCTGTTTCGCTGGCTGCACCAGATCCTTCAGCACTGGAGTGCCACCACCTCTGGCACAGGTTATTACTCGACTTGTTCACACTTCATGGTTCTCCCTCCATTTCTCTCTCTTCAGCTCAGGAACTGTGCTTTCCTGCTGTATCTCTCTCATGTTTTAGGACTCAAAGATTAATTTGAATTTAATTGCTACTAGTACAAAGTACTGTGCAAAAGTCAGAGGGCACCCTTTGTTTATTTAATTTGTAGGTAAAACAACCATTAATGTCCACAGCGGTTTCTGTTCATCCTTCCACTCCGAGAAGTCATCTTAACATTGTGGATGTGAAAGGATGTGTTGTTAAGAAGCAATTACTGAGAAAATAGACAGAAATGTTGAACACCACTAGAACACCAAAGTCTTATAGACAGGGATTGTAATTACTTAGATTGTATGGAAGTATGAAAATGCAAACACCTTCTAAAACTACATTTTGGAGGTGTGGAAAAACTACCCTGCAGGTTTCTTCTTTTAAAAATGTAAAAATGTCTCCCACAACAAAAGAAAGTTGTTGTAATGGGAACACACTAAATGCAAAAAGAACCTTATTATAATTAAATGTTGGGGACTAATCTTCTTTTAAATATGTTTTCTGCTTTTTTTGGTTTGTTTTTACTGGAAATAAAATACATGAAGGGTTGACTTTTGCATAGTGTTGTATTAAAAATCCTGATTCTGATGATCCTGATTCAGGATTGGTCTGAATTATATTTGATCAGAGAGGTAGGTTACAATGTGACTAGGCTAGTATTGTTAACTGAGGTGAACACAGACGATTAGCATGTGTCTGTTTATATTTAAGCTGCACTATGTTAATTTTATTAAGTAACGTTTCTGAGTCGGGAGAAATGGGGTGGGCAGCATTGGAGACATTTTAATATTACAGTTATTACAATACATAATATGTCATAATATATATTTTTTCTGACATCTGATAAATTGAAAAGGTCCAAAATAGTGGCACATTTAAAAACACTGAAAAAAATCATGTACTGTGCTGCAATAAATAAAAAACATTATGCTGTCTTTGTAATCAGACGGGAAGTATTGACAAAATCCATGATATGCTCAGAAAAGCTTATTGTGGCATATTGTTCAGTTTATCATGATAATGATAAATATTGTCAAATTCATCCACACATTGGGGTCTGAAGCACAACTACAATATCTTTATCCCTGAATGCCTAAAATGTTTATAATGTTTATAATGATAGATAGTTCTTTGATAGTTTGATTGTCTGCCCCTATCTCTCTCTCTGTCACTCTTTCGTTCTCTCTCTCCTCTTCTGTGAGACATGTGTTCTGAGCTCAGTCAGCCTCACGCACTCAGTGCAGCTGGCTTTTAGTAGAGGACACGTCCTGCTCTGAGCATTTTAATGGGCTCCTGCAATATGGCATCCCGCATACATTAACATACAAAGTGCGCTGCTGTCTGCAGCAATGAAGGACAAATGCAACAATCCCCACACTCTCCAATTATTGCAATTCAACACCAGTTCCCAACATACTCACACCAACTGCTGTGTTCAGGGCATGTGTGTAATCTCCGCTGGTACGGCACTTTGGTTAGATTCCCTGAAGTGTTTGCACAGTCAAGTGCTGTTAGTGATAATAGTCGTGATTGTGGGTGGAGCCTCATACAGTGCAGTTTGCGTTGTTTGTGAGTATTCTCTCTAGTCCTGGCTTAAGATGGATCGTGACTATCAAAGCCATAGCTAGGAAGCACAACACATTGTGTGTAATATATTATCAAATATGTTTAGCACATTACTACTTTGATGTGAATTTGAAGAGCTTAATTCCAAAATGCTATGTCTATCCTTCCTATCCAAGACTCTTTGAAAACAGTAACAGCTGATATATAACACAGAATTTCTGGTGGCTTAAGTGGTCTATGATGCTATTATGTTTTTTCTCTTGTGCCATTGGCAAAATTGTATGATTATAATGACTAATATTAATTCCTACATTGTATATTGTCTCCATTTTGTTTTCCTTTTCTACATCATTTGAACACAGCAGCTACCCTAAACATTGTGTCAGAAGTTCATAATGACTGGACTAATAGAACATTTAGATTTTTTGACAGCAGCAATAAATTCATGTTAAAATGAGCAGCCACAATATTTTAGGCCATATATTTTAACAGGTCATTTTCCCTTTAACCCAGCAGAATCTGACCGGATGTGCATGCATTACTGGAGATGGTGATTCTGCCATTGCTGTGCCAGGGAAGTGCCCAAGTCCCGGCTGCCAGGAGGCCTTCCTCACCTTCCTCTGTGTGATCTGTGCCTGCAGCATGATCGGAGCTATGGCTCAAACACCCTCCGTCATCATCCTCATCAGGTAAAAGAGCTTCTGCCAGCTGCTCGCACTTGGGGGATGTGAGGTTTTGGCTTACATAGAAGTAGAATACAGGAGAATCTGCATAAGATGTAGACTGCAATCAATGTTTTTAACGTTAATGTTTTAATGTTGTCTCAAAGCAGCTTCACAGAAAAGCAGTTTATATAAAGGAAAAGAAAAACACGGAGTCAATGTATAGACGTAGGACTGCAGCCATTGACCTGCTTCTCTGATGCTAGTTCACTAATCCACCCAAACAAAGGACTAGCAAAGCAGTAGTGTTCTGGATAATGTAACTCAATTCAGTTCAGTCTAGAAGTTTTTAACTGTAAAAATCTGTAGAGCAGACTTTGGCAAAAAAGCAGATTTATTTGAGCCAGTATTCCGTTCAGACTCCCTCCACACACACATCAGTTTCTGAGAGGGACCACAGTGAAGTAACTGAAATCAGTTAATCAAATGGGGTAAAAAGTAAAAGAAGAAAAATAGACACTGCAGATTATATTTATGTACTGTGTATTCTTTGAATAAATGCAGGTTTTTGGTTGTTTCTTTTTTCTTTATTTGGTGTGTCCATCCTTTGCCTTTACAGCTTCCATTCTTTTCAGGAGATTTGCTGTCAGTTTTTGCATTTTCTGCTTCTCATAGTACAATTTATACTATGAATGAGTTACCTTACTTCACACGGCTTCTTGACATATATTGAGATAGATTGTGATACTTCCAGCAAGCCAGTGTATCTTAATAAAGCTTTATATGAAAACATTAGCTAGTGTTAGCGGTACACCTTTATGCTGCTTGTTTATGTTGGAGTGGAAAGGTCTAATGGCTGGATAGATTACAACACGCCTATCTAGTAGTCAGGGCTTTAAACACAACGCTAAATCTTTACAACAATTTTTTGTATATAAACTATTAATTACAAATCAAGACTGTGTTTGTGGGAATCGATGTAGTATCACTAAACATAATATTGTGATAATCAGGTGTATCAGTATTTCCTTACGCTCCTGCTTCCTACAGTGGAAGAATTGGCAGGACATTTGGATCTTATTCAGATCTGAAGCTAGAGTAGCTTGCTTTTCTTCGGTCTGAAACATTAAGGCCTGTTTATCTGATGATGACAGTTTTGGTGGCCTACCAGCTCTTATACAGTTGTTAGGCGTTCTCTTCCCTCTTCCCTCTTCCCTTCCTTATGCAAGAATATATTCAAATATGTCCTTTTGCTATTTAAGATGCACATAAGAAAGAAACTGGAAGGCAGTTAAAGTGTGCTTGAGTAGCTGCATGTGTGAATGTTGGTGTCAGTGACTCCTTGGGAACAGCTTTTGTTGGCTGTAACTCCATTACAGTTAAACTGTCAGCAGGGAGAACTGAAATGATCGATTTGATTTTCTGTTTCCGCATAATTTCATGTTAAAACATTTTCATCCTTTCTGCTCCCTTAGGACTGTCAGTCCAGAGTTGAAATCATATGCCCTCGGTGTTCTGTTCCTCTTACTGCGGCTGCTGGGTAAGACACATGAAATGAACACTGCTTACGGCAATAGAGCATCTCTCATCCACTGATATTTAAAGAGCAACTGATGATTTCAATTTGTTTCATGAAGGCCCTGGCGGTTCTTTTAACACATTTGGATTTATATAATGGTCTGTTAGGTTTAGTGTTATCCCCCTTTGCTAGCTGCACTCATGCTAGTCTCCTTAGCATTCATGCAACCTGTCAAATGATCCACGATGGCTTAATGATTTGAATATTTTTCAGGATTCATTCCTCCGCCTTTGATCTTTGGTGCGGCGATTGACTCCACGTGCCTGTTCTGGAGCACAGAATGTGGGGCCAAAGGCGCCTGCATACTGTACGACAATGTCTCCTACCGGCACCTGTACGTGAGCCTGGCCATAGTGCTGAAGATCATCGCGTTCCTCCTCTACACCACCACCTGGCAGTGCTTGCGCAGGAACTACAAGAAGTACATTAAAAACAACGAGGCCTACGTGACGTCCACCGAAATCTTCTCTTCCGACATGAACCTGGACAGTCTGGGCAAGGATGTGGGCCTGAACCCAGTCAACAGGACAAAGTTTATATACAACTTAGAGGACCACGAGTGGTGCGAGAACATGGAGTCAGTTTTATAGTGGAAGGAAGAAAGCCCCTGCTTGAAGCATACATATAGTTCTTTTGAAAGATCACCTTTCTGGCACTTCTTTTTTGTTGCGAAGGATAGAACCTTTTTCAAAGAGTGACATCTTTAAGGTCCCTATGGCCACCGTAGAGAACTGTTGCACTTTTACCCTACATGCTAATCATTCGGTCGGGTCTATGTTGCTCTTAGAAGTCATATCAAAGAGGCTGTTTGTCCCAGTGCCAGTGAACTATGTTGTGCTTGTTAGTCGAAGACATCTACTGTATTCTCCAGCTGCCTCCTCAGCTGCTAACGAGCTGGACATAAGCTAATGATCCATTGGCGGACGTCTTATGTGGACGCGATTGCGAAAAACGACCAGATCTGCATTTTCCGTTACTTGAAAGGCGCTGAAGTGAAACTGAAGTTTAGTTAAATCGGTTATCAGCTGTCTAGTTCTCAGTTTCTTCTTAAGGTAAAGAAGACAAAGAAAAAAAAACTACAACAAAGCCGTTATATTAGGTGCATCTTCTGTGTTTAAGGCACGGAAGGGAACTGTCATTCACTCTTCTTGTCTCTGTGTCTGTTTCGTCTAAGTAGCAGAGAAACTTTTCGGTGACTTCAGTATCAGCACATATCGTGTTAACGTCGTGGCCAAGAGACTTCTTTTGCAATAGAAATGTGCTGTACAGCTCCATCGCAAATTTCATATCACTTTTTATAGCTGCATTGTACCAAGCCAATATCAGTCTTCAAAACTGAACATTTGTTTGAGCTTCAATGTTCTTTTGACGGATGTCCTTTTCCTAGTAGGCGCTGTCGCGCCATTCGCTTTATACTGTTACTATGTTATTCCGCATAGTTTATTAAGCCCAAAAATGTCTTAATTGTTTGAGGTCATTTAAACAGATATGTAATATATCTACACTGGTGCAATAGTTTGAAGGTGTATTTGAAAAAGCCAGAGTATGAAATTAAGTAATAATTGTTCATTAACTTTTATTTGTTATTATCATTATTTTTATTAGAGCAAATTATTTTGTTTGAAGAAGAAGAAGAAGAAACAAACTTGGAGTTTGTTTATTTTTTTTGTAAATGCAACAATGTTATGCTGCCCAGATGAATATATATTGATGTGTTTGAGTCCAGGATTACTGTAGATCATATGAATATATTGAAAGAGAGGAAAGCAGGAAACAGAGACGATGGAAAGCAGAGGCAGGACTTTGTCTTAAAGTGGCAGTGATTCTGAACCTCTTGCTCATTTAAACCAAACTAAAGGTCAGCCGCTCTTTGGGGCGTTTTGTCAGTGCTGTGGTCAGGCTGGCCATTCTGAGGCTCATCCCTGGGGCCAAAGAAGTCAGAACCTCATTATAAGTGGAGCCTGTTTAGCAAAACTGAAGGGACTAGACTAGAAAGTGAACTCAAAACTTATTTAGCCAATTCAGATTGAGTCGAGTAAAGGTCATCTAGCATCACATACGCTTTCTCTCAAATAGGAGTTGCCATTTTTTAGGACCAGTCAGCATGATCAGATTGACAGTGGGCGTGGTTCACTTGACGTCTTCAACTAAATGAAAAAATACAAAGATTAGACTCTCGAGTTTAATCCCTATATATAGAAATAATAATTCACTACTGGGGAATTACTAAGTAGGGCAGACCCCAGGCTTCAGACCCCACTTTTAGTACATTTTCTAGACAAAAGAGCAAAAGAGAAATGTAATTCTTTACGATATATAGAAATCAGACTCACTGCAGCTTTTGAGGTCTGTTGCATCTGCATGTGGAAAAAAAAGCCATGGTACGAGGATGTTTTTGTTTATTTGCTTGAGAGATTTAGATGCCAGATACCAATGCATACAGGTTACCCCTTTTGAATGAAAAAAAGTCCTTTGATTGATATAAACTATACTTCATTGAAAACCTATTTAAGGCTTAATAGCACACTCATTATGTTTTATTGATGAAGGTCTCTCTGCAGTATATCCATAGGTAGGATCCTTTTCATATACTTTTTGTATGGCAGATAACTTTTATTTTATTCTGCAAATAAATTATTTTTTAGAAAACACTCGGGTGTCAAGACTGTTTTTATTAAGCTTTTTTTTTGTGAGAGAAAATGCACAAAAGTTGGATTTTGTATGATGAAGCTGATGTTGGATTTAAGACATTAGCAGTCAAAGCCAGATGTACAGTTTTTTGGCATCACAACAGAATTTGCTTAACAGTAAAGATTTGTCTGTAGACTCACTGCTAGGGCTGCACAGTATGGTCTGTTTTGCTGTTAGATATCATGAAGAATTATAAAAGTGTTTCACCAATACATGGAAATGGAATAGTAATAGCTAATTACAAAGCTAATTACACACAGTGTCACTGATGTGAAGCACTGCTCTTGTTTAGTATTTTAAGCTATTTGACTGCGCATGGTGCCCCTATGTGGAGCCTTGGAATACTTGCAGTATGAAAATGAGTGTGAATATTTTATGAGGCGCTTCAGTCTAAAAACAGTCAAGATTTCATTTGTTAGGCTCCAAACACAAGTTAACGTGATCTACAGATCTACAAAAACAAATAAATACACATGTAATTCCATAAAAAGCTTCTTATGGTGATGCAGATTCATTGTGACAGTAGCCATTGCTACTCATACATTTTACCCTAGCAGTTGAATAGTCAGCATGTTCAAAGTATTTTTACAGGCTTGTAGCTGTTTTTGAGTTGTGCATGTGCATTATTGAAAATCCATAGATCTTTCTGCATAATTTGGTCATTAAGACGTAAAAGTAAAAGTCAGTCACCCTGAAAATTGACCCCTAAACCTAATAATCAGTTGTGCCACTCCTGGCAGTAACAACTGCAATAAAAAAGTATGCAATAACTCGTGATGAGTCTTTTACATTGTTGTGGAGAATTTTGGCTTCTTTGCGGAATTGTTTCATTTCGGCTGGAGGGTTTTCGAGCATGAGCTGCCTATTTAGCTACAGCATCTCAATGAGATTCAAGTCAGCACTTTGACTCAGTTGCTCCAAAAACTCAGTATTTTTTCTGTTGAGCTATTCAGAGGTGAACTCGCTTGTGTGCTTCAGATCATTGTCCTGCGCTTGAGCTATTGGTCCCTAGCTAATGGGTGAACATTCTCCATCAGGATTTTCTGATAGAGAGCAAACCTCACGGTTTTATTAACTATGACAAGTCATCCAGATCCTGCAGAAGCAAAGCAGCCCAAGGCCATCACACCACAGTCAACATGTTTCATGGTGGAATGCAGTGTTGGCGTTGTGCCAGAAGTAACAGGATCTATTTGTTCCAAATTGTTTCATTTTTGATACTTCAGTTCACAGACTATTATCCCCAAAAGTCTTGGGGTTTACCTAGATGTTTTTTGGCAAATGTGAGGCAAGCCTTGTGGTGTATAATCACCATATTTGCTCAGTGTCTTTCTTATTCTGAAATCATGTACATGTACTCTTTTATGACGTCCTGGATGAGCCATCAGTACACTTTATGCACACGAAATATTGGTAAGTCGGCCACTGTTTTCTCCATTTCTGGTTAATGGCTGTCCCTGTGGTTTGCTGGAGTCCCAGAGCTTTAGCCATGGCTTTGTAGCCCTTTCTAGACTTTTTTCTGCATCTGTATTTGAATCTCTGTTGAACACGGCACCATGTGCTGCTTTTTGAGACCTTCTAGCTGCTTCACAGGCCAGATAAGTGATGTTTAGATTCAGCAGGTCTGGCAGGAATCATGCCTGAGTGTGGCTAGTGAAATTGAATCCAATAGTCTAATAAATTTGGTTAACCGGTGTACAAAGCTTAATTTCTTAAAGCTTTCCACTTGTATCGCTGGAGACACACTTGGTAAGTATAGGGATGCAGCTTGATGCTGAACTCGCAACGTTTCTTCTAGACTGGTAAGAACTGAAGAGGGAGGAGGAGGGACTGTGCATTTTCTGGTGATGTGCTACCCACTATTGTTCAGCATGAATTTGATAGGTTGCATTATCTTGCAATTTGCTCCTTTAAAAAAACGGTTTAAACACTTTGTAGAAAAAATGTACCAAATGGAACGGGAAAATGAAGTCATTCAAATGTTCATAATGGCTTTGTTTATGTGTCTAGAGCTGTGAAAATGCTAATAACTGCTAGTAAAAAGTGCTAATAACCATGAGCTGTGGTTCAAATTAGTTTTTAAGCAGCAGTGCAACAGTGGATATGTGCACAATCGTACATCTAACTCCAGGAACCTGAAAATCTCATTCCAGTCACCTCATTAAAGTTAGCAACCATGGTGTTATGATGTGTTAATTTCAGACAACAAGGCTGTTCAACCTAATATAAAGTTACCTAATATCTGTTCATTAGCATCTGCAGATACTCTAATATCAGGATTAGTCAGAATGTACAGCTCTAGTGAGAACTTGAGCACCACTTCATGATGTTTTAATGGATTCCTCAAAACTTCACCATATGACATATACATCATTATTATTTCTATCAGTTTATGACACTTCTGTGTGATATTTGCTGCGGCAGCTGAAAGCTGCCAGTAATGTATGTCAGTAGCTGGAATTTTGAGAGCCCAAAATTCTTGCCTTTCAGAGTTCACTATCACCTGATCTCACTAATCCCCAACATATTCCCCTAGACCTCTCTAAAGCAGCCTGCTGTGTTATATATTATCATATATAGTGGTTTGCATTATTTAACTGTAGAGTGCTCCAGCTGCCACAACACAGAATATCATTTGAGCCATTTCGCTTAAAAAATTGTGCATTTTCGAGCCATTATGTCACTTCCAGTGTGCACTTGGCTTAACACCCATCCTGGTTTACTGAATGACTTTGTGTGGTCTTCCTCAGTTGCTCTTCATAATGTGTTGTTTCATTAGGTTCTAACTACACTCAACTCGCCTCACGCTTTCCTCAACCAGCGTTGAATCATAGGTTATTAAAAACAGCTCAAAGTGCTGACTAAGAACAAAACGACAAGAGCGAGGAAAGATGCAGATGCAAGCAGAACATTGGAGATGCTCAGGCACATCCATCTTGTTGACAACATATGGGTAGATATCTATGTGCATGGTTACCTACCGTACCATGCGATCTACCAGGCCAGGCGCTCCCAGTTATGGGTCAGTTTAAAGTTGGTATCTGTGGCTCTCCACAGAGATGTGGCCGTGCTTATTTGTGTGCTATTGTATCATATTACTAAATCTTTTTATTAGTGTATATTATGGTGCCTTTTGCCCACAGCTCTCTAGCTCCATCATATGTGTACTGTTAAAGTAGTGTACTGATAATAAGTCAGTTCATGTCAGATAGGTCAAAACGTGGTCAAAACATAAGGGGAAAAACAGTTATGATCATATCTGGTAGTGTCCATTTGGGGTTCAGCACCAAGCTTATGGCGATCCTAGATTAAGCACAGACATTTGAGCTTTCTAAAAGAGATTCCATGTTTTACTCTAACAGACAAATTAGAGTATGTTTTGCCTTGTAGCAGACAGTGACTCATTCAGGAGTAAACTCTAGAGTACATTTTTTGAGGATCAGTACTTTAAATACTTTAAGTATACTTTTTGGAAACGTATGACTGTTACTTCACTACAACTGTAAGGCAAATATTGTATTTTTGACATCACTACAGTTCTATAAAGATCTCATTACTCATTAATGACAGTGACAATGGGCCAGTATTACCAGCACTTCTACATTTGGTCTACCATGCATACAGGTGCTACTAACAAGCTGTCAGTATCTAATTCAGTTCCCACTCAAATTCACGTTCCCCTTCCAAATCAGGTCCTTTGGCATGCCCATTCCCTGAACTAAAACCAACGGCAAGCAACACTGAAAAAATGTTCAAAAAGCATTATATTTTACAAAATCTCAGTTATGCAGTGTTTGTCAAGTGCCTATTACATAAAATAAAGCATGATTACATTCTGATTAAAAATGACTGCATTTCTTAATTAGTTGAATTACACAAGACAACAACATTGTATTTAACATTGCCTGCCCAATGAAATTCTGAGCCTAGCTCATTCAAACGGATATTGTATTATTAATTTATGATACATTCTGATTATATATGATAAAATCATAATGATCTGCTGATCCTCACGATACACATGTCGACAAGTGAGTACAGCATGTTGTTATGATTATATTCATACTGCTGTACCGTTACTACAGCAGATAAAGATGACACAGGTTAATCACCTGAGCACTCATGGTCATATCTGAAGTTCACGTTTGAGTTTATTTTAAATGCAGAAAGATTTGCAATGTTTTGTGACACGTACATGTACTGGTTTGCTTGGTAACAGAAAATGTACTTAAGTATTTTTAAAACTACTGCAGGGAACCTGACTGAACATCTTTCACTTGCATTGGAGTAACATTTATACCTTTACTCAAGTAATGGAGTTGTGTACTTTGTGTATCTCAGACCTCCAGTAGGCGAAGAATGTTTTTTTTTTTTTCTCACACGACTGGAAATTACAATGTGATTGGTTAATCTAATGCATCAGTGTTATTAGATATTTGTCGCTCGGTTTTTGAGTTAATCCTTTTTGTTATACAAAACATGATAATGAAACAAGAGCAGTGCTTTAGTAATTGCAGAGTTTAAGTTTAAGCTTGATATCATTAAAAATATGTTAGTGTTTTTGTATCCCCAAAAATTGTCAGGCTTTCCCTGCAGGCCTGGAAGGTTAATACCCAGATGATGTTCCAGAATCGCTGAAGTGTGCTACATTGCACACTGTTCGCACTCGTTCTCAGGCTGATATGCATAGCAGAAGGGGAGGTGTTGTCAGACTCTGCTGAACTTTCAAATGTCCTTTTCCTTCACTGCTTTTCAATGCTCTTCATATTTCTAGGCATCAGGCTATTTGCAGTATACAGCCAAGAATTTCAGTGGTAAATGTTCTAATGGTAAACAGGGCATGTTATAGTTCAGCTTAGCTTAAAAATGTGGTCTACTGCGCCTTAGACCTACAACACATACTATAATTTAATATTAACACAATGTAGTTTGTTAAGACATTTTTTCATTTCATCTTGAAACTTGTGACTGCAAGTGTGTGCATTCATGAACAGCTGCTAGGTGTGGATTCACAACTGACTGCCTTTTCTCTTTCAATGACACACACAAAAGTGATTTGCGTACTAACAGCTCTATGTCCTTGTGCTTTACATACTAATAATAACATGGTGCTTTCTGTCAGTTTACTTGATACTTCTCCACTGTTGGCACTGTCCGTGCTTCCGTTGTGTACTGATGTGGCATTATCGCTTGTGAGTTAGTTCCTGAGCTGTTTGTTTCCAGTTCACCAGAACTGTCTACCCCCATGACCAATAAAGCATCCCTCTCTCTGAGGGAACTGGGTGAGAATGCTCTGGAGTCTGCCACATGTGCTTGCTCCTGGCATTATATAAGCCTGGTTTGGCCAGTAAGAGAAGCAGTGTTCATGAATAAGCATGAAATGCAGATAACCTTCATGATGACATAAGAGCTTTGCTCTCACCTCTCTCCCTCAGAGAACGTTTCCTACGAAGCAGGGACGCCTCTATTATTTGTCGCATTCTGGTTTTCATAAACTCATTTTTCCACCCTAGACCAATATGTTCCCCCAAATGTTCACAGCATTTCAGCATTGCTCACAGCAGAGCTCTTGACAGAGATAAATCTGTTAAAAAAAGCTCCAGCTCATACAGGTAAGAGTGACAAAGAGCTTAAAACCTTCTACATTCACTTATTTATATTAGCCATTATCCACTGCGAAAACATTTCAAGCCATGTGTGGAAAGAGTTTCACTCATGTTAATCCTCAGACATGTTAGAACATTTTAGATGCTTTTCGCGTGTCTTCATAAAATCCCAAGGATGTTTCTTCTGTTTAAACCTTGAGCTAAATCTTGAATTAAGCAATTATTTGAACTGAAGGATATTCAGATGCCTGAGTGCTACTGCAGGGAGTGGCCTCTGTTTTAAGAACTGTTGTGATGATGTGATCAGTGTAGTGTACAGTATATCTTTCCTATTAGTGAGGGAATGTCAGTCATCAGTCATAATGGTGTAGTGGTTTCACATCTCACAGCTTAACATGAAAAATTAAAAGCAACTTTAAACCTCATTTTTATCACATATAGAGTTGCATCCACAAGTTTTAACACCCCTGGGCTAATTACATTTTAATGATTTTCTGAATGAAAACAAGTCAACGCTTGTATTTGCTGAGTTTATCATATTGGGGAAAATAAAGTACAGTATAAAACATGCTAGAACTTTTGTACAGGCTGTATTTTAGGTTTTATTTTTTCTCAATGTGTTAGATTCAGCAAATAAATGCACTCATCATCAAAACAAAAAAACATAACAGTTGCACCCAGAAGGAAGTGTTGGACTGTGATGTAATTATGATTGCAATAAAATTAGGAGGAAGATAAAAGTTACTACGATGCCTCCACACACAGATTCGGTGGCGCAAAATATGTTGAGCTGATTCTTTCTAGGTGCAGCGCTTTTTTTGAGAATGAGTGTACAAACTGTATATAAAAATTAGCAGAAGAGGAAATGGCAAAGCAAGCGAGTGCTTGTTAGAGTCTTACTTGAAAGTGCACTCTACACCATTTGATTTGTTAAAGAGGTAAATCCATAGGGGCATGATGTCTCTAATTCACAGGGAGCTGTAGATTCCAAAACCAACAATGACTTGTTGAAGTGTACTTAATAATCTGATAACAGAAGAAAATCAGATTTTGTCATTATTCCAATCAATGCATTGACAGGCAGTTGAGTATTTAGACAATGGGAAAAAACTCCAGGTCTTCTTGAGTCAGTCAATAATGATATTTCTGCTTCACAGCTGGCCAATAAACTCACAACAGAATTAAGTACTGTAAATGTAACACAAAGCATACTGCAGTTTTGTTTTTAACATTGAGTCGCTTCACCAGAAAATATGAACATACATCATGTAGAAAATGGAGAATATATTAATCTTTCATTTCATCAAGCATGTATTTACCATCTCATGGTTGCTGTGATAAACACCATTTGCTTATTTCTAGTACTACATCTGTTTTTGCACAGCCTGAAAAATGAAAGAAATTAGAGTAAGGTTATGCATGCAATGGAAAACCTGAATACTGAGCTAAAATGCAGCTCTGTTGATCAGACTTTTATCCAATCTAAGAAATCAGAACAGGTTGTTTACATAACCACTTTAATAATTAGATAACTGCAGTAAATCCCATTATGATCTGAATATTAAGTCCATATCAACAAACTTAATGTCATCTGAACGAATGTAGATTATTCATGGTCTCATGAGACACCTGGGTACAAGTGTCTTCGGAGCTCCTCCCTCCACTCTGACAACAATACACAAATACACACACACAAAATAATACTTATGTAGATTTTTGGTGTTCTTTTTATTTCAGTATGGTGGAAGGGGTTGGGCTAAGGGGTCTTTATATCATTTATTTACTCATCACATTTTCAAGGGAGATTTGTTCAACACATTTTTGTATCTGCAGTGGATTGCCTCCAGTCTTTGAACCACCTTGGGCCTTGTAATTCATTCCTGAGGGACATGCCTTCATATGAATGGCTTTACTACACTATCACAGTATAAACCAAAAAAGTCTTCTATGCCAACTTATGACAGAGTAAGAAAGTTGCTCTGAGCTTATATTAGAGGAACTGTGTAGATGCTGATGTAAAAATGACTTTCCACATTTCTGCTTGTCTAAAGAGACTGGCAAAGGTACTGGCTACTTATGATACAGTGCAGTCTCAAAGTAGCTGTACAGTTTGTGTTGTTTTGGGCCTGTATTGTAGTACAGCAGACTTGAATGAGGTTAATCGTGTTATAAATTTTAGAATTTGTTGATCATTTCAAGAAGAATAATTTAAGAAACTGGACATTTTAACATAGTCATACATAAAACTGTCATCTTCAGTATTTGGTTGTAAAGAAAACCCTTTGCAGACTGAAGTTTGAGAAGCTGAGAATGTCCACAGTGCAGCCATCTTCAGTGGGGTTTAGGTTGGGTGACTGACTTGGCTAGTCAAAAACGTCAAATTTTTTTAGCTCTGAAAAACTACACAGTTTATTGTATAGTACGTTATGGGGTTCTGCTGCAAGTTGAGGTGCCATGCTTGAGGCGTTTGGTTGGAAGTGAGCAATTCAGAATTCATCTTGCTTCTGCTGTTGGCAGCCACATCAATCAAAAACAAGTCAACTAGTTCCAGTAAGTCACGCAATTTGTTTTTCAGCACCATGATGGAAGAACTGACTTGCATTAGAATACGTGCTGATATTGATCACAGGCCTGCCCAGTCAAATCAGAAAAGAATATTTATTTATTTATGTAACTTTGTACAATAAAGAAATTTGATCTGTTTTCTGTAAGTTTTGTCTTTGTATTCTAGTTATGTTGTTGGAGTTTGCTCTCTGTGAAGCTCCACCTTCTTTTCTCAGCTCTCCAATCACAGCGTAGCAACCAGTGCTATCTGCGATTGCCTCAAGCCCTCAGTTCCTTAGTAGCCCATCAGTGTTTGAATTTAAAGTTCCAGTTGAAGTTAAAAGATGTAACTTGGGATGTTTAAAAATGAGATTCTGGCCCCTGTGCCAGTACGCTTCAGCCTAGGATAATTAGGTGTAGGTTTTTCAGTTTGCTGTGTTTATCTCTGCTAGTCTGATGGCAACTAGTGGGCCTACAGAAAAGAGCTGAACCACATCAACAAATTTGCATAGCATTAATGAAGACCTGAATGCAGTTTGAGCAGGTTGATAGAAGTTTTGGGTGACCTTTGACTTGTAGTGTTTGTTAGCAACGCTCGCACCATAGCTCCAGTGCTACAATAAAAAACACAATTTGAATATATACATATCTTGGCTGATCGACTACATCTGGGCTAAGTGTACAACTGTCCAAATTAGATTTCTTTGCCAAGGTACTCCCCTGAGGAGTGACTTTAATTGATTTTGAGAAAATTATCATAATAATCATACTAATCAAATCATAATAACTATATTTCTATACAAAATGTGATATAACCTTATTTATATTATTCAAAAACAGGGGAGCTAAACAAAAATGAGTTGCCTTAATCAACATGCTTAAACCCATATAAATAATATTTCCAGAAAATACAAGCTGACATTGTGTACTTTAGACTCATATTCATCATTTGCCTTTCAAGCATATGCAAGGAGAAAAATACCCATTTTCCATTTCAAATGCAGTATGAATTGAGTGTAGAGACAAAACATCAAAAAACATTACCATCCAATTACTTACTTACTTCCAGCAGAGAAAAAAGATCTCTATTATGCTATTTCAGGGTCAAAAAAGAGATTTTTCTTTCACAGACAAACCCTGTGAGGACATTAAATATCTTTTTATAGGCTCTTTATATAAGAAAAGTTGGTTGTGCTTGTACACCTACACAGCGGTTTTCAAATCAACATACAAATGAAGACTCACAGCCTACAAGGCTCACTTTTACATTATAATAGATGTTGCACATTTATTCCAGCCTAATGCTGCCAGGGTGCCTATTCAGCTGTATAGGTTTTAAAGATAATACCTCTTATAAAGGTCACTGTAGAAAAAAAAATCATCTCACCATATGCACACTCAAATCCCCAGCTGTCGTTGAACTCAGTAGGTTGAAAGAGTGTCTGTGTAAGTGGACAGACAAGAAGATTGTGTCTGAACTGGCTTGTAAGTAGACTCAATTGCTTATTTCCTTTGACTGAGATTCTCCCTTACAGTGCTGATAAAGGAAGCAGAGTCCTGTGGGGACAGCAAAGCATGGCTCAGGGTTTCAAGAAGAGCAAGACCGGAGCTAATCAAGACTCTGTGGTGTTACACTGCGGTGGGCTCAGCTTCACTGCGCTGCGCTGCGCACCATGCCAGCAAAGGGAGGGGGAACCTGAAAAGAAATCAGCATTCTTAAGAAACATGACCGTAGACCGCAGCTGTTACACCCTCGGATCCTGTTGCCGACTTTGAAAGACAGAGCACAAGTGTTAAAAGTGTTCTGTCTTTTTTACCCACATATGTTCACCACCTAGCTATCCACCAATGAATAGGGACCACCATAGGGCCACCACTGTCCAGATATTACATACTACATACTGCACTCTTCCACAAAAAGAATATATATGTGAGAATGCTGTTTGTGGACTATAGCTCAGCAGTAAACACCATCATACCCTTGAGGCTTGACATTAAGCTTCGGCATCTGGGTCCAAACAGTTCTCTGTGCAGCTGGATCCTGAACTTCCTGACAAGCCAACACCAGGTGGTAGGGATAGGCAGCATCACCTACTCCTCACTGACCCTTAACATCAGAGGCCCTCAGGGCTGTGTGCTCAGTCCTCTCTTGTAGACCCTGTACACCCACAATTGCACAGCCAAACACAGCTCAAATGTCATCATAACATTTGCAGATGGCACAATGATTGTGGGCCTGATCTCTAATAACAACAAAGAGGCCTACAGAGAGGAGGACAGCTTCCTGACAGACTGGTGCCAGCAGAATAACTTTTCTCTCAAAGTCAACAAGACAGAGGAGCTGATAATGGACTTCAGGAAACAGGAGAAAGTGCGCACCCCCATCACCCTCAATGGGGCCACTGTAGAGAGGGTCAGTAGATTCAAATCCTCTGTGTTCCTATCACAGAGGAGCTGACATGGTACGTACACAGCATGCGGGTGTTGAAGAAGGCATTCTCTCCTAAATTAGATGCCATGAACCCCCGGACCCTCAGGACATTTTACACATGCTCCATCACCACCTGGTATGGGAACTGTACTGCTATTGAGCAGAAAGCTCTGCAGAGGGTGGTGTAGGGTGGACAGGTCAGTAACTCGCCGGGGTTCAGCTCTCAAACCTCCTGGACTTGTACACCAACCACTGCCTGAGGAAGACCAAGAGGATTTTGAAGGACTCCACCCACCCAAGCCACTGTATGTTCTCACAGCTGCTGAAAGGGAGGAAGTGCAGAAGTATAAAGTCCAGAACCAGCCAAGCCATCAGGCTGCACAACCAGTAGTGATGGTGTATGGATTAATGGGCCTGTCTCCATGAACAATCCACACTTCATCCACACCCAATTGAGACTCACTCAAATCTTGTAAATCCATACCTGCATATATAGACTGCCTTGGTACATATATGTATGATGTACAAATATATATATATATATCAGTATTCTATTCCCGGTATACCCTACATCTCTTTTTATCTACCTCAGACTCACAAAATGTATTATACGAAAATGTGTGCAGCTTCTGTTTCATAACCCTATATTACTGTTATATAAAACTGCATATTTGGAGAATGGTGCAATACTGGTGTATAGTGTATGTTTTTGTATTTAAGAACGGCATGGGACTACACATCTAAGCTGTTCACTTACCTTCACACCTCTGTAAATATGATTCAATTTGACATCATTTTGGGTGGTGGGCTAAGCTCAGCACTATGGATTCCAATCAGGTGGGGAAAAATAAAACTTGGAAACTCAAAATAAAGGATTTTTTTTTTTTTTTTACAAAATATTGACTTATTGTCTTAATATTTTAACTTAATATCTAAATAATTTTGTACAAAATGTTGACTTACTACATTAAATTACATGTTTTCCCAAAATACTGACTTCATAACATAACATGACTTACTTTTGAGTCAAGATGAATTTTTGTACATACTCTCAAAATATTGAGAGGTAATTCATTTATTTGGCTAATTCATTTGACACAAGCAAGTTCAAGAAAATAAGTCATTACCTTCAGATTCAAGTCCTTATTTTGAGAAAATGTCATTGAAATATTATATCAATATTTAGAAAAATGAGTTTAGAAAAATGAGTTAGTGTGTGATATGTATCACTCACAGCAGTAGTGAGGTTGAGGGTGGCTGACGAATTGCGCTGCAACAGACGGGCCACATGAAAGTCCATGAGAACCTATCCACTCTGCAGATATCCCAGCAATGCCCCCAAGCAGTTGCTTCCCATCATACTGGACCAGGCTGCTGTCTACTTGAATGAGGACAGACCTAGCAACCCAAAACCCAGAACTAAAAACATATTTACTGGCAAAATCTCACAAAAGTCAAAGATGCAATGTGTAGTGTTTGGCTCAAACAGTTCACAAAGCTGAGACACATGAAGATATCTCCATAATCGGGGTTTCGTCCCTTCATCCCTGTTCACCAGCACAGCGACAAGCCCTTTTTTAGGGTCATTATGGGAATGTCTGATATTTATCAGTGATATCTGTTAATGCTGATGAAAACAACAAGGACTATTTTTTCTGAATTATCATTGCAGAGAAATAGACACAATGGACACTTTATTAGTTATACTCTTGTGTCTTCTTGAGTCTACACTCATTGTCCATTATATTAGCTCCACTTACTATATAGGAGCACTTTGTAGTTCTACAATTACAGACTGTAGTCCTTCTGATTCTCTGTTTACCTTGTTCACCTCAACTCACCCTGTTCTTCAGTAGTCAGGACCTCCACAGGACCACCACAGAGCAGGTATTACTTGGGTGATGGATCATGCTTAGCACTGCAGTGACACTGACATGATGGTGGTGTGTTAGTGTGTTTTGTGCTGGTATGCATTGATCAGACACAGCAGTGCTGCTGGAGTTGTCCACTCACTGTCCACTCTATTGACTCTTGACACTTCTAACCTTCCAAATGTAATGCCAGACTCGATAGGTCATCTGTTGCTACACAGTTTGTGTTTTGGTCACACTCGGCTTCTTCATCAGTGGTCACAGGACGCTGTTGGCTGGTTAGTTTTTGTTGGTGGACTATTCTCAGTCCAGCAGTGACACTGAGGTGTTTAAAAACTGTTGTGTCTGATCCACTGACACCAGCACAACACACACTAACACATCACCACCACATCAGTGTCACTGCAGTGCTGAGAATGATCCACAGCCCACATAATACCTGCTCTGTGGTGGTCCTGACCTTTGAAGAACACTGTGTAAGGGGAGTAACAAAGTATGCAGAGAATCAGATGGACTACAGTCTGTAACTATAGAACTACTAAGTGCTCCTATATGGTAAGTGGAGCTGATAAAATTGACAAGAGTGTAGATACAAGGAGTACCTAATGAAGTGGTCAGTGGATGTATAGCAGTATATAGACATATAGAAAAGTAGCCCGACATCACCTAAAATCCAGACAACAATAAATACATGATCAAATAATGGTTTCAAATCTGAACATCTGACTGATATTGTTCTGGTCTCCTCATGCATCTTTACTGTTATATGTAAGGGTGTGACTTTCTGCCACACTGTCACCATATAAAGTGTTATAGGCTACCACATTCAGATTTTAAAGTGGACCTATTACACATCTGTATTCACCCTCTGCCTGAAATCTTTGTTTTTCCCAGAAAAGGGAAAACAAGGATTTACGACTGAGGGTGAATACAGATGTACAATATGAGAAAAACAATGTGTTTAAAAAAAAACCAAAAAAACAAAGAAGCATGTAAATCTATTCTAGAAGGTCGCAAAATATATTTATGAACTTGAAAGTGAGCATAATAGATCCCTTTTAACCAGTAAACTATCTCCTCCTTTAAAATGTCATTAGTTCATGTCAGTAAAGTGTAAGCAGTATTCCTGATGGCAGTTGGATCCTGAGTGCAGGGACAAAAATCTGGCAGCTCAGTGTAGGTTATAAAATACATTAAAAGTAAGGTACCATTCCACAATTGAACCAGATACCACTTTACCATTCAAAAGATCCGTCTACTATTTTTCTATGTGCATAGTAACTGTGGTGTACCTCACTTTCAAGTACTGTAGGACACAAAGGGACAAACACCTTCCTTTTGGCGCGAGCCTTTGTTTGTCTGTTTCACTTTGTTTATCGTGGTGATCTGTCAGCCGCAAAGGTACTGCCCCACACCACACAAAATTAATTTGAGGATTGATTGTAGGGCCTAATTTCTCAGGGGAGAATATATTTATTTTATGTAGTCCCAGACACCAAAGACTTGTGCAGACCGATGGGACCTCAGACTTTAAGGCAGTGCTCTTTAAAATCCAGACCTCAGTCCCAGTAAACAATGGTCGTCCGTGGACGTCTAAAATATGTTTAAATGTAGTCAGATATGTGATTTCAACGTTGTTTCAACGGTTCAAACCATTCAAATGTTTACTAGGGTAGTGTGCCATAGTTTTACATTTCCTTTTTCCGAGGCTGATTATGAAGTTTTTAAAGAGCTGAGTCAGGTGTGGTATGGGAAGGAGATCACTCAACGCTCTGACGAAGATTGCCTTAAGGTGCTGAATTACAAGGAGCGCTTGAATATGCATACTTGCACTGTTTGTTCCATAAATAGGCTTTACAAGTCAGAGGCTGAAATGCCCAACTCTGGTTCAAGAGTGCTGCAGTCCAGTTTAGTGAATTCCCTGCCAGATACATCAGGTTGAGCTCATCAAAGCAGGTTAGGTGTGCTGGAGCAGCAAAAGCATCAAACTGAGCTGGACTGCAGCCCTCCAGCAGTTAAGGCAGGATTTCCCAGTAAGCTGCATAATGCCAAAGTTAAGGACTATCCAGTAGGATTAGCTCTCCTCTCTCCTCCATTATCTGGCTAACTGAGCATACTGCTTTGAGAAACTGTGTAGAGTTTGAAGAGTTTTTGAATTGGTTAAGGGCCAGTGGGAGCACCTCCGAGTTACTACTCAATGACATAGCATTTCATTTTCATGGACCAATCAGAGCTCAGATAACATTATGGGAATGAGGAAGAAGAGCCATGTTTAGTGTGCAGCGGGCCAAAAAATGTCAGATATGTATTTTTTCCCCATATATTTGCATTGTTCAAAGAACCAATCATTAGGACAAAAACTTTGATGATAGTAGTACATTCTGTGATATGGCTGAAATAAAAAATTGCTTTTTTACGAGGTACCAATAATATTATTCCAAATTCGGATCATGTTAAAGCTTTTCTTGTTGCTTAAAGAAGCTTTAATATTGAGGCAAAGTCCAATAAGAAGAGGTCAAGCTTGGGGAGTGCTGTTAAAATTTGCACTTATGAATATAGTATTTACCCATTAAGATCATAACATTTGCAAGATATCCTACCTCACGGTTTGTACTACATGATCAATAGCATATTACATCACACAAGTTCAACTTAAAGATTAAAGTGTTTGTTTTCCTTGCAAAGAAATCTGTGAATTCTGACCAAAAAAGTTGAGACAAAAAGACAATCAAGAAAACGATGATGTACAGATTCACATTCTGTTTTACAGAAGGTAGAAGTCCCACTTATTTCCACATTTTGCAGTTATCTCATTTGAGGAGATAAATATTATAAAGGATCTTCAAATGTACTTCTCTAACTTAATTGGCGATGCAAAGTTTGTATGGTAAAAGCCAAGCCTTTTTCCAATGAATCTCTGTGATTAATGAAATCCAACAACATTTTCCTCTGGTCAGATATGTAAATTATCAGCAAACAAGTCTACAAATTACAAATAAAGGGCCAGTGGTACACAAACTTTGTGGAGAAGATTTAAATTAGAACTCTTGGGTAACAAAAAAAAGAAGAATTTGAACATACTATCCTTTTATCCAGGGGGAAAATAAAATATTTGTACTTTGAACTGGATTTTGTTTGTAATTGCATAGTTGTTGAAGTCAACATTTCCACTGCAGGGTCCACCTGAAATGCTCTTTTAGGACAATGCTGCTGGACCCTGCTGCAGTGTCTTAGTTTCTAAATGTGTCACCTTCTTCAATGCTCATTAGTTTAATTCTCATTTAGTCTGAGAAAAAGTTTTAGCATTACTGGAACAGTGTGAAGAGCTGAGGAAGCTCAACCTATTTTTTTAGTTCAAAGCATTGAATGACACGCCACTAACTCATACCCTAGTCTTTTACTAAGTAAAAGTCTTCACAACATTCACGTGTGGCAGGTAAATAACTGAAATACATCCAGTTTACAATATAAATATCTGTGGCTGCCATTTTTAATGATGTCCTTAATCCTCAGGAGCTGCAGGAGAGGCTTATATTGGGATTTTTCTACAGGTTTCCTATTAGTAATTACAACTTTGTGGCATTCCAGCGCACTCGTGTTGTTTGTGGTATTATGGTATTTCCAATAGAACTTGAAAGAGGCACAACTTGTTGATTGTAACAGATTCAGCCCCAGAGCAACAAAGTTCAACATGGTTTGATGATTTTCATGCTGAAACACATTCAGTTTAGGTAATTAGTTCTTGATTATGGTCCACCATGACCATGAATAACATAAGATACTGTGAAGTAGTACATTGTCAAATGAAACAACTACAATGAATATGTTACTTTAATTCCTTTTCAGTAATGCTGAGAAACCTTTGCAATTACTAGGAGTGCAGATCTTGGATCAGATTTCTTTCTAATTTAGGATGATCCTGAAAAGATCTTCAACATCATCCTAAATAAAAACAGGAACATATCTGAGATCAGCACTCCCACTCTGAGAAGCTTAATGAATATGTGCCGTAATGACATTTCAGTAGCCTTTGGTGGAGATAGATCTAGATATTTCTGAAGTCTTCAAAAACGTCATTCCTCCAAACTAGTATGTTTTTCATAAACATCACTAGAAGTGATAGTACAGTGCAGCTCACAGCGCAGCATCTGCTGTTGCATCATCTCTGAGGCTTGCTTTTTCAATCATTATTAGATCAGCTACCCATATGTGCTGCTAATGGTGTTCAGTGAGAGTTGTCTCTGCTGAAAGACAGAAATGGGACTGGTGGATATGCATGCAGCAGATGAAAAATGAAAATTAATAGATATTCTCACCTCTGCAAACCAGGGCTGTTAATGACCCATTTCACCCCACAGCTACCCAGCAGCTTCAGGCACTAAACGGAGCAAATAAATGATTTGGATCACTGTCATCATGTTGAATATAAATCTCAGAGCACGCCTACACCTCCAAATATAATCGGAACAGACTCAACCCAGCCTTTGATTGATGACTGGCTTTGTCATGGTATTTTTATTCCCTTCTCTTATTCCCTTCGTTTTCTGATGTTTGGTTCAAAGGAAGACACTGAGGACGATATAAATATTCCACTCAAACACAACTTCTCTGTGTAACATTGGCTTTTGGGGAGGAGAGGGAACTGATTTCATTATCTTTGCTGCATGCTATATGTGTCATGGCATATTACATATAGCATTATGAAAGGAGATTCACCTATTTGTCTGCCTAAACACAGCAGAGGTAAAGCTGAACTGAGATTTTAGTTAGCTATATCCTGCTGCTGCTTGGAAAGCAGGTCATGAGGGCAAAATTAAATGATTCTCTCTCTCTGTCTCTTTACGCAGCTGTCATGAAAAATCAACTTGGTCACCTGTTCAAATCTTTATTGATGGTATTTAGGGCTGTTGTTATCGGTTACAGACCATTACATGCTATTTCTTTAGATTTAGGAGCTCTCAAATCCAGATTAGGCAGTTAGTCTGTGCGTCTCATTGCTTTTCCCATATTAAATAATCTCTGTTTTATCTTTATTCAACACCGGCAAATTTTGCCCCATATAGTTAATGATGTGCTAAAGACACTTACAAAGGGAGTCAAAGGAACCATAGTCGTTTGGGGAGAGGGACAAATAAGTCTGAGTGTCATCTGCAAAGCTGTGGTAAAATATCCATTATATATATTGTAGGATTTGGCCAGGAGGAAGCAAGTACAAATTAAATAACAGCGCCTCCAAGATTGAGGCCTTGGGGAACCCCACAGGCCGCCAGCAGGCTTATAGCAACGTAATTTTCTATTTCGACAAAGTAGTTTCTTCCTTATAGGTACCTGGACTTACGTTCTTTAAAGTTCCTGAAAGTTCTCAAGGCTATCTATACAAATTTTATGGTCAAAGGTATCAAAGGCAGCACTGAGATCGAGCAGCGGTAGGAGGTAATAGATTCCACAGTACTTCATGATGAAACTGAAGCCTTTAAATATACATACACACACATACATATATAGATATATATATATTCACACTATATTGGTAGATAATTATGTTATATTATATAGTTTGCATGTTCTCCCCTTATCTGCGTAGGGTTCCTCTGGGGGTCTCCGGTAACCTTCCACAGTCTAAAAGACCTGCTGCTAGGTGAACTGGAGATGCTAAATTGCCTTTCGCTATGTGTGTGGATATGCCTGCCCTGCGATGGACTGGCAGCTTGACTTCCATTCAATGAGCACTGAGGTTCCAGCACCCCTCACGACCCAGAAGGATAAGTGGTTTGGAAGGGTGAGTGAGTGCACGTCTCTTGTAAGTTAGCATTTTGGAGACACATAAATACACGCACACACACACACACATACACACACAAACATACACATACATGCATATTGATTTATGTCTGCTCTAATATACTGTCACATTTTCACTGAACATGTAAATAAAGGTTATACAGATAAGTCACATCTGTCTGAGCAAAGTATTTGACATGCATTTGGTGATCTTACAGAGCTACACCATACTCTGGCCAAAACTGTTCCACTGTTTTAAGCAAGTTCTTTATCCAATACTAAAAACTGACAGTAAACAAATCAGTATCTGTACAATGAAACAGATAGGTCCTCACTAATGCAGCCCCAGTTATGTCCTTTAAACTGCTGTACCCTTTCATTCTGTAGATGCAGTCTTCTTCCTTTGTCATGCATGTTTCATCTCATAGTGTTTCTTTCCTAGGCCCAGGATTAGGAAACATGGATCAAGGTTAATGAGAAAGACATGAGTGTCATATTCCCAACAGCCACTGGACGTCTAGCTCTTGCTGAACACGGAGCGTCTCTCTATCAAAATATTTGTACTAGGTGAGTTCAAATGGCTCAAGGACAGATTCCACAATGAGTAAATGGCTGAGGTCCAATTCCTGGGCCAGATTCTGGCAGCGCTTAAAGGAACTACATGCACTATTTCATTCAAATTGTATCAGCAAATACATGACGTTTTTCTGCACTCTAACTGCAGTATCTGAAGAGAAAAAGCAACTCACGGTGCTTTGAAGTCTGGCTACCTTGAGTTTTACCTTTGCTGAAATGAATGCCCAAAGCACATATCCAAATTCTGCCTTGCTCCCAGGATTCCATATTTTTTGTGGGATTCACACTTTCCACTCCATGCTACTGTTGAGCCACCATGGGACACTACAGCTACCAGTGGGCTCTTCATTCCCTGGTATATATGAAGTGAAGTAGTGAGATGTAATCAACTGTAAGAATCGAGACTTTCATATTATTTCATTATAATTCTAAACTGAGCTTGAGAATGGAATTAAATTGTGAAGCCTACTGCTGTAGTTTCAAAGTGCAACATTTTCCCATTCTTACTTGAAATAGGATTTTAGGTGCTTAACAGGACTCTCTCCAGGCAGGCCAGTGTATCACCCATACTCTGTTTCTATAAAGACATGAGGTTGTAATATGTGCTTTCTGGATGGCAGCATATGTTGCTCCAAAACCCTCTATATATATTATTCAGAATTAATGGAGCCTTCACAGTCACTCATCCATGTGCACTAATGCCCACCTTTTCATTATGGATGTCAACCTTTGAATTGTGCACTGACAACAAGTTGGATGATCTCTTACTTCTTTAGCCTTGAGGATGCGACATCCATGGTCCACTTTTCCTTAGTTCATCTTAAATGAGCTCAGGCCCAGAGAAGCAACTTCTGGATCCTGTTTATGCATGTTTCTGTCTTTACACAGTAGAGTTTTTGTACCATATTACATAATATTACAAAGTACACTGAGAATATTCCTGCTGGCCCTTAAAGAGTCCTTTGCAGAAATTCACATTTATTTTAATTTCATGAAAGGGCTTGATCAAGTGAGTTTACAGAAGGTAGTTCAAAGAAAAGTGGGAGGGTGTGAGCCACTCTGGGCCTGAGAGCTATTAACAGCCACTTGCATCATTTCCGCCTTAAGATTTACATGCATCACCATCTATACCTTCTACAGGCTTCACCTTCCTCTTTGAGGAAGGCTGATCTCAGAATAGCTCAATATATGAGAGGCTGACTGTAAAGCTAGCATCAATCACCTTGCTGGCTAAAAACCTGACAACACACTGCTTCAGTGTGGACTATGAATCAAACATATTTGTTATATTTTAAGCTCCCTGTAAAGAAAATCTAACTGAACATGCTGACAATGTCATTTTTGTTGTCTGTACAAAGAATGAAAAAAAATATTGAATCTGTGTTGGGAAAATTTTAATTAGCCCAACAAAATCTGCCTTAAATTACTTAAATATCCAAATATGCAATTACATTTAAATATCAGTCTATCTGTAAACTGTATAGTTTCACTGAAATTGATGCTAATGGGAACCTTTTACCTTAACAGCTTCTTTTCATCTTCATTAGTGCAGTTGGTTCTAGTCTGAGTTAATGTTAGTCCAGGTTGTTAGCGAGGGAACAAACATAAAGAAGGAAATATGGAAGGAACGGTCAGTCTGTAGAGGTAATGAAAGCCTTTAGTTAGCGTACCTGCTTGTTAGCCGGGCCTGTATGTCTCCACACACACACACACACACACACACACACGTATCTCTCTGCAAAGAAACTTACTGGTTTGTGTTATGCATGCCACAAGCTGCGGTTTCATTGATATGGTCTTACTGGCCTTGCTAAATTTTTATCTCTGTAGCAAGCATTTATTATATCACAGTGCAAAAATTTGATACAATACATTAGCAAGTACACATGCAAATTACAAGTCATTTTATTGGGGGGGGGCATAAGCTCCTAGTTAACACCACTACCACAATACATATCATGAAATTTCACACAGCATCCAGGTGCAGTTTTGCTAAGTGAAGTTTTTCTTTCACAGTACAGCTCGACTGGATTCCTCAGAATTTGTTAAGACATTCTGACTTAAACCCTTAATGTAAGCCCATGCCTTTATAATTTCCCTGTGGTGAAACTCCTTCTGTGTGTGCTAACTCTCACTGGTGCTCAGAGAACTTTCTCCTGACTCTAATCTGTCTAGCACTCTTATATAAAGACTTCACTTAGGATACTGAGCTTCTGAAGTGTCAGCCAGCTCCTGCTTGGATGACTGTGCCTTCTAAAAAGAAAATCTGTAGTACAGTCAAGCTGCTGCACTCTTTGCTTGTCAGGTTCTCGAATCAACAGCTGAAGTGCTGATGCAATGATAGAATGATGAGAGAATGCAATAAATAAACTATTCTTAGCAGCAGTGACATGTCATCTTTACAGAACAGTCGAGCAGAATCCATATCACAGTTGTGTGTTATAGACAGTTCTTTGCCACTTTCCCCTGAAAAACACAGTAAGCAACCAGCAAGTTTTGGGTCAGTTGTATGTACGTTGCAAAGCATCCAAATATATAGTGGTGATTTGACTAACCATGAGGGAATCTGAGCTCAGTTACTAAGTGCACACAGCTTCCTGGAATGGTGACAGCACAGGGATCTCAATGATTTGAGCATACATTTAGAAATGCTAACACCAGACCTTAAATGAAAAACATTTTTGGTCAGCAGTGTGTCTTATTTGTTTATGAATATGCTTAATCATTGTCTTTAAGAATGGAAGGAAGCCAGAAATAGGTAGAGTACTCAAATACAACTCAGAGAAATTTCAACATGTGTGTCCTTTAAGTGGCATCCTACTTGCAAGCACCAGCCCAATTCTATTATTTCGTGTGGAGGATGAAAAAGAATGAATATTTAATTCATAGACACTGTCCAAATAAACACATGCACCTCCATTTTTTTATTTTTACTTATACACGTCACGTGAACAGCAGCTGTCCTGTACATTATGTGAACACTTCCAACAGGAATGCTCCAAAATTGCCTGGTATATAAATCTTACATTGAAAATTAAGAATGTTTTTGGCCTCTTCTGCAAAGTTACTCAGATCTTCTGAGGTGACTGTCCACACTGTTATTTACAAGTGATCAGATCGGATTTGTGTGACCACATATCACCAACCTGCACGAACTGCTGGCGTAACAATATGGGTGTCAATACAGTCCCAGCCCTTCCGACACTCCAATTAAGACATTGACATTGTTTCTCATGTTATAGGTGTTGCAAAGGACAATCTGAAATTTGATCTGAGCAGCCAGCGCGTCTAGACTGAGGTGCATTTGAGAAAAAAAAAACAGATTGATTGATATTAATGCCAAATCATATCCAAACCACATTTGGAGATGCTTTGAACTTCATTCATAATCAGATTTTTGCAGATGCATAGCAGTCTGGACACTCTGGACACTCAAAGCGGGTTTGAAAGTGTATTTTGTGTCTCTTGCAATACGACAAACAGCAACAATGTCAAATCCAGAGTGACAGAAGTGCTGGGACGTACTTTCTATAGTCTATGTCGTTACCACAGTAAGAGGGGTGTGATGTGTGGACATCCAAATGTGATTTGGATCCGATTTGCAAAAATGGGATATGCTGTAGTTTTTTGCTGTTCAGACTCTCAGAAATCAATCTGGATATGCCAAAAACAGATATGGACTGTCAGTCTGAACGAGGCCTATAAAAACAACTTAAATCAAACGTATCAGGTCAAAAAAGGCATATGAAATTATGACTGTGACACTTTTAGTGACAATTCTGAACTACAGAAGAACGTGTGAAGTGTAAAAGAGGTGAGCTAAAGCAAATCAGTCCATGTCAACGTGCGAGGTGAAAGAGTGATTTGAACAACAAAAAACCTCAGAAACTAGAGGTGAAAGCTGAGTGGATACTTTGCCTCATAAGCTGAGTTTGAGTAAAAGTTGCAGCGCAGCTCCATCCAGTTTAATACCTCTGCTAGCTGCCTGACACCACACAGAGCGGAAGGAGAGTCCGGTCAGCTGGTAGCAACAGTTGGAGAGGCTGTGCGTGCGCGTGTGTGAGAGAGAGCGTGTCTAGTTCTTCCTCACACGTTTCTCCCGGTCTGAAGTGCTGTGTGAGGCTGAATTAGCCCTGCGCCCTCTCTCTCTCTTTCTAACTTTCAGGGAAAGTGTTCCTCTCTGCGAGCAACCGACAGAACCAGAGCCCGCAGACGGAGGAGAGGGAGACAGAATAAGTGTTCGTTTGAGCGAACCAACATAATACGACGACGAAATGTGGGGTTGAAGAAGAAGCCGACGCTGGCCGGTGTGCGGACTGACTGGCGGTCTGTGAGAAGAGCAGCGAGTCGAACCGTCCGTTGGAAAGGAGAGAGAGAGAGAGAGAGAGAACTATCCGCTGCTAAATGGGCTAACAGTTCAGTTCAGCCGTCTTTCCTTTCCTCCCGGCAGCGTACCTGACTCCTCGGTCCAGCCATGCCTTTTGAATGGCGGAGCCTCCTGTTTGGATTTGTGACCGTTCTGGTGGTATTACTGATTCTGGCGGATGTATCTGAAGTGGAGGAGGAGATGGCGTAAGTAGAGTTTGGAGCGCTCGGGACATTCAGGACATGCCCGATGCCCGTTTACTCAGTGTGCCTTACACCTGCTGCGGTCTTATTAATGCCGAGTTGTTACTACCAGCTGTAAACACGAGTCTCCGTTCGTCCGTCCGTCCGTACGTTGAGGTTTACGACATGAGCGGTCCTACCTGTATATCAGTCCTCCGTGCTCTTTGGTTAGTGTACTTATCAGTCGTCCCGGTGTAGTTCAGACCATCGATGCGCCAGTAAGTGGCTTCTTTGTGAGGCACAATGGCTGTGCTCCGCTCACCGTGGCGGTGCGGGAGCCTGGAGGAGCACCTAACACAACACTGGCGTTCACAATCCGCTGAAAGGGAAATTCAGCCAAATTGGTTAATTTTCTGAACAATTCGGTCTTTAAGGTGTGAACAGGTTCGTTCAGAGTGGTTTGTTGTGAAGTGGTTCACTGTGGAGCGATGTACTGACACAGACGTCTTCACAGTGGTGGTGATGATGGGAAGCCTACGACACACAAAGCCAGTTTATGTAGTATCCAGAACCCTCAGTGAACCTACACGTGATTTTAGGGTTTTATATGTGGTGGTGGTGGTATTATGTAGGTGAATCTGGGGGAAAATAAGTTTCTCTGAGGACTGTTTTGGTGATTATGCCTTGCATGTACTCAAATAAACTTACGCCAAACTTTATTGCTTTTATCTTAAACTTTTATCTTAAAACAATGTTGTCCGACATCAGGAAGCGAATTCGTAACTATTTCATGGAATAACTTTTCTGTGAGGGAGATTTCAGAGCCATTAAACTCTTTAGACATGTTCACCCCCACTGTGAACACTGTAAAGGTTTCTCACTCTAAACCTCTTGCTTTTCAGTTTTAGCCACAATATAAACATCATTTCCTTGATACAGTTAACGTAAAATAGCGGCCCATTGGAGTTTTCTTTTTTTTTTTTTTTTTGGTCCACTTTTTCTTATGGTACCAAGCAACGTACAATTCACTGTTATGTAACTAGGTGCTTAGGGTGTTGACGGAACAAAGAAATGTCCAAAATACAGTTTAAAAACTAAATCTTCTTTCTGCATAGAGTAGCACTTGGGAAGCTTATACTAATATTATTGAAGGAACACTCTAGCCGAAATGAAAACCACTGCTACATCTGATGTAAAAGGGCTTACTTGCGTCCTGTAGCAGCGCCTCAGTAGTCAAGATTTTCCTGTTTAAACAATCTTTCTGATTATGTATTTTAGAGATGGAAGGAATCCTTGAAAACCTACATCTGCTTTGGGATGAACTTTAGGGGCTGCATTTTTTTCTTAGAATGAAGGCAAATTAGCTGATGTTACTGTTGGGAGGTCAGATCTTATCACAGCCTTGTAACTCTAGTAACTATCTTTAAATCATTGTTACAGTGTAGAGGATGGATTACTCAAATGACAGGTATCAGCAGATACTGAGGACAACAAGCCAAAAGCTGACAAGGTATCTGACTGTCTACAGTACCAGTCAAAAACTCACACACAAAACTAAATTGATGTTTTTGTTATCTTAAAGACTACAGGTTTACGCTTAACAGTGCAAACTGATTAGATGTCTGAAGCAATAAGTATCCAGATATACCACATGTACTCTTTGTGTATCACAATATTATAATTTTGGCACAGTTTAAAAGCTCTAGTTCCCCTTTTGGTTTTGGGAATATTCATGATGGACAGACCAATAGACTAATCTGCCTTTAATGCAGACCTAAATATCAACTAATAATTTGATACAATTGGAAAATATTGTGATGTTGAATGGTCAGTATTGCCCATCAGTACTTAGAAATAACAGGGTTTGGAGGCTATGATTTAGCATTAAATGCTTTTGGGATGAGTATTGACAAAGCAGTTAAGGTTCACTCAAAATACAACTGGGTGCCTTTAGGGTATGAGATGTTCAAGGTTTTGTAGTCAAAGCATGCTTCAGTATTATCCAGGAAAGTGTTGTCACTCTAACCCTATCTTGCTGTCTTGGCTAAGATGGCAATGAGCTCCCACTTCCAGCACTGGATGATGCTGTATATTGCCTTGAAGAGTTTGAGATTTCACATGACTGTGCAGAAAATAGTATTTTTTTTTACTTTGCCCCAGAGAGGTACAGGTTCTGATGTCTTTCGTATGGCTGCTGTTGTTGTCTGACTGTAGTTATGGAGGGGCCCAGCTTTTCACTGTTTTTCTTGATCTGCTATACCTGACCTGACTTGTCCTTTAATTATTAAGCCCTTCACACTGGCCTGGAGATGAATGCCAGAGGCTTAACATGACATCCTATCTCTCATATATCCTACCTCTGCACCCTCAAAGCAGCCGTGAAGAAGACTAGAAGACTCACTGACCTCACCATGCTTAGCTAATGTGACTAGATGTGTCCCCCCACTGACTACATTTCACCTCACTGACATGGCAACACATTTAAAAACATATATGGTATAACTTTTGTCTATGGATTCTACTTCCAAGTATACATTATTGGAGCAGCCTTTCCTATATGCTTTGCTGCTTCCTCCCCAAGAACTAATCCTTGGCATCATCCAATGCACGCGCTCAACCCTGGGGCTCTTCGACAAATGCCAGATGCTTTGTGGTTTTGTTCCACTCTCGAGTGTGTCCTGCTTGCTCTCCAGTACCCATTCATGTCAACTCAGAAGACTGTGTTTTGGGCGGTTTGAGAGAAACTAAAGGATTACTGTTTGATTTGCTGCTGAGAGCAAGAGCGTGAAGATGTGAAAAAAGAAAAGAAAGAAAGCAGTTTGCCTTTCTCCGGCCATGAGTGAGACCCAGAGCTGAAATCCGCCAGCTTAGACAAATACAATCTTTGCAGCCTTGGAGCGTGCAGTGTAAGCACTTGAGCTGAGATGCTGCTTGGTCTTTAGGAGACAGTAAGAGTGAAATGGAGCAGCTTTTGATATCATTCTGGTTAAAGATCTGCATGGTGCAGTATAAACATTTAAATATACAGGATAAACATGATAAATTTGAAATTAGCTTACACTGTTTTAAGACTGTTTGAATTCACTTGATTGTGTTGGATATTGTTTCTTCTCTATAACATCTCTGTAATTCAGTTGGGGGCGGAATGGGATGGATGGTGGTGGTCCTCATCATTGGCAGTTTTTTTTTTTTTTTGCCAGAGCTCTGCATTTCCTAGTTTGGATCTTCACACACCATGTGTTATGTGTTAGACAGATTAAATGGCATTTCTGACCTTCTCTGCAGAGATATTTATTGGCTTCCAAAGATGATCTGTCCTTCAAAATCATATACTGTATCCATATCTGTATCACTTTGTTACAGAGTGAAAGAAAACAGTGATAAAATCAAATCCCTTTTTATTTACTTCACATAATTTCAAAGTTGTTCAAGATCTTTAGATTTTAATAAGGCTTGCTCCCAAGCCAAAGAACGTGACAAGTATTATAACCAAGGTGGTGATGGGGACAGCCGAGTTGTAGCGAATAGAGATAGGAGTTTTCTAACAATCCTTAATCTGTCTGCTATTTATCCTCTAAGGCAGTGTTTCTCAACCCTGGTCCTGGAGGCACCCTGCCCTGCACATGTTAGTGCTTTACCTGTTTCCAGCACATCTGATTAAACTATCAGCTCATTAACAAGCCCTTTCAGAGTTGCAAGGGGAATCCACTAAAATGCGCAGAGCAGAGTGGCTCCAGGACCAGGGTTAAGAAACACTGCTCTAAAGCTCATTGCAACGTAATGATTTTTTTTTACTGACACAAGTCAACTTTTGACACAGACATTACACAAAAAAGGTCTGTCAATTCATATGCTTAAATTGACAGTCTCAAATTCAAGTAACAGTGTTCATTCACATTTATTTCTGTCCTGTTTCAGCTCAGGCCTGCTTTGGTGAAAATAAAGCTGAGGTACATGCATTCTCTGTCTAGAAGAATAATAATTTGTTCCTCACTCAGCAAGGTCGTTGGAGCTGTCTGACCTACATGTACAAACTGTTAATTTAGTGTATTGTTTTATGTTATGCAAATTTGAAACAAGATTACTGACTAATGTTTTTCTTTCTTCTCTGCAGCACTTGGGGTTCTCAGAAGTTTCATTTCTACAGCATTCTAACTAGTTCAGACAGGTTTGTCAATTAACTGGTTCAGTGTTAATACTAGTGTCTGTTTAGGAAAAATGATAGCTGGGTGGCAGAGATGGACATAAAAAAGCATGGCATGTTTACCCAAACTAATATTCAGGGTCCAAAGATTTAATGGAATGCATGGTTTAGTCATTAATATATTCATCATGTAATGAATAATGGTGGTGGGTTAAAATTTTACTTTCATTTAATTTTTTCAGTCAGATGGATGGATAGATCCTCAATCAAATCACAGTACCAAAGGCACAGTTGCACATGTACAAATCCATTTCTCTTATTTTCTCCTCAATTGTCAGGGAGACAAGGTTGAAGTCTGTTCCCTCTTCTATAGCTGGCTCCAAGGAAGACCCTGTTTCTCCTTTTCCATCACCTTCCTTCTCAAAAAACAAATTTAGCAGTTCCTCTGCATCTGATTGGACATTCAACAGGACTCTGTCCAGCATCATCAGGTAGAATGTGTACTTTAATTTAATCTGTCTTCTTAACAATGTGTTTAACATGTCTTTGGAAACTTAAATATTTACAGTGAATTTTAATGTACTGTTCTAAGCAAAAGTCAAAGACAAACCTTCTTTTATATAATTTAGAAAATGTCAAAACAGCCATTAAGTACAAGTGTTCCATATGTCCAGGAGTTATTTCTGATGATAGTAGATCAAATTTACTTGCATGAAGAATGGGAAAGGTAATGGGAAACAAGTGAAAAACCTGCATTATTGAATTATTAAAAGCTACTAAGAAAATGGGCTCTTAACGATGGTGCAGGTCCCGGTAGAGCATAAAAACGGTCATCATCGGGTAAACAGCACTTAAAGCTTTCATCTTTTAGAGACACAAGAAAATCAGGCCCCAGTTTAGCTTCAGATCTTAAACAGAATCCACAGATATTTCACATTCTCTCACAGTATAAAGATAACTCGGACTGAGGGTCTCAAGAAATGTTCATCTGTCAAGGTGTTGTTACTGAGAAAGGCAAATCAAACAAAGAAGCTGCTAGTTTTCTCAGAAAAATGGACAGACCACCCCAGTGTGTTTGGGATTACTTGGATCATAAGAAACAGAAAATGCAACTTTTGAGGCTGGGCTTTGGAGGCATAGAAAAATATCCCTGCAAGTTCCGTGACCTGAAAGCAAATTTTGCGAACAAAAATGGAAGCTGTAATAATGACACAAGAGCAACACAATAAATGCTGAGGAATTTAGCATGATATTTAGCTGTTGTGGCATCTGTGTACAGGACTGTAAAATATATTTTCTAATTTACTTCCTGATAGTGGAACATGAATAAACTGCACTTGATGGCTGTTTTAGACTGGAAATTAAATGAAGGGTTGTTGTCTTTGCGTTTAAGTCCTTTTGTACCATTCACTGAATTAAGCTTTATGATTTTTCACTAGGAGGAATGTTTTAAAGTTCTTGGATGCTGAGAGGGACATCTCTATTCTGAAAAGCACCTTCAAGCCAGGAGATATCATCCATTACATTTTTGACCGTCAAAGCACCACAAACATCTCAGAGAACCTGTACCGCCTTCTACCAACAGCATCCCCCATGAAGAACCAGCACTACAAACAGTGTGCAATTGTAGGGAATTCTGGGATACTGCTGAACAGTAGCTGTGGAGCAGAGATTGATTCTCACGACTTTGTGATCAGGTAAGATGCCCTGTCCAAGGAGTTGCTTATTCTCTGTCATACTGTTATCTCCAACGACAGCTTTTCTCATTTGGGGTAGTATTGTGTTAAACGTAGACCAGAAAGTCTTTTGAAATGTCTTTTGAAAGCTAGTGGGAATCAATTTGCAAGATGTGTCTGAGCCCACTGCATCCCCTTAGATATATTAATTATTCATTGTGATGTTTTGGATTTTTAACTAGGATTTTAAAAAGCTAAAATTTTACATTAAGACATCCCTCTCACTACACTAATATCTAACTAGCTCTTTAGAGCTTTTGTTGGAGCTGGAGAACCTTTATATGCTCCTCACACTTTTTGAAATGGTTGTCATTACCGTTACTCTTGCTGACTTGTTACTCTCTCTCTGATGAATTGCTGGCTTTCTGAGCTGGAGCTGCAATACAGCAATTAGGTACCTGCCGAGCAAATTTGACATTTTGAAAAGCCTCGACTGTCCTCTAGAAATTTTAATGAGACGCTTCTCGTTTCCTCCAGCCTTCTGGAAGGAACTTAAGCTTTATTTGCTTAGACAGTTTTGTGTGCCGCTTGACTGTACCCTCTCATTCTGTCTGTTCAAGTCTTGTTTGCTGCAGTTTTCTGTGTGTAATGCTTACTCGGATTTGATTCCCAATACTACTCATGCTAGACTAAAATGATTTGAAGTGGAGGGGAGAATGTCTGTTCAGCCTGCTCATTGTGCCTGTCTTGTTTTATTCCGTACAGTGAGGGGAAACAAATATTCAGAGTTGTTTTTGTTTAATATACTTCCAGTGCACATATCCACTTTAAATTTACACACAGTGTCTTCTGACTTTGTACTTGAATATGAATAAAAAAGATTGGTTGCTCAATCCCGGTCCCGGAGAGCTACCTCAATGGAGAATTTATATCCAACACACACCTGCCTCCAGTTTTCAGAGGCTGCTGAAGATCTGTTACCTGGATTAGATGCTTTAGAAATAGGCTGGAAGTAAACTCCAGGGTCCATGGTAGTAGGAGTTTAGAACCAGGATTGGACACCCCTGGGCTAGACCACGCAAGCACATACAACAATTTATTTAGAATCAAGTCTTGAATTATTTTGGTTGTAATGTCATTGGTTTGTGGAAATGCCCATTTTTCCCTAGATTCCATTTCTTTGCTGATGAGTCAAGTTGTTCAATGTTTTGTAATGCTTTAGTACAGTTTGCAAAGACCCAATCTTGTATCATAAAGCTCCCACCTTTGTACTGTATTGTGGGTATGCTATTCTTGGGATGAAAGGTGCACCACCCTTCCTCCTCTGAACTTGAGGAGCTGTATTATTGTCAAAGAATTTTATTAGGGTCGTTCCATACCAATTCACCCAGCTCTCCTAGTTTATTGCATGCATTTATGTAATGTGAAAACCTCTGGTAAATTTGTTGGAACTTCTATGGATCTACTCCAAATACTTTGAGTTTCATCTGTTTAGTGTATGTGCACCATATCAATTGCTTATTTTGTTTCCTGGATTGGGTTGAAAATTTTACTGAACCTCCTAAGGAACCTCTAAAAAAAAAAAGAATAATTTGGAATGTGTATTCTTGTAAGTAGTTGTGGCCGAATGTATTTTTACTTATTAATTAATTAATATATTTTCCTAAACAAAGTATTTTCAGTTTTCAAAAAATAAAAATTCAGTCTTGCCTTTGGCAGTGTTGTAATCTGTTTTTAGCCCTTAGACTCCACTGCAACATAATGTTAGCATTAGCCAGGCATACACGATTTTAGAAATCTATTTTTTTCTAACAGCTCACACTACACGTTTGAATCATCCATGGTGTATGGAGAAAACCTGTGATTTATGTACTCGCGATGTGCAAAAACGTTCCGCCCGGCTGACATGACGCGACTGTGTTCACACTGCAGGTGAGACACAGCCCATACAGACAGCTCAGCTCTGCTTACAGACAAGTTCCAATAAAGTTTCATTTGAAACATGCTGCGTGTCTGAGTCCTGAGCAAAAACGCTGGCTGAATCTTAAGTAGTGCACTATGTAGGATAAGTGGCTCCTGCAACCAACAGTGCATCATAGGTCTAATACATCCAGGCATTTGGCATTTATCCATGCAATTCCATACTGGACAAATGTTTTTGTGTAGAACCCAGACCTTCCATAGTGTGCTATGTAGGAAGGAGGGGGTTGTTTGAGGTTCAGCTGCTGACAAACCAACTGTACTACAACAGCTTTGCTAACTTTACTACACCGCACTGAAACTGAAAACCTGGTGAACTACAGAGACAATATTAAATATTCACTGTAGTACAGTCTACATTGGTACTGCAAATATCGACTCTTTAGCCTCTGTTTCTGCATGTGCAGCTGTGGGAGTAGCTGTGACTGTTTGTATGTGGTTCTGGGTATGAATTTGAGAAATCTGCTTTTGAGATCTGCTTAAGCTGTCAGACAAGCGACCAAAATTCCTGACATGTCAGAAATGCATCCAATTCATCAGAGCTTGTTTGGGCTTAAAAATCAGACTTAAAATCGGGCTAAAATCGCACAGTGTATGTCTGATCAGAGTACTTTGTTTCAAAATAGTTCTGTGAAGTTGGTTGCTTACTGTTCATTCTGTAACTGTTCCTCCTGCTGCTTTCAGATTGTCCTGCAAGTCTTTTCGAGTGACTCTTGTCTTGTCACTTTCATTTCTTATCATTTGTCTGAAAGCGTAATGTGAAATCTTGGCACACCTGTCCGAGGAAGATTGAATGTGGTTGTGTTGAGTGTTGGTTAATAACGTTAACCCCGAGCAACTTTGGAAGGTCTTTCATCATCACTGTGATTGCAACTTGTAACGTGTTGCATCTTTCCAACTATTGGCATCTTTTCTAAGGACAGCAGGTGCAGTTTTCACAGGAACATTTTTTAAAAGAAGCATTCATATAGATTTCTGAATAAATATGGCATGTGTGAAGTGAAAATCAGCACTGGAAGTATATTAAATAACAGAAAAAAGTCTCAGAAAACATCTTTCCCCTCATCAGGCGTACCCAGTGCCCTTTCGGGGCCTGCAGACTGCGGTGATAGAAAGGATTAGTCAAACACTTTTGAACCCTCTCTCATGACACCCAACTCCTATTGTTATTACCTGGTGTATTTGAAAGGCCCGGTCTGCAGACTCCAGTGGTACTTCATGTGTGTTCCTGAAGGCAAGACCTGAGTGTGTGTGACGGAGAAAGTGAGTAAATGAAACAGGTTAGCTGGAGAAGTGAGCAGGCAACTAAGAGAGCTGAAATAGTGTCCCAGGTATTGAGGGAAGGTGATAACACCCTTCCTCTGCTCCTAGCATCTGGTTTTAATACCATCTCTGGGTCCTTTGATGGTTTCAGGGCTTTCATGGTGAGATGAGCGCTAAGAAGCGAACATGTGAGTGGATTGCTTGATCTTCTGCCTGTACGATGAGCCAAGCGAGTGTGTCTTCTGAAGGACTAAGCAGAGTTAAAGGAATAGCTCGCAAGTTATTTCATCAGGCTTATTTCATTAATATTAAATAGCCCCTGCTAGGGTTCCCTTGCAATTATCAACATTAAACGGCTGAAAGCATCACTTTAAAACAGTCTGCTGCTAGTTTATGTTAAAATATTTAAATGTATGCTGTGTGTGTGTGTGTGTGTGTGTGTGTGTGTGTGTATATATATACACACACACACACACACACACACACACACACACACACACACACACACACACACACACACACAACCATACAACCATAACACATACAACCATAACACAGAGGTGTACCTTGTAGTTCTGCAATTACAGACTGTAGTCTGTCTGTTCTGTGCATACATTGTTAGCCCAAAGCACCATTTTTATTGGGCAGGATCCCCAGAGGACCACCACAGAGCAGTTATTGTGGTGGTGGTGGTGGATCATTCTCAGCACTGCAGTGACACTGGTGTGGTGGTGGTGGTGGTGTGTTAGTGTGTGTTGTGCTGGTGTGAGTGGATCAGAAACAGCAGTGCTGCTGGGGTGTTTAAACACCAAAACTATCCAGCCCTGTGGGCAGCGTCCTGGGACCACTAAGTAGAAGATGACCAGTTAACAATTTGTGTGCAATTTGTGCAATATGAGGCTGAAGTCAGTTTCTGTCGACCATCTTCTTGTTAATTGGTGCAGCAGTTAATTCAAACAAGAAGCTGACGAATGGGAAGCTGACTTCAGCTTCATAGTTTTAATGTTGGTAGCATGTTTGTTAAGGTGATTTTAAGCTATCAAAATATCCTATCTACAGATTTATGTAGAAAGCTAACTATAAATATGCGATACAATTAGGAATTTAGTCAAGATAGCACAATTCATTACAACACCAGGAGGTTGCACTGAGGATGTGGGTGCAGCAGCACGATATCCTTTGCTAAAGCAAAAACAGATTTATAGAATGGTGTATTTGAACATCTTACCCTCTCAGCTGTGACTGAAGAGCACGGAATGATGCTTGGCATTTGAATGGTAAGGCAGTCAGTGGCATGCGAATGCTTTTGTCACTTGGAGCAGAGCTTCCCTCCTGCTGATCCAGTCTAGCACCAACAATGTGGAATGATTCAACGTTACATAAATACAGATATCAGCACCGTTTAAGAGCTTATAAAAATTTTGGTCAGGAATCTATACTAATTTAGTACTGGTACTCAATACCCATTCCTATTCTTTAATAACCCATGTGACAACATGGAAACAATCATGTTTTTTCTTTGTTTAGATTTTGTCATTACACTTATTCGTATGGTATGGCAGTTTTACATAAGTACATTGTGATAGCTGCTCTTGACACTAATACCTTTACTGTAGCCAGACACCTTTAAAATACGTCCCCACTGTAAAAATATTATGTGGAGCACTGCTCCAAGGTTATCTCAAAAAGTTTGCTTGAGTTTGTGTAGACTAGTGTGAAGCTACTTGTGTTTTTGTGCATCTGGGTTTATCGTGGGATGTTCTTGTGCGTTTCTGCATTTTAGGTGTAACCTGGCCCCGGTGGAGGAGTACGCAGAGGATGTGGGCCTGCGCACCAGCTTGGTGACTATGAACCCATCAGTGGTACAGCGTGCCTTCCAGGACCTAAGCAGTAAAGAGTGGAGGCAGCGTTTTGTGCAGCGGCTGCAGTCTCTTAGCGGCAGTGTGCTCTGGATCCCTGCCTTCATGGCTAAAGGCGGAGAGGAGAGAGTGGAGTGGGCCGTCCGCCTCATCCTCTCTCACACAGTGAATGTGCATACTGCCTTCCCTTCCCTTCGCCTGCTCCATGCTGTTAGAGGGTAGGTGTGTGCGTGTGTGAGAGAAAGAGAGAGAGAGAGATTGTGAGTTCACCTGTGTACCTAGAGGTGCATGCACTCAGCAGCTTGATCAGGGCTCTGGCTATTTTTACCTCAGGCTTTAACACCACTAACACCTTGAACAGATCTTGTACAGGACATACTTGGCACAGAGTAGAGCTAGTTCCATAATTAACAAATATACTAATTGTGCATAAAGATTTGCAGATTTTTTTTTCCCCTCACTAGAGGATGTGTTCACTTCACAAAATCAGTGTAATTTGAATTTGTTCAAACATTTGACTACCATTGCATTTAGTGTTTTTGTAATGTTTTTGAAAAGTGGTGTATTTATTTTTATTACGTTTAACAGGGACGTGTATTTCAGTTATACTATCTATTTTAGCAGAATGGACAGATATTTTCCTTAAACACACGATTAACATTCAATTTATTAAATTTTGGCCAGTCTGTGTGGCAGTTTTATGATGTAAATGTGAGTGAGAAAAGACCAATAATGCTACTCCACTAACACTTCTGACACCAATTATGAATTTGAAATGCCAGTTTGACCCTTTAAAGAGAAAACAGAAAGTTGATAGAAAGTACTGGAATGTGCCACTTTGTTTCATTTGCTTATTTAATTAATTCCTGTGAGTTTAAATTTAAAAACAAAACTTACTGGTGCAGCCTCAATACTAACCCTTGAAGCAATGTGTCTAAGTTTTGCGTTTTTATTATACCTTTTTTTTTATATTTTCATTTTTATTATACACACAGTAGTTTTTTATTACATTTTCCATTTTACGCTAAAAGGTAAAACTCCCCAATGTAGACTTCCCACAAGATTCAGACATTGGTATACAATCTCATTGAAGCCATAAATCAATCTGATTTTAACTTTTTTTTAATGTATTTTATTCTGTCATTCCTTGTAAGGAAATACAATACCTAGAGTCCTTAAAGAGAGCTCCACCAATCAGAGACATTCTTTGTTTCTTTGTAAATTTGAACTGTGTGCTAGGTGCCAGAAAAGTATGAATTAGTCATTATCATACAGCACTCCAGTTAGTGTCAGGTACGATGTGTTCATTTAGTGTTGAAGAAGAAGAGTGATTGATTGAAAAGGTGAAAGTCAGGGACAGGCCTTGTAGTGGAGAGGATTTTGTTTGAACATCAGCTTGTTGCAAATTACAAAGTGTTGTCAAAAGAAAGCATTTTCCCAAGTTTGCCTGTGATTATGCGTTACCTGGCATTAAAAAGACAGGGAGACCTTTCACAAATGCATGTCGCTGGTGTCTAAAAGCAGAAATAATGATAAAATAGAATATGATAGAATAAATTAAATCAGTTGAGTTGGTTAAAAAATATGTCCTCACTTTCCTCTGCCTTCTGCCTTACTGCAGGCTCTATAGACTCCCCATAAAGAGTCCAAGCATAAACATGCCATTTTCTTAGAATAACCACCCCAATTTATATAACATCAAAGTTTGCACACACACCAAGCTCCCTTTGGGTAATTGTATTTATCTAGTGGGGCCGCTTCAATGACTGAAATAATCCAGTTGAGAATTAATATAATTCTTAAAGTTGTTCTTTCTTTTCTTACAGCTTGCTACCAAAATTGTTTACGGGGGAAATTTGTAAGATTTTTTACTACTTAAGTGCACAGTAGCTCCTCCTTATCGGCATCTCTATAAAAGGTCACTGTAGGTGTGGTCAAGCAGATTTTCCCCCTCTGGTCTTGCCTATCTCTGCTTCTTCACGATGCCCTTTAAGTAGCATGACCTTCACCTCCTCTGCTGACTCTGGCTCTAGTCTCATGACCAGATCTCATTTCTAACTATGTGTGTTGGATTGGCATTGCATTTGTACTCCACCCTACATGCAAAGCAGAGGTGGGTTCCCCTCCCACATCTTCCCATGATGGTGTCGAGAGCCTGGTTTGGCCACTGTGACTGCATGAAATGATTGTGTGTCCTTCTCTGGAATCATTTTAAAGCTCCATTCGGCAGATTCCATTAAAACGTACTGCATCAATGTGCTTTATTATCAGTTAAGCAGTTAGGGTTATTCATTAGTTCATTGTGCATTTCCTTTGGCTAATTATTATGCTGCACTTAACACAAGATTATTTCCATTAAAATGTGCTGCTGGCACTCTGTAGATCGGCAAGGATGTCACAGCTGGAAGCACACACATTTAGATCTTTACATTTGTCTATGGACATCCAAATGATAATGATCCTAGTGATAACCCACATTACTTAAACAACTAGGCCCCGTAGGAAATGAAACAAGTGCAATATAGTGGGAAATAACCCTTAATAGCATAGTCTGACTTAGGGCAAGCGTTGTGTAAAGCAGTTTACGAACTGCAAGTAAATGAAGGAGCCAGATGGAGGATCATAATAAGGGACCCCAGACACCCACACACGTTTAAACCCTGAGTGAATGGCACCACATGTAGACAGTGAGTGCCTCATTGTGGAATTTACTCAGGGATGAATGAATGTCTAAGACTTGAGATGGGTCAGTGCCTCTTAAAAGGTGGTCAGCGCTTAGTCCCATTTCTTTGCTGAGAAGACTGCTGTGTCATCAACTGAGACCTGATCGCTTAGCCCACTTTGCATACATCTCTGCCCTTGTTTCCTTAGTACCCTTTTGTGTTAGGTTGAATGATGTTGTCCACATTCTGAAAGCACTTGAACATGTGGTGTGATGCACAGCCATTAGATCCCAACCCTGAAAAACAAACCTGCTGCTAACGTTCAGATGCTTCTAAACATCTTAATTAGCTGCAACAAATGTGTGAGTGATTAGATCAGAACTCTCCAGATGCAGTGGTGGTCAACCATTCGTAACATTTTTTTTTTTTTATACTGTGTTATTGTTGGGTGTTCAGGAGATAATACAAAGCTGGATCATGTCTTGTGTCCATCACTATGGATGTTGTGAGTGTACAGTTCTGTCTGTTGTTAATATACCTATTCCAGTGTCCTTCCAAAACCAGGACAGTTGCTCGGTGACTTAATACCTCTGAATAAAAGTCAGTCTGATTTTTATTAAATGTATTACCATACCCAGCACATTAAGGAAACACATCCTTGTATGCTGTTGTTTAAAAGGGGAAGAATCTATCAGTGCTTGCTACTCAAATTTAGTCTTTTGTTGTGCACTTTGCCAGGATAATAGCACAAGGTGGGAAATATACTTAAGTAATCATACTTCCTTATGATGCTCAAGTGGTGTTTGGAGAATCTTGAAACCGAATAGTTGTGTTAAAAAAAAACATACTTTGTACTCCTTTTATTTTTAGCAATTTGCAAGATTATTCAACCTGTCAAATTTATACTCCAAACAGTAGGGGGCAACATATCCTCAGAAAAGTTGCTCCTCTGGTCTCTTCAGTTCTTACCAGTCTAGGAGAAATGTTGAGAGTTTAGCATCAAACTTCATCCCTTTACTCTTCTATTTATAACGCTTCTTTTGTTTGCTGCTGAATGTGGATTCTTGCAGAGAGCGAGTAGTGATGGTCATTATTATGGTTGCTTACCAAGAGCTTCAGCCATAGTTGCATTTAGTCATCTTTCTATTTAATTGATCTAACTTGGAGCAGGACCTGCTACATGACGAGAATAGAAAACGCTGTTAAGAGTACTGCTACTCTTCATCCTCTCATGTTAGACAAATTTTACTTGACACTACAGACCCATAGGTGCAAAGTAATATTACAAGACAGGCCAGACCAGGGTTAGCTGGTTAGCATGTTAACTTCAGTAGACTAGACATTTCTGACATATCATTAAAACTATTTCATTTTGTTCATATTGGACATTTTTCTCTTTTTTCTTTCCAATGAATTGAGTTCTGTTCATTTGAATTATTTTTTCATTGAAACTTCCAACAAATTTTACAACACTGTAAAATGATCCTGCCCACAACTGTGCCAGGGTGTTTTTGTGAAACAACTAAACCAATTAGTCATCTTGATTTTTGATTTTCATTTAAATATATTTTTGCATACTTTTTGAGGAAGATTTGGCACAGTGCCCATACTTCCTCCCAAGTATAATTTCTCTGCATTGAGCCTTCTCCTGCCATATTAGATAACTTTAGAGGTTATCAGTAGACTTTAGGTCAGGGGGCTAGAATAGCCATTGCAAAGATTTCTTTCTGTGGTTGGTGAGCCATTTTTGTGTGGCTCTTAAGGAATGCTTTGGATCATTGACCTGCAAAAGCCCAGTTTTAGGCTCCTGGCAATGACAGCCAGATTTTGCTCTAAAATGGAATTCAGTCCATGATGCCAAGTGCTCTAACAAGGTTCCCAGGGACTTGGGGAAACAAACCAGCCCACAACATAACATATGAATAAGGGAGTTTGACATGTGCGTCACTTCATATTTATATCCCTGTGAAACACACAGTCATAGATGGTCACTTGAGGGTCTGTAAAAACTCAGATGGACTTAGCAAAATGTAAAATATTTAGTCGATTTTGTCCATAAAAAAATCCAAGTGTGCTATTAATTGTGACATTTTACGTATTAGCATAAGATCTGCCTGGTAAAAACTAGGACGTTTTGAGGGATCAGTAAACATTGGTAATCTACTGAAATCGGCTTATAGAAGGAAGTAGTTTTGCTCCTAAAACTATTGTATTTTGAAATATGCATATGTTTGCAAATACTTTAAAATATTGCCTATGTTTAAAATAAAAACTAAACTATAACAGTGTTACATAAGCAGAGCACTTAACTGTGTGATTAGGCAATTAAAATGTAACCCCACAGGGACAAACCTACTCTCTGAGTAGGCTGTGTGTTTTTAGTATTGGAATGTCTTGCATTAATAGCATGTATTAAAGCATGCACATGAAAAACATCCCTTTAACAGCTACTTTAAAGTCAGAATCAGGTCAGTATTGGAACAGGCCAATTCACAAGTTGAATAAAACATAAGACTATGTATACTGCATGCTGAGATTAAATATAAGCACCGTCTCTCAATTGCGTTTTATATAGGAAAGGTTTCACTACTCACTGTTGGTCATGCAAGAGCACTGGGGCCTCTCTAACAAAGCAGGATTTCTTGCCCAGCTAACGTTAAGCTTGGTTCATTCAAATCTTGGGTTCTCTTAACGTTGAATCACCTTTTACCGGGCTACATCACCATGGCAGCTTCCACTTACAAAAAAATGAACCGAAAGGGTTGTTTGATGCACCATTGTTGCAACATTAAATAACTGCATTGTGGTCTAATACCTGGTTTATGTAAAACAAAAAAAAAATGAAAGTATATTTCAATGAATGACAACCTTTTATGTTTAAAATTCCAATAAATTGCACTTGAATATTTCAATGTTATTCCATCAACAACAGATATTTTACTGATGTAACAAAGTGTGTGTGTGTATACTTATTCTATTTGATTGAATGGAAATGTGTGGTGTAATTGAAATAAATTCATATAATTTTTTGAGTTTTGGACAATAAACAGCTTTTGGATTGTGGGTTTCTGACAAATTAGGAAGTAACTCCCTGAAACTTGATTGGGAACCCTGTGTACATTGAGTCTGCACTAGTTGTAAAGCCTTGTGTCACCACACTGCTGAATCTGCTTGCGTTATAATCAGTTCTGTCTTCCTAAAGGTACTGGCTGACCAACAACATCCAGATCAAGCGGCCCACCACTGGCCTCCTTATGTACACCATGGCCACACGCTTCTGTGATGAGATCCACCTGTATGGTTTCTGGCCTTTCCCTCACGACTCCGAAGGCAAACTGGTCAAGTATCACTACTACGACACATTAACATACCAGTACACATCCAGCAGCAGCCCCCACACCATGCCCCTGGAGTTTCGGACCTTGAGCACACTTCACAGGCAGGGGGCCCTGCGGCTACACACAGGAACCTGCAAGCCCCTCACCTGATGGTGGAAGCTGCTGCAGACTGTACTTGAGGTAAAAAAAAAAAAAAAAAAAAAAACACTGTGAATGACCGTTTGAAATCACCTGGGATGCGGGTTGGGAAGAGGTGGCACTCTAGGTGTTGAAGAAAGAGCCCGTTGATGATAAATTGCTCACACTGAATATGTCAGGCTTCAAGCGAAGTGCTGCTTGGCTGTATCTGAGGGTGCACTGTATGTAACGTAGGGAAACGGTTGTAAAGGTCAGCTGAACTGCTGAAAAGGTCTTTTAAAGGTCAATAGATGTTTCTTTCTCTTTGCTAAATCTTTTTTTTTTTTTTTTTTTCCCATGCCTTGGTCGGATACCACTCAAAAATGATTCAGTCACTAGTAGATGATTACAAGCCATTTGCAACTGCAAAGTGAAAATGTCATGGCTAATTTTTGTTCTTGAAAGGTTATGGCTCGGTGCAACATTCAGATCACGTTTGGGGTTTTTGTTAAAATGAATATGGTAGATTACTGCTGAAGGAAATAATCAGGACAGCATTTCTGTGAAGTTTCACAGCTCCCTCTACCATAAAGTAATGATTGTTCTGCTTCTGGGAAGCCTACTTATATGAAAAAAAGTACCTGAATAGATTTGACTGAATGTCTAGCCTCAGTAGTCTTGTAGTGGCTATTGTTGGTGTTGCAGGCCATTCGTTCGGCCACAAGATGGAAGCACATCAATGAAACAAGGAATGTAGGCATATGAGTGCCATTGATGTATGGCCTGTTTTGTTGTCTCTTTTGTTGTTACAAGTGCCCATTTTGTTAGATTTTGTGAACAGTTATTTAATACTTGACTTGTTACTATGTACTATGAGAATGTGAAATATTATTTGTGTGTCTGAAACTGACAGTGATTACTTATTTTAATAGTTAATGCACTACAGTAATAGTTACAGGCTTGTTTCTATAACTTGTGTATTTAAAACATATTATGGAGACATCCTGCTCCAATAACATTCCCTTGGTATGGTCATTAGTCAGAGTACTTGAATTCATGTAATAGAGGGACATACAGGGTAAGAAGCTTAAACTGTGAACAGTAACAGTTGCGGTTTATAGAAAACCCTGGTGTGGCTACGCAAACAAGGCCATAAGGACTCTGAAGTGTTACTTAAGATACGAGTGGAATGTATGCTGAGCTAACAGAATCGTAACTCCCAGACGGATTGGTGTGGTTTTTACACCTTTTTTTGTGAGGTATGTGTACTGCAAGGTGGCAAACAGAGCCATTCCCTGCTGTTATGCAAACGTGAAGGAGATACTGCAGTTAAATCCAGAACACACCCAGCTGTTCACACAGACCCATGCTTACACAAGGACGGCTGACGGCACAGAGCCCTTGGGGATTTTGACTATGGCTGTGCTTTCCATACTTGAGAGCTCTGCAGCCAATCTACTCTCAGGCAGTGGCACAATACAAGGGTGTAAGTCCAGAGGTTGAAGAACAGCTCAAATCCATTTGGAATGGTTTCTTTTTGTATCTCAACTGCACTGTTTCCAGGAAGGCCCCTTTTATTGGGTCTCATGGTTCTATAAAAACTCTTAATTTGTCTGAAATTACATTTTACAAATTAAAGGACTTCAAAAGTGTTACATTCTCTTACATTTGAATTTAGATGGAGGTCTTTTAAGATAAAGACAGGCACTGTGTGCCTTTTTTCTTTCCTGTAATACACAAATATGACCTGTTACTGACATAGCGTACACAAATATATAGCTTTCTTTATATTTGGTATATAGTCACTGAAAATTTGGTCTTAAATCGCAGTTGGAGCGGTATTTAAAGGAGCAATTTGTAAGACGTTGCAGTCCCTCCTCCTTCCCCTTCAGTTTCTAAGGCTCGTGTATGCCTAACGTTAAATACAGACAGAGCTTTCTGTTCGTACTCTGAGTTCATTTTGTCTGTTTGTTCATTTTGTCTGTTTTCTTTGTGTACATTCTCTAAAAGCTTATGGACGAGGACAAGATGGAACAATACATCAATTGTGGGAGCAGTGTAGCCAAAAGCACAAGCAAGACATTTGTCAGCTTCTCTTATGTGAAAAGAATTCTCTGTCCACATCACGCAAAGTTTTTAATGGCCTCACAACACTGCCTCTTTCAGCTTCCTTGTAGTAGGTACTCTTCCTTCGTTGTCATGTTTGCTGTTGTCAGAAACGTTTGATGCGGGACTGGCCTCTAGTGGATGCATTGCTTAACAGCTGTGCCAACAGAAGTGACAACGGATGTACAGTATGTGGGCACTGAAGGCTACAGCTTCTGAAATTATTTTTTTTCCCCCTCATTTTTAGTACATAATGGGAGTAGAAACGAGCCTTTACTTACGCTAAAAGAAACATCGCAATTTCAGGATCAATTCATCCCTTTACTCGCCATCTCCAGCAGTTGAGGAGAACACCAGTGTTAACTTGTTTCGTTTCTGTTTATTTCACTTCCTTTGTTTACTGCCAGATTGGATTTTGGTGGTGGCAGATGTTTTAATGGTTACTTGTCAAGAGCTTCAGCCATCATTGTGTTAACTGTTCCTTTCATTGGCTACTTGTCCTTAAATGTTCTAGACACTGACGATCTAGACTCTACAGTACAGTGATTCACTATTGCCTACAAATCAGGTGAAGAAAATCTTAAATTTTGCTCCCATAAGAGTTCAAGTCCTACTGATTTGACATTTGTCTGTGGGTTTAATGTACCTAAACAGTCACCATTCTGCTTTCAATTTTACATTTTCCAATCCCTCTTTACCTCTTGGAAAAGTGGTCACTCACCCTTATCAAGATTACTTACTGTGCCTTGAAGGATGTTTTATGCAAATCATCTCTGTTCTGATTGACTGCCCTGTATTGTATTTTATGCAAAAAGTGTTCTGGGCTGAAACACTCCTTATAACTTCAAGTGTGAGTAGGCTGAGTAGGCACTTGTATGTTAATGCAATGATCATGTTTGCATCACTAAAACAATGAATTCGAAAACTAGCCTTTTGCAGCTTGGTTTCCAGATATGAATCAGGAAGTGAACAGTATGTACATTAAACCCTTTTATTGAAAAAAAAAAGCATCTTAATGTTTTATTTGCTAGAGCATTTTTATGTTTCTGGCTTTAAGAATTAAGGAAACAGGAAAGAAGGCAGCTGTATTTGTCAGCCTGGTCTGCTAAAGAACCTTCACACGTCAACTTGTTTATCAGCAACTCCTTCCCATGATTCCATGCTCTGGTAAATATTTCAGCAGATTACATTTCCTTGATGGCCTGACAGAGAAGTCAGGGCATTGCTAGATGCTACATGGCATAACTTGCCTGTGGCTGGAAAAGCGCTTCAGCTAATAGAAATTAGCCGAGACACTTGAAATATTCAGTGTTTGCACCAGCCTGCCTGATGAGATGATCATGTGCTTTGAGCCATGTGATTTTTGAGGGTGGAAAAAAGGGCTGTTTTGACAGGAAGCCTTCAAAGTGCTACATGCTGCTCTTATTATGCCTCCAGTTAAGTTAAAAATAGAAAATGGTTTTACAACAGACGTCAGCAGGCCATCCCGCGTAATAAACACATTTATCCGTAACAGCATGCCTGTGTTTTGCAAAAATAGAAGTGGTCTGTGACCAGTACTACTGAACTTGATTAGAACCCCAACTGGCTGCAGGGTCGTAGCTTGTCCACATATCCTGCTGTCAAGACATGATGGTGATTGTTAAAATAGTCTGGTTTATGGTTCTTTTCTTCTGGGACACATGAAGTATTTCTGTCTGTCTGGCGACGTCCAAATAGTTTTACAGCTAAACTTGCTTTGATGATGCACATTTCTGTCAAAATGTCTGGGTCTTTGTTTCTGCTGTGTAGCACTTTTTGATGACAAACATTTGAGGCTTTGGTTGAATATTTGAAAGCCGTCAGAAATGTTCTTGTTGCTTTATGTTAAATAATCCAAAAACATTAGTGTTGCTAATAAGAGGACTGTGCACTGGGACGGGGGGTTGGCATTTAATAAGACCACCCATTTTTGTTAGCCTCTTTATGTAAAGCATTTGTTCTGGTAAAGAATTTACTTGGAAGGAAAGTGAGTGTGAAGCACAACAGAGAGAGAGAAATGCTATTTAGGTCAGTTAAAGAGACGACTGGCATGTCATACCTTAATAGAGTCAAATCGTTTATGTACTGTATGATCTGTGCACTTCATGGAAGCCTTTCAGTTGTTTTCTTGGAAAGTCAATTAAAGACGGATCATTCCAGTAAAATCTTGCCACAGCCATCTAGGTGTGTTGCGGGATTCCTTCTGTCAGAATGGTAGTACGTTTCAGGTGCTCATTGTGGAGGACATTTAAGGAGCCAGGGCATGATTACAACCTCACAAAAGCTTTATTACTTTTGGTTCATTTCACAGAGACTTTGACGCAAGAAGGAGGAAAAAAAAACTCCGGCTTTAAGTAAATTTAGCAGGAACTCGTAAAAAGAGTTAATTTATGGAATAAAACAGCCACATAGCTTTGACGGTTCATTTAGCATTAAAGTTCCACATAAATCCTTAAATTAATTTGAATCCAAGCGCTTTGATGTGTGGAACAAAATGTGTCGGCATTCAGCTGATGTAGCGAAGACAGATGAGACCGACATTCTCATGGTCTCAGGAAAAAGGAAAAATGGGGTGCGGTTCAAACAAAGGAAGGTCAACCAATGAATGACTGAGGCTGACAGATTTTATAGCATTTTAGTGGCAAGAGGTCCCAAATAACATTTACAACACACATATCTTGGAAAAGGCATAAATGGGTGGGGAACGCTGAAGACCTTATGAATAAAACATATTTAAAGAATTCCAGTTTGTTGCATGTAACAACAATTACAATAATAAAGCAAACATGTTTACCTTAAGTCATACAAATATATGGGGGCTAATGAGGATAATGCAGTTATACACACCAAAATACAACTCGTGATTGCATATTGTCGGTTGTCTTAAGTGATATTGCAATCACCAATTTCACACTCGAGCACAAAGATACTAACAGTTTGGTGGTTTAAGAACACAAATCTGATGTAAGCTTTTTGTTTTCCCCCCATATACAGTGCTGCACTATTATACAACACTAACTGTGCTTTCTTTGTAACTAAACATACAATTGTTTATTGTTATTTGATAGTACAACTATTTCCAGCATATGCTCAGAAAGGTTTGGCATCTCCCTAACAATAAATACTCTCACACTGGTTACCACTACTTAACAATACTCAACACATTAACCAAAGCTCTTTCAGTCTCTTTACCTTCAAACACTGGTTTAGCATACTGGAATGTTGAGCCAAATATAAATGTGTACAAATGACTGGATGATTATTATTTAAGGACCTGTTTTTGGCTGAGTCTTCAGTTGGTCTTGGGTAACAACTATATCCTGTTCTTTGTTTTTGGCACACAGTGAAGGTCACCAAAGCTCCTGTGCAACTCTTTTTTTTTCTAGCTCTCTGTCAGTGATTAATGCTGGTGAGAGGAAGCAATGACATCAGTAAATCCTGTAATCAGCTAATGTATTTATTTAGATTTTTGAGGATAAGGGAAAGTCCTTGGTTCACATGACAACGGGACAAATGTCCTGCACAGCTGTACTTTCCTTCATGTTTACAATAAGCAAAGCCATGACCGACATTCACACAAAATGCTGATGAGAAAACGTTCAAAACACACCCAGAGATACTGTAAGAATAGTTCATTATTGCAGTCACAATAGAAGGAATGACTGGTTTTCTGGACACGCATATAAAGTCACATTGCATAGCAATTCTGCTCTGAAAATCTTGTCTACTCTGAAAATCTTGTCTACTATGCCTAATTTGCTTCTGGAATATCAGCACAGCTAATAGTGTGAAGTGTACGTGTCTGTAGGTCAAACACTTCTTTCAGAAGAAAGTTTCCTGTGCCTGCTTCCTTTACTCTGGAGTTACACAACACTATTGCCGAACAGCATGTATACCAGCAAGCAAACTGAAAAAAAGAAAAATGTAGATCTCCCACTGTGTGTCTGTTGTACACAAAAGCACAAATCTACCAAAAATAGTTATCATTTCATAAACATTCTTTCAGGCCTGTGTTAGTTTAATAAAAGGAGGACACAGATGTGCTTTTCATTAGGGTCTACTCAGGCACAGCGATGAATTCATTGGGTTTTGGCTGTATAAAAAAATTAACAAAGTGCCGACACGTTCATGCAAGTCCTTTTATATTCACTATGTGCACAGGAGCAGCATGTCATGATTATGCACCTGTCAGCTGAATAAAGTAAATATACTTTTTATATACTGCAGTAGCTTTTTCTTCTGAAATCTCCAACAATCAGGTCTGACATACCTGAAAATCATTTCATTACTGACATTACTGACATTTTCAAGCCAAACTGAACTTACCAGCACCCTAACAGTTTGAGACTGTGTTTGATTTAAGACCAAATAGGATGATTACAAATACAAAGTTTTATAAAGCCAATAATAAGGGTACTGAAAATTCAGTGTATATACTATGTTAGTATGCCATAGCTTGCAAATCACTTCTTTTCAAACGCTCATAGCAGCAACATAGGGAACACCGCCCATCCTACTTTCACACAAATGTAATGCTAAAGGAGATTAGCAACCTCGGGTTATGAACGCAACAGGTTTCATACAGTAAAAATGCACAGTTAATGGTTAGACAAATCCATAATGCTGGAGAGATAATATTGTAATTAAACAATAATGCTTTTATCAAGTGTTGCTAAAAATAAACAGTTTCTGAGCAATGACTTTCATACATTATATACAGACAATGATAAATCTTTCCAAAAAGTCACTCTTAGAAAATAAACATATCTTTTTTATCAAACTATAATCTTATATGCCCGTGAAGGCTTTGTCGGCCGCTATATGTCTTATTCTTATATAATCTTTTCCTATAAATAAAATATTCTGGTCATTCGAGTCATTGCTTACATATATTACTTATAGTGGGATAAATCTTCAGATATAACTGTGATATTAATGTTCAGTTAATAAGTTGAATACATGAAGTAAAGTATTTGGAGTTGTTTGCAATCCAGTTTCAAGGGACTTAACACAAAAGAGGTCAAAGTAAGAGTTCAAAGCTTCGTCTTCCAGGAATATTAGACCACCTTTAAAACTACAAGGGAACATTCCACATCAAAGGTTTGATTTTCAGCAAAAGAGCACTGTGAGGCTTTCAGAGACTCTGGCCATAAAAACAGAGTGCAATAAATGGGACATTCAAGGGACGGATAATCAGTAAGGGCTGACTTCAGTCTCTGCACGCTCACACACATAGACATCATATACAAGTCTTGATTTCGTCATGTGGTATCCCGAAGGTGGAAAGGATCCAATTAATGTAACTTTCAGGAATGGTAAAGTTGGAAGGTTTGCGAGATCCTGGGAGAACAGAGAAAACACTGAGAAACTGAATTCTTTCACTCGAGTGGACTCCTTTGATGAGTGTCAGAGGACCAAAGACTCTGCCTCTGGCAAAAGTCTGAGACCAGTCAGGAATAAATTTTAGAATCTGCAGTCGGTTTCAGTCAGATCAAAATCATTCAATTAACCACAGTGGAAAATAGGACATGGCTCACTCAGGCTAAAAAACCATAACACCTCAAAAAATTGGAAGGTGGGAATCACTTGCAGATGAAATGTCCTCAATAGCGAGTGGTGGCGACAAAGCAACCACACCAATGATGTGCCAGTGTTCTCTTGTGTAAATTCACCTGTGGGGGTAGAAAGACAGAGCTTTACTTATAAAGTTTCAAGTACATCAATTGATGCTGTTTAATTGTTATTCAACTGCAGTTTTGCGCCTATTAATTAGAAAAAAAAACAAACACTGAATGGTTGGCAAAAAATCAATGTAATCAAATCTAATCAATCAGCTAAGAGATGTATGGTGTCCAAATTTTGCTTCTTGAGTTTAGGTTAACATTGCTAACAAACACTCAATAGTCGCCCAAATCGTTTCCATAAATACTTCCTCTGGAATAATTTATCTCAAACTACATCCAGATCATCATTAAGGTTGAGCAAACTGTGCTTTAGGACACAATATGACTTAACTTGAACTACAAAACTTAACAAAACCGTGTAGCCGAACACAGCAGGCAGCAACTTTAGTTCATAGTAAGTCATACTGTGACCTAAAGCACACCTTAATGAGAATTTGGGTTCAGAGAAGTTTTGGGGATGTATTTGCTGAATAGATTTTGGTGACTTTTGACTCGGCAGTATATGTTGGCAATATTAGCCTCATAGCTCCAAACCAAAGATGCAAAATCTGGACAACAAACATGCCTTGGCTGATTCTTGTGGTGTTGTGTTTTCTCTGCTGTTACACACTTGAAATGCTCCATTCTAGGTAAATGCACTGACGCTTACAATGATAGTATTAGGAACCAGGGATTGCAACATCTACAGCAGAAAGAGAGCCATTTAATTTAGTATCCAAATCCACCTGCATGTGTCAGAGTTTTAATATGATGTTGAATAATTACTAATGGTAAAATAGTGGTAAATCTAAACTACACATTTTCTTTGGGTACTATTTAACAACGCCCTAGTTCTTTCTTCCATGAAATTCCCCTTTAAGCAGGGAAAGCGCGACAGGGTATCTCCAGATAATCAGAATTCTTAGTTGCTCTGTGGCTGTGCTTTTCTTCCTGATGAAACTGTGCACTCTACATAGTTGTAAATGTCAGGCAAACAGGACACCAGGTCTTGGTCAGAGGAAGCCGGCTGTACGTCAAAGAACAATAGAAAAGGCGGAAGGGAGAAGTCGACTGTCAACATTCCGAATCAAGTGTGCATTTCACTGTATACGGTCACGCTACTTATTGTTAGCCTTGCATTAAAATATGTTCGTGGTATTACAGTAACAAGTGAAATCATGCTGTACATGGATATTACTTGCGTTATATGTATGCATGAACAGGCAAGGAAATCCATCAGTACATATTTGGAAGAAAATCCTTTTTAGAGTAGTTATGTTGTAGCTATGTATACTACAAACGTGTCCAGTGTATCTACAAACCTGGCAATTCTTCAGTGATAGAAAACATTCTATCACTGAATGTTTTCTATCACTGGTATCAGTGGTAATGATGCCTGGTACCCCAGCCATAAATTGACATTTTGTCCAGGGGGGCACTTGCCTTGAAGATTGCTTTTTTGTTGTTGTTTTTTCCCCACTTCTAATGAAGAGCCAGACCACTTAAATTTGGACAGTGACAGTTAATGAAATGGCCATGGTCTTATTTGTGCTTATGTTTTTGGTTCTGAAGCATGTTTTTTTAAAATAAACACTATATCTAT